>CM061921.1:146371805-146518649 GCA_031002005.1 Vandiemenella viatica
CCGATAAATTATTTACTCCAAATAACGGAATATTCTTAGGCCTTGTACAATTAATGGCGAAATTTGACCCTGTCATGGAAGAGCATGTTAGGAAGGCAGCGAACGGTGATTTGGCTGACCATTATTGCGGCAAAAATATACAAAATGAATTAATAGAAATTATGGCATCAAAAGTTGTCTCTACCATAGTATCCCATATAAGGATTCAAAGTATTACGCAATCATAGCTGTTTGTACTCCTGATATAAGTCATAAGGAGCAACTTTCGATCACATTAAGATTGCGCCGACATAACAGAGGATGCCGTTAGCATAAAATAATATTTTATTTCATTTTTGCAAATAGTAGATACAACGGGTGCAGGTCTCAAAGAAAGTATTTTAAAAACATGAGTGATCATTGTATGGACATTAACAACTGCAGAGGACAGGGTTATGATAATGACGCAAACATGAAGGGAAAAATAAAGGCGTTCGTAAAGAATTATGGACATAAATCCGCTATCTTTTTTTTTTTTTGTACCATGTGGATGCCATAGTTACAATTTAGTATTATGCGATGCGGCAAAATCATCGGTAAAATCCGTTACCCTGTTCGGAATTTTACAAAAAAATGTTTAATTTATTTGCAGGATGGGTAAATAGATGGAAAATTTTGACCGATCATTTGAAAATATACACCCTGAAAAATTTAAGTGACACTCGCTGGGAAGCTGGAATTGAAAGCGTCAAAGCGGTTCGCTATCAATTATGTGATATGCATGATGCTTTGGTTTCCTTGGCCGATGTTACCAAACAAAGCGATGCCTCGACGTCATACGAAGTGACCACACTGGCAGGACGAATAAAAGATTTCAGCTTTTTTGTTCCTCTTATAATATGGTATGATGTTCTTTTTCAAATTAAAGTTGTAAGCAGAGCCAGTCAGTCATCTAAAATCAACTTTGTCGACTTTACTGAAATGCTTGATAAATGTTGCTCTTATTTGAAAACATATAGACGAACAGGTCTCAAACAGGCTATTGTAACAGCAACTGAATTAGCAACGGAGCTTAACACGCAACCAGTTTTCAAACCACAAACTCGACTAAGACTTATTAAACGTAGACCGGGTAAAGAGGCTATTGATGAACCAATAACTGATCAAAAAAAAAAAAAAAAAGGTTTGAAGCAGAGTTTTTTAATGCTCCTTTGGACACCGTGCATATATCTATGAAGTAAAGATTTCAACAGATGCAAGATTTCTCTGCAACGTGGAATTTCTTGTTTAACATTTAAAAAAAATCAAAATAAAGAAAAACTAATGCGACATTGTTCTGTACTGCAAGAAAAGTTAACGATCGACTTTAAATCTGACATTGATGGAGATTTATAGTGCGATGAAATTTTAGGTCTCGAGCACTATCTCGAAGACCATCAGGCAACACCTATTGAAACATTAAACTTTATCAAAAAGTACAATTTTCAAGAGTTATACCCCAACACCTGGATTTCGCTGCGTATTCTGTTAACAATACCAGTAACTGTTGCAAGTGGCGAACGCAGTTTTTCAAAACTAAAACTGATAAAAACGTACTTGCGGTCTACAATGTGTCAAACAAGATTAACTAGTTTAGCCTCGCTGTCCATTGAAAATCAAGTTGCAGAAAACCTAGATTTTGCCAGTCTTATAAGAGGAGTTGGGGTGTAAGGGTTTGGGAGAGACAATACTAGTCTTTTCCAACCAAATGTCAACCTCTCCTTCACGTGGTGCACCCTGTTTGCACGGACGAGGCTCTGGCGACTGAAAGATTCCCGATATAAGGAGTCACCCACTGCTTGCCAACGGCCTCCGAAAGGAGGGCGGAAGAGCGGGGAGCGGTTCAGGGCACCCTCTTGCCCTTGGGTTGGAAACGGCCCCTAAAGGCGGATTAATCAGAAATGATCAACGGCATGGGGATGCAGAAGGCAACGGGAAACCAATGCATTAAAGACCCAAAGGGTATCCTGAGGACTTGTAATCCTCTCAAATTACATATATCATGATGGCTTCTTCCTGGGTAAAATAGTCCCCCAATCGGATCTCCGGGTGGGGACTGCTCAGGGAGGAGTCATCAGAATGGATAGAAACATTCTACGAGTCGGAGCGTGGAATGTTAGAAGTCTGAATAGGGCAGGTAGGTTAGAAAACTTAAAAAGGGAGATGGAACAACTTAAGTTAGATGTTGTTGGGATTAGTGAGATTAAATGGAAGGACACACATGATTTCTGGTCTGGGGAACACAGGATAATTAGCACACAAGCTGTCAATGGAGTCACTGGTGTAGGATTTGTAATGAACAAGAAAGTAGGGAAACGGGTGAGTTATTATGAACAGTTTAGTGACAGGATTATTTTGATGAGGTTAGAAACTAAGCCCGTCCCAACCACATTAGTACAAGTATATATGCCAACGTCACAGGAAGATGACGAAGAAATAGAAAAAATATACGCTGAAATTGAAGAATTAATCCAATATGTGAAAGGGGAGGAAAATCTAATAATCATGGGTGATTGGAATGCAATAGTGGGAGAAGGAAAAGAGGGGAATACTGTAGGAAGTTTTGGTCTAGGAGAAAGAAATGAGCGAGGAAGCAGGTTGCTAGAATTTTGTGAAAGATTTAAGCTAGTAGTGGCGAACACACTGTTTAAGAACCATGCAAGAAGAATATACACCTGGAAACGTCCTGGGGATACAGGCAGATATCAGCTAGATTATATCATGGTCAAACAGAGATTCAGGAATCAAGTTCTAGACTGTAAAGCGTACCCAGGAGCAGATATAGACTCAGACCATAATTTGATAGTAATGAAGTGCAGGCTGAAATTCAAGCGAATAAGGAAGCAGCATAAGCAGAACAGACTGGCAGTGAATAAGCTGAAACAATCTAGCTCAAGAGAAAAATTTGCAGAAATGGCAGACTTAGGTCTAAGAAGTAACTCTGAAAGGAGATCAACCGAGGACGAATGGAATGCATTAAAGACCGAAATAATGAAAGCTGGCAAAGAAACATTAGGCTTTAGGGAACAAACTGCCCGAAAACCTTGGATCACAGAAGAAATTTTGGAGCTGATGGATCAGAGGAGAAGGTACAAAAATGCTCAGGATGAAGCAGGAAGAGAGGAGTACAGGCAATTTAGAAATCAAATAAATAGGGAATGCAAAATAGCAAAAGAAAAATTGCTACAAGAAAAGTGTGAAGAAGTAGAAAAGGAAATGGTCGTAGGAAAAGTAGATGTTGCATATAGAAAGATCAAACAGAATTTTGGAGAAATGAAGAAAAGAGGTATGAACATTAAAGCTGCCGATGGGAAACCTCTTTTAAGCTCAGAAGATAGAGCTAACCGATGGAAGGAATACATTGAGAAACTGTATGATGGGGACGACTTGAACAATAGTGTATTGGAAAAGGAAGGTGATGTCGACATTGATGACTTAGGAGATCCCTTTTTGAGAACCGAATTTAATAAAGCTCTGAATGACTTGAAAGCAAATAAGGCAGTTGGAATTGATGAGATCCCTGCAGAACTTCTTAAATCTCTAGGAGAGGAAGGAATCGAAAGATTATTCAAGCTGATATCAAAAAGTTATGAAACAGGAGAAATTCCAACTGATTTTAATAAAAATATCATCTTCACACTTCCAAAGAAAGCACAAGCCGACAAATGTGAGAATTATCGCACCATTAGTCTAACATCACATTCTTCAAAATTACTGACCAGAATAATATACAGAAGGATGGAAAGGGTAGTAGAAGAGATAGTAGGTGAAGATCAGTTTGGGTTTAGGAAAAATCGCGGTACAAGGGAAGCAATTCTGTCTTTAAGATTAATACTTGAAGGGCGGATCAGGAAAAACAAAGATACTTTTATGGCATTTGTTGATTTAGAAAAAGCTTTTGATAATGTTAGGTGGGACAAGATGTTCAAAATTTTAAAGAAGTCAGGTCTAAAGTATCGAGATAGAAGAATACTCTATAAACTATATAAGAATCAAGTGGCTGTAATAAAAGTAGAGAATCACGAGAGACATGCATCAGTTAAAAAGGGTGTGAGACAAGGTTGTAGTCTATCCCCGTTAATATTCAACTTGTATGTAGAAGAAGCAATGAAGAAAGTCAAAGAAAAATGTCCATGCGGCATAAGTTTTCAGGGAGAAAAAATCAGTATGCTACGATTTGCTGATGACATTGTCTTGTTACAGAGAGGGCTGAGGATATTGAGAAGTTATTGAATGGCATGAACAAAATACTGAATATAAATCGAAGTAAGACAAAAGTGATGAAATGTAGCAGAAATGATACCAATAGTAGCAGATAAAATATAAAAATAGGATAGGATGCTATAGGAGAAGTGAGTGAGTTCTGTTACTTGGGAAGCAAAATTACAACCGATGGCCGAAGCAGGAATGATGTCATAAGCAGAATAGCACTCGCAAAAAAGAGCCTTCATGAAAAAGAGAAACCTTTTAGTTTCAAATATTGATCTAGGAATTAGAAAGAACTTTTTAAAACTCTATGTGTGGAGCACAGCATTTTACGGTAGCCAAACATGGACTTTAGGAATACCGGAAAGAAAGAAACATGAAGCATTTGAAATGTGGTGTTACAAAAGAATGCTAAAAATTAGGTGGACAGACAAAGTAAGAAATGAACGAGTTTTGGAAATGATGGGTGAGAAAAGAAGTTTATGGAAGAAGCTTACAGGAAGAAAAGACAGGCTTTTAGGTCATATTTTGAGACATGCTGGATTGGTTAATTTGTTAGTGGAGGGAACTGTCGAAGGTAAGAACTGTAGAGGTAGACAGAGATTAGAATATATGAAGCAGATATATGAGGACGTGGGTTGTAAGGGGTATGTAGAAACGAAAAGGTTAGCACAGGATAGGAAGGGATGGAGGATTGCTTCAAACCAGTCTAAAGACTGACGACAGCAAAAAAATAAATAAAAAAGAAAATAAGAGAGTTTGCTGACAAAAATGCTAGAAAAGTAAGGTTTATTTTTATTGTTTTAATTTTCGTTTTTCATTTAATGTTTCATGACTAAATGAAATTGTTTAGAGAATAAATGTAAAAAATGTTATTATTAATAAGAATAACTACATGTTTGTAGTATTATATTATTTCAGTAAAAAAATGCACAAAATTCAAAATATTTTTCAAAAATAAAAGGGCGCCAGATGCATGACTCGCCCGGGGCGCCTAGATGGTTAAGGCCGGCCCTGCGAACAGAATATATTATTTAGGACGAAGAGGAGCAGAGTGACTTTCTTTCTGAAAGACTGTGCATTGATAATCTCATCCGTCTGGAACATTTCCTTTGGAAAAGAAGAGCCGGAAATTTGGAGACTCCAATTGTCTTCGCAGATTTGCGAAAGGGAATGATAATATTCCTCTCAGCAGTCTGTGGTCTGCATTGTCGCTGAATGCTGCAAAAGATATCTGTCTGAACAGTAATATTATCAGTAGTATAAAAATAGGAACAAAATTATGCCACGAATTCTCCATTCGGAAAGGTTTAAGACCAGGATATGCAACCACGCCGTCGTAGTTCTAGATATAACTCAGCTTTCAAATTATGGAGCTGAAAAAAATCACTGGGGAAGATAAGTTACTTACCTTGCATTTCGACGCCACCCAGATAATTTTTGATGAAGATGACATGGGTTACATGTTCATAAAACTTGACTGTGAGTGCCAAGAATCAATATTGATAAAACGAAACGTTTTGTAGCCCGAGTCTACTGTACATTTAAACAAAGGAATAACAAAATGTGTCAATTTGTATAAATGTCTGAAGATAGTAATTACTGAATATGGATCGAGTGAAACTGAAGTTAAATAATATGGTATTAGACACGGAGAGCAGGTCAATCTATAAATGCTTACATGCTGTGTTGCGAAATACTTAAATTAAAAGGGAGAGGGAAATTATCATCTACGAGACTATTGTAAAAAGTCTTGCAACTTATTAAGCGGAAGTTTGGGAAATAGCCAGTAGTTTAAAGGAAAAATTTTGTCAACCCATTTGGGTTGTTGGATACTTGTATGCTCACATTACTAAATATATATATATATATATAAATGATGAATTACGTTATGAAATAAACTTAGGTATCACCATAATTGATAAGACTGAAGCAATGTGCAGGAGATGGTGTGGTCGTCTACCCTGCGTCAGTGAGCAAGGTCAGGGGCGGCGTTAGGAGGAGGTAAGCGGGTCAAATGTACCCCGAGCCCACCGGCCGAGGGGGGGCCCGATGACCGGCCGGAGGGGCCCCCCGCCTAATAATTCACCCGGTAGAGCTAAAAAAAAAGGGAAGGTCCCATCCGATGAATTTGCCACGGGCTCCAACCGGTTACGTCACTGCTAAGAACTGATTAATACCTCTTATTACAGAGAAATTGGTGTTCGTTCAGTACAAGAACTAATTTTTTATGCTAAAAACAACAATAAACGGTATTCTGATTTGAAGACAGTGTTTTTATTTGTGTTTAGAATTATTATATACTTAGAATTTGTGAATTTAAAGAAAATTTTATGAAATTTTCGTAATTTATTGAGAATCGGATACCCGCGGATATCCACCGGATATTGACCTAGTATCCGGTTTCCGACCGGATAGTAAATATTGGCCGATTATCGGATAGTTGCCGGATATCTGTTTCATCTGTACTAAGAACGCTAGTGGATGATGTTGAAATGGGTTCCATCCGCGAGATGAAAAAGTGGACGTCCAAGAAGATCATGGCAAAGAGGTTGTCAACACGGCAATGGCTGAGAGGAACCTACAAGACCCAGACTGAAGGAGCCGACTTCGATGGAAACTAATCAAACGTTGTAAAAATCGAAATGGAATATATGTTTCATACGTAGATAAATGACTTATAATTGCTGTTATGTGTTGGTTCTTTTTTTTTTTTTTAATACATGGCAGATGCCAGCCTAGTAATTGTCGAAGTTTGTAAAACTCCGACCTGTACCAGTATCCATTAATTCGTATTTCTATATATCTTTACCACTTCATGACATGCAAATTATTTATATAGGATAAGATGCCTGTATCACTGTTGGTAACGTTGTGTGACTTCCTTTTGGATAGTCAGATACACTGTCACTAATCCATTTATAATAATGTTTATTGGACATTAGCAGTCTGGTTTTTTTTTTTTTTTTTTTTTTTTTTTTTTTTTTTTTTTTTAACTGCTTAACGTCTCCTAACAGTGAGGTCTTTAGAGACGGGAAAGAATGGGGGACCAGGAATGGAAAGGAATTCGGCCATGGCCTTTTGAAGAAAGCACCCCAGCATTTGTCTGGAGTGATTTGGGAAACCATGGAAAACCCCCGATCTGAGTGGTCTGGTAACGCATTTGTAATTCCTGGTTCCTGTTCGAATCCCGGAGTGGCCAGGATTGTTTTGCGGTCTTTGCCTTGTTCGGATTAACTGGGCCAGTAGGCTCCTTGGTTTGGATTCCACGTTAAACTACATTTCCTGGAGGGAAGGAACTGGCCACCCTACCTCTGACACACTCGATTAGTATTCCCCGCTTCGGCAGCATCCGACTAACCTTCGGATAGCGTTCTAAGTTAAGATATATTGGATATACTGCTTTTGCAAACCGTACACGAGAACTTTGTATGTATTCTGTAAATCAGACAGTGTATGCACAGCACTCAGCTAACAACATGTTCGAGAGGCCTGGATAGGCCAAGCGTCGACATTATTTGCGAGTATTCTTCAATTTGCAATCTGTAGGATGTCATGGAACTGTGAGGAAAAAGCATCTATATTATTATTATAACACACATTGCACCAGTTTTAAATTTTCGTTTATGCAATAAAACACAGGACATTTGTACCAGTATTTTGCATCTGATACAACAATTTACCGTAAGTTTTATCCTCAACTATCGATAAACATTTAATTAAATTTTATGAAAATTAAATTAGTGTTAGTAAGAAATACTTTTTTAAAGCAATCATCACACAATATTTATACTTGCAAGATTACATTAAGAGGGAACGGAACTTATCTCCGTTCTTCAATTCACACTCTTAGAGAAAGAAAACTACACAACTAACGGAAATTAAATCTAATTAGTTTACATAACATTATATAAAGCTGAATGACATAAAAAGCAGCAGAAGATCTATATGTATATCATTATTTTGTTATTCACATTATTGTATGTAGGGAATAAATCAGCAAATAGCGTACATATCAATGTTCCGCCATACATGTCACTTCGAATTCCACAATAATGTACATGCGTGTGTTAGGGTTTTGATAGGCACCTACCTTATCATTTTAGTTCCAATATCTGAACGACAAGCTACATCAAAAAGAACCATTAATCAAATCTCATAATTGCATGCTATACGATTATTTAAACAATCATCGTATCAAAAATGCCAATTAGCATATGGGGAGGCTGAATTCTGTAAACAGTGCACACCAATTGTATGACTATTATGCAGTTGACGTCATACTGTATAAAATCAGATACTTTCAAGGAGAAACAACACGTTTAAGAGTGTTATTCAAAAGAATCAAGTTAATGCCAACATCATGATTGAATTCAATAAAGAGCACACGATGTATGTAGAGTACTGCCAGCAGTAGCGTTGCATCTTAAACATGATAATTCGTCAAATAAATATCATGATGGTTACATAACATTTTTCTCAATTAAAATTAACTTTTACAACCATTAGAAATCAGTAAAAACCATTTAATAAACTAATCTAGAAACTATACTAAATAAAGAGGTCTTGATTCTTTACGAAATATTATCTAATTTTTTTTCCTTTTCTTCATTTGGGCTTCACGCCTCTTTGGGGTCATTAGAGCCAGAAAAGGAATGGAGAAGGAATTCGGCCATGTCCTTTAGAAGGAACCATCCCGGCATTCACCTGTACTGATTTCCGGAAACCGAAACCTAAATGGACGGAGATTTGAACTCACATCTTCCCGAATGTTAGACTCGAATTAATTCTAAATTACTTTGAACGGAATACGATGCAAACAGAGCGTATAAATTTTTTATGCGATTTACATTAATGCTCACAACACCGCACTGTGTGACGTGCGTACTGCACACTCATGACCAGTAAAGCGTTTTTCGAGATCCACGGAAAGACGTGCGTGGGATATGGTGATAATGTGGGCACTAAAACGCCCTGGCTACAATTTGACTCGTGACACAGTGCTACTCACTCAAGAAAACGAGACTTGGACTGCGGGTGGCACTGACAGTGTGGTGTTCCTCCGCCACGGCATACAGAACGTCAATACGGGGTGTAAGGACCTCGCATTGTAATACAGAATGCACAGTGGCTCCCCATAGTGTGGACTAGGACCAAAGAAGTTTGAATATTATACACTAGAAGGAGCAACGGCACTAGTGTTCCTTCGCAAATTGAACGATGCGCTCGCCGCCATTTTGGGGGCAACCGGTTGCTTTAAGTGTATACTTTTGTACAGTTGAGACGTGTCGAAGTGATCGAGTGCTCGTATTTTTTTTTTATTACAAGTGTTTTCTTCCATGGATAAGTATTGCGCTACATATAAATGCACTAACCATGCTACAAGAAGCACAAATTTATCGTTTCACAAGTAAGTATGCATTTAAATAAGTTCCGAATCTGTTACTATCTTAACCCCTGGATGTGATCTAACCGTGTTGATCACATGTTTAATATTTTCTTTCGATTCAGATTTCCGCTCCGAGATTTGAATAAATTGAGGGAGTGGTTAGCTAAAATACGTCGGGACAGTTTTACTCCCACGGAACGTAGTGTTATATGATCCCAATATTTGGAGAAAGAGTGTTTCTGGAAAAATAAAAAGATTCTGAAACCTTCTGCAGTAGGAACAATTTTTCTCTTTCTAGACAATATAACGAAGGTAAGGACTATAAGCTTTGCAATAATACTGTAATATTCTTAGTATCAAAGCTTTATTATTTTAGGTGCGCCATATGTAGAAGCATTACACTATTTGTGAATAAATATTTGAGGAAATTGTTCCTTCTTTTATAAATTGCTACCAAGCTATGTGAAATGTATACTATCAAGAGTATGTAATATTTTTCAGAAGACTGTTGCTCGACCTCTTTCAAAGGAAAGAAATATGCCAGTTCTTTCTGAAAATGATCTAAAAAAAAAAACAAGAGTACTATGTGGAGCATGACCATACACATGACAGAAAAATCTGTAAAATGGGTGAGATATAGACAGTAATAGACAGAAAAAATACAGCATTGCAAAGTACAAGAACAAATATGACAAGTTTCCAGGAACATAACAAATTGCAAGAAAATCGAATCTATGTGGCAGTTGGTGCAAGAGTTAAAATAAAAGTGCCAAATTACTGGAGATGTGTACCATATTTTAGAGAATTCTGTTTTTAGTGTTTTTCAAAGTTGGTTTCTCTTTCAAAATCTGCTAGAAATGCAGTTACAGCAACAACCTAAAAAACATTTGCCCTGGAAATGTCATCAACTATGACCGATTAGGAATTGTTTTCAGACTATACCCTTTCAGATAATTTTTCCACTTATGCTATATTGAAAATGTAATTGTTTATATTGCAGAATTTGTTGGCATGAAAGTTGCAACATTTTTACATCTTTCCCGTTCACAGAAAAGAATTTTCATGTTTATTACTGCTAAGGATAATGGGAGACTGTATTATCTCTCAGCAAGTGGTGTACATTATACAGAATTTCTGAAAAATGTATAAGAAATGAATTAATTCACTTTGGATTGAAAGTAATGAAAGGTGATTTAAAGCAAAAAAATAAAAATAGCTATTTTTCAAGGATGTAATTTTAATAGTTTGGTTACTGACTTAGGGATCGCATGTTTGAAAATATTTATCCTGAAAATCATGTTCTACTTTCAGAGAAAATTATTGATATGTTTGTCTGTCTGAGATATTATCAAATTGCAAAAATACGCAGTGAAAAGCAGAAAGTGTCAATCAGGCAGAAACTAAAAAAAACTGTGTTGTTTTATATTGAATAAAAAAAAGTAAAAAATTTAATTTCTTGTATTTACTTTCCTTATATTCTCATATGCTTGATATGATTGTTGTTAATTTTGTAATTTTATTCTCCAGATATTGAATTAATGATTGTATCAAATTAATGTGGACACTGGCACCTTGCCAATGAAACTGCTGGTAGTCTCTGGACTATACAAAAGTGGGAAAAAATAGAATGGAAAGTGAATTTAATATCCAAGGTTATAATTTCAAACCAGGGTGGTGCACTTGCATTCAAGTAGTATGTAACATGAAAAATGTATTTTAATATATTTTGTTGGCCTTTTCAAAATTTGATTAGCAGGGAATATCATGCTTCGATTTCCTGGATCCATGTGCTGAGTTGTTAAGTCTTTATAAGGGAAAGGTCTTAGTACAACAACTAACAAAAAAAGATAAAATCCATTCATTTCTCCAGTTGCCTTCACACTGAAAGAACTGCTCGGTCACATTCTTCATTTCTATGTGTTGAATGCCAGATTCTCTCTTTGAATTGAACAGAAAATGATTGCTCAACTTCAGAAGAAAACTTAGTTTGGGCCCAGCCCTCTTAAATTTGTGTATCTGTGTTTCGTCAGTTTACCTTCATTATATTTATAAATGGGTTTCTGGTATTGAAACGTTAACATCTTTCCGGATCAGTTGCATTAGACTGTTTGAAAATGAGGAAAATCTTAACATTCCTCAGAGTAAAGAAAACAAGTCTGAAAGTTAATATAGTCAGTGGAAATTCTGTCATTAGTTTGTGGTTAACGTCATTCGATTTTCTTTGAGCAAGTGAAGACCCTTAATAATATAAAATTCTCCATTCTACAGTGGATTGTTATGTGACTATACGAGGGTTTCAAAGTTCCCGCGATTACTTGCCTCTAACATGGCGGCGCAGCCGTCTTCAATTTGCTAAGAATTCTGGTCACCTTTCGCATGCGATAGGAGGGGCCCGACTAGGACGTCCAGCATGGCTTGCGGTAACAAGGCCCATTGCTGGACATGCGCCCGTTGGAGGCCAACAATGGTCCGTGGTGGCTACAATCCTTTGACCTAGTTGGAGGTCAACAATGGTCCGTGGTGGCTACAATCCTTCGACCTAGTTGGAGGTCAACAATGGTCCGTGGTAGCTACAATCCTTCGACCTAGTTGGAGGTCAACAATGGTCCGTGGTGGCTACAATCCTTTGACCTAGTTGGAGGTCAACAATGGTCCGTGGTGGCTACAATCCTTCGACCTAGTTGAAGGTCAACAATGATCCGTGGTGGCTACAGTCCTTCGACCTAGTTGGAGGTCAACAATGGTCCGTGGTGGCTACAGTCCTTTGACCTAGTTGGAGGTCAACAATGGTCCGTGGTGGCTACAATCCTTCGACCTAGTTGAAGGTCAACAACGGTCCGTGGTGGCTACAGTCCTTCTACCTAGAGCGACCCATACATGTTCAATCGGTTTTAAGTCAGGGTAGCGAGATGAGCACTCTAGTCATGTGATGTCTTCATGTTGCAAGTACTCGTCCATCAGCCCAGATATGTGTAGGCACGCATTATCATCCATCAGATGAAACCCAGGACCATATGCACCACGAGAAAACCTCACATACTGTTGTAGGATGGCATCCCGAGAAACAGTATCCGTCTCAGTAACTACAGGAAACATATTGGCTACTGAGCTTTACATGGCGGGGAATAGTGCCGGAAATTACATATTCACGGTACACTCTTGACTCTGTAGATCGAGGAATGTTGAATTCACAAACAATTTCCGAAATGGAATGCCCCTTGCGTCTAGCAACAACTACCATTGGGCGTTCGAAGTCTGTAAACTCATGTCTTGCGGCCACAATCATGTAAAACTTACCAGCGTACAAATGAAAGTCCTTACACTGCAAGGCACATTTGCACGTTTCTTCCACGTTGCTACCGTCATCTTTCTGTCCAATGACTTTTTAACATTTTGGTGTAATTCTATCAGTACAGATGAAAACGACTTACAAAATTTGTGGCTGTTGTATTTATTCCCAGCTATGCGTTTCAGAATGGAGAATGTAGAGTTCAAGATTTTCTGCTTTTAAGGATAGTAAATATTGTATGCCTTTGTGCTATCATTGTAAATACACCTAGATGTTTTAACCGATTTCTGGACGATTTCTGTAGACCTCTTCCGCAAATAATTCTTAGAGCATATTTTTGTGACGTAAATACTTAAAGCACATGTAAAGAGTTTCCTGAGGAAGTGAGTATTTTCTGTATTAAGTATTAAACTATTTGCGTCGACTCATCTGTTTAATTTTTACAGTCATTTGCAGTTTCATATGGATTTTGAACTGATGGGCCTTTTAAAGATATGCCAGTCATCTGTAGAGAGCACCATCTAACATGAGCGGGACATCATTTACGTATGTTAGAAGCAACAAATGACAAAGAATTAACGTCTGAGGGTCATCCTGTTTGACTATTCTGAGTTTATAACTTCAAGTGTATTTGTAACCTTCACGGATAAACACTATCGGATTCCAACCAGTCACAATACTGTGATGATCTACAGTCTACTCAGTGCTGCCAGCCACTTGGCTTTGAATATCCGTAAATGGCCACTAAAATTTCATAAGATTGGGTACAAAAATCCGGAGACTTGGTAACTGAAAGACTGAAACAATAATTATTGAACAGGAAGTCAAAAGAATAATTTTTATTTCCAAGTCTTTAACATTCGAAATACAAAATAATATTCTACATTGAAAGTAATCTTCTGTAATAGGAAATGTTAATGTTATAAACTGCGACCCCTTTGATTCTCGGATATTGGTTAAGCCTTCTCGGAAGGCACTGCTTTGTAAGCCGTGCCAACGAGCGTGTCACCGTGCATAAAGAGTGCCCCGATAGTTCTGTATTACGGTCTTTTAAGATCCATAAAATCTATAATGAAACAAAATATGAGCTTTATTTCAATCGTTGGTTCATACGAGCGGTTGCTAGGAAACGATTCACAATTATTGACAATTCTGTAATGAATTAACGCTATACGCTCAAAGATTAAAAAAATACCAATATAAGGAAAAATCAACGAATAGTAAATAGTAGAAAAAATCCGTAAATATTTTAACAAAATCCGAAAATCCTAACTTTTTATTAAAAAAATCCGTAGATATACGGACAAATCCGTAGAATTGGCAACACTGAGTCTACTCCTCGAAAGTATTATTATTATTAACACGGATTAGCGCGAAGCAGGCAGATGGTTTTGCACTCATGTCGTAGATTATCTTCTACGATCTTGTGTGTCGACAGGACGATAGAGCCGCTATTTGGTTAGCCCTCGCATCGTAGCTTCCGCCTTAATTGCTGCAGCGCTACCCGTTGTTGGACTCGTTTCCGAGATATAATAGCACAATTTCACATTTTATTGGCTATGTCTTTTAACAGGAATTTTGTTTAGCATAGAGATAGACAAACTTCAGGCAGACTTTTCTTACGATAGAGAAACGTAAATGAACCACGCAGCAAATCAGTCGGTAGCTTGATAGACAACAGACTATTAAAATCGTCCTTCTTACTTTCGCATTAATGCTCAATGTACTTTTATTCATTTTTAAATTAAATTAAATTAATTGTCAGTTCAGCTGTCATACAGATGAACACCTAATCAATCTACAATTAATTGTTGCTACTTTACTACTTTGAGATGTGATGTTGTTGTAGAATGTTGGGTGTATCTTGGACTGATGTGGGAACTAATGCATCTCTTATCCAGGGACTTAGCATCACTAAAAGTCTTTTTCCCGTGGCAGTTGTTGTGGACCTGAAAATTTAGAGGTGACGAAGAAGGACAGCGAGCAGGTGGATGGATCAAGTCAAGGAGATAAGCGGATTATCTCTTCAACAGGCTCTGAGGAAATTGAAAATCGTGAAAGGTTGCAACGCGTAGTCAACAATGTCGAAATTCAATGGGCTCACAGTGCTCAGAAAATACTTAAACGGTTGATTATAATGAATGTGAATATAATTCCAGATGTTGGTCGAGTTGTATCATTTTTGTGAAATATATCTCACCTGAAAGAAAGAATGGAAACAAAATCAGAGATGGCTGCCGTTAAAAATATCTCCTTATTTCTACTTAGTCAAGTTTAGCGGACCATTCAAACGAGCAAGCAAGCACCTGAAATTTACATAAGAACGCAGTTTTTCTCGGCTTTGATAATATAAAAATTGTTCTCGGGTGACTAGCAGAGTTAAATCAGTGTTATAATTACACATACAGTAACACAATATTTCGGGCCGAAATATTGTGTTACTGTAAGTGTAATTATAACATTGATTTAACTCGGCTATAGTGCGCATCATGAAGGAAGGTGGGTGACGCAGAGAGAGACAGAAATAGGGACACATGACAGGGTATATGGCGTTGCCGCGTTTCCAGCAGGAGTCGAACGACTTAGAGCGAGAAAGAAGAAATAGTAATTACGCTACTGCTACTAATAGTACTGCTGTGTAATGATAATAAAAATAATTATGCAACCCTTTATGTGCTAATACTATTAAGAGAGACAGGAATGTCATCCACAGCAAACAATCAACATTCGTGTAACCACGACAAGCGCTGGATTGCTACTGAATTCGATTGGCTACTGGCAGAGCGATGACGTCCTGCGCAGAGCCTCGCTAAACTGAGCCGCCTTCGTTCGTGACGCGCACTATAGTCACCCGAGAACAATAGGGTATATGCATGTATTTTTTTTATTTTTTTAATCAATTATTTACATTCGTACATAATCGTAAAAAATATAACATTGATGTAAATATTAAGATTTAACATCAAAACAAATACTTTAAAACTGAAATCCAGTTCCGCCGATTTAAACGCTGCCATTTTGGCGCGCTACACTGTGACGTGTAAGTACACGTCCGCATTGGCGTACTGTATAGCGTGGAGTGTTTCATCTCAAAACTTTCATGTTTTCTAACTAATGGCGATATGGAAGGAGGTCGAAAACCGTGTTATAAGTACTGTATTGTACCTGTGTGCAAAAATACTAAACGAAATACATTTTATAAAGTGTATTTTCTTGTCCCGCGAGATGCGAATATAAGAAAAAAGTGGTGTACCTCTATGAGAATAGATCTGCAACTAGTTGATAATATTATTGTGAAGATCATCTGTACGTAAGTACTTAGAATTTCTGTATTTATGTCTTTTAGGAAATGTAACATAAAAATTCGTTACCTGTTCAAACTCTAATCATATCTTACTTGGAGACCATCAGACATTTTAAGAACGGATTGCGATCTCCTTCATATATGTTCAAGGGTACACAGCTTATATGTGTGTGCTATAGTCGTTTTTCAAAATGCTCCCTAGATTGTGAGATATTTGCAATACAAATAAACAAAAAATCTAGATGACGGGTATATACTAAATTATTGCCCCTACTTTTTCAAATGGCTTCCTGGTCTATGGGATAGGGTGCTGGCTTCGTAACTTTGTGACCCAAGTTCAAATCCCCACAGATTCAAATATTTCTACTTATTTTTATCTTCAAAAATTGTCAAGCTTCACTTCTTTGTTTTGTTAAAACTTCATTTACTTACTTTTATAGCACGAATTAAAATTTAAAACAAGTCACATTGCTTATAACAAATACACTAAACATAATATCGGCCCATTTATCAACAATGGCTTTCTAATATGGCTCGCTCCATACCCAATGATATTAAGTCATGAGGCGAATCTGCTAGTAAACTGGAATCTGATACAAGAATTTTGCATTTGTCACTTGTTCTTCCATTTCCTTGTCGAGCTCCATTTTTCATCACGGATAGGTCTACTATTTTATTTTCAACCATTTACACGCAACCGTTCTTGGAACAAATCGATTGTAGAAAAAAGAAAGAAAAAAACTATCTTCCCAATGCTACGTATTTCGTTTAAAATACCTCTTGATGATATAGAAGTAAAGAAAGGACGAAGATGAAATAAATAACATGATAGGAACTATTTCAATTAAAAATGTGCCGAAACAACTTATTAACAAAAAGTGAAAAAAATAAGAATGGAGACTTTCTTGACGAATGATTGCAATGAAGTTTTTAAGGGTGTGCAGCCGATTTGTGTTGTGAAAAGACAATCCGTCGGTAGACCCGTTAATTCATTACGAAAAAAAGAATTTCAGGAAAAAATGACGCTGAATTATAGGTAATATGATTTGTTTTAAATATTATTTCACTCAATAAAAGAACGTAAATTAAGTTTTAACAAAATAAAAAGGTCAAGCTTGACAATTTCTGAAGATAAAAGTATTTAATTTTGCGGGGATTTGAACGCGGGTCAGAAAATTATGAAGTTAACACCCTACCGCATAGACCACGCTGGTAAAAATGGCTAATAATTTACTATATACCCGACATCTAGAATTTTTTGTTTATATGCATGTGAATATTGAAATATATATCACTTATTTACCTTGCAGCTTTCACTGCTCTGAGCTGAGCGGCCGTAAAATTCGGATTTGTTGCAAAATTTCTTGTCGTCATGAAAGCATCAATTTTTGGAAGATTATCCGACTGTGCTTTCAGAAAACCGCTTTCAGTCATTATCTGGTGTGCGTATTATAGCAAGAATACAATATCTCACCAGTTATGCTGATATGTTAATTTAAACTTCAACACAATCGCAAAGCTATTAGAACTCCCAGCAACTACGCCTTTGTTCGCAATAATATCCTGTACTTGGTCGTCACGATTCGATTCGACCAATAGCGTTGCATTTTGCGAAGCTCCATTTCCCTTGTATTTTTAGCACTTTTTATTAATTAAAATCAGTAAATAAATACGAATAAATAGGAAAAAAACGTTATAGCGGTAATACTACACTAATAAAGTTTCAAAATAAAAATATTAGACGTAAATTTGAATTTCATGCATATTCCATATTTATATATATATATACACACCTGAAATTTGATTTGAATCACCGACTATTCTAGCCTCACGCCCGAGTCCCGCGGAGGCTATGTGATGTGTTCTCCATGCCTTAGTTTAAAAGTACTGTTCGTGATATCATATGCACACATTGGAAGCAACAGATATTCATTTGTAGATGGCTGATATAGCAGAATACCATAAAAAAGTACCGATCCCAGATTCATATTCCAAAGAAGAAATACAGTCCTTATGATATCATATACACACATTGCCAACTGTATAGCTCAGAAAACAGAAGTATTGAGCCACTCGTTACCAATTTCTTTAATTAAAGTCATTCCGAATAAATTTTATTAATACTTAAACATGTAGGGTATGTATAACTTTCTGCTAATCGCAAAGGACTGCTGGGTGTCAACATTTATCAGTAACCAGATTTGGTAAAAAGAGTCAATTTCACTTTAGACGTTTACTCCCTCCTCCAGGAAACTGCCAGTATGTGAACTTTTAAATTAATTGGAAATTCGTTCAAAGAATTGTACCGATTACATCGATCCGTCTTTGAGACGCTTTTTTCACAAATAAGTGTCATAGCCAAACTAGGTAATCAACATCAAAAAGCTGGTTGGTATTTACCAGTACAGTTGTGACCTTCCAGTTGTCTTATGGGTTCAGATGTAAAGTGTTCGGAAAATTTGGATAGGGCAGCCTCGTAGTTTTAAAGCTTGCAAACGTTTCTCGAGTTTCATTTGATGAAACACAAAAGTTGCTCAACGTTTGAGTGGACAGAATAAGGTGAAAGTATATCACCACCATCCACATGGATTCGTTTTTGTTTGTAATGTATTTGAAAACGTACCACATCGTCATTGTTTAAAATGAGACATAGAGGTTGCATCAGAAATAATGAGGGTGTAACTTTCTTTCTGTACCAAATTCTCAGAAAGAGAAACACCCAGAACTGAGTCAGTTGTCGACTTTCTGAACTTATTTTCTGGTTAATTTTCACTGTGGCGGTGTGTTTTGGACTTATCAGTGTTTTGTGAGCTGTCTGCATAATATGCAGTGGTTCCGTCCCAATCGATCCCCCGCACTGTTGACACTTCTATGTCTGCCTCGCACCGTTGTTCTCAGCTATCAGTGTTCCAAACACACTTTTAATACTAAACGAGACTTTAACCGACGGCTTTAACTCTAGGTGGTGAAGTTGAATATTGTGCACCATAATGATAATTTATCTTTACATATAAAGATGAATGTATGTATGTTTGTTTGTTAGTTAGTTTGTTTGTTCTTCATACAAATCCACAGTTTTCATCCGATCTCGATGAAACTTTGCACACTTATCCTTTGAAACAAGGAGAAAAATACTGTCTACATTTGGTTGAAAAATTATCTGTATAAATAACTCATGTTGTCTCATAACTTCGAAATACGGCGATAGACAGACACGTTGGATGCGGACGTCTCCGTACCGTGTTTCCGTGTAGTGGACTGGCAGCTCAGTGGTTAAAGCGCTTGCTTACGAAAGTCGTGGTCTCCGGTTAAAATCTCCGTGGAGGCTAAGATTTTTAAAATTTGTTTTTCATCATAAGAGTCAGGCCTGGGCCGTAGGTTATTCGGATTGAATGTTAAACTGTAGATATTAGAAAGTCAGGGGTGCAATGCGAGGACAAATCGTAGGTAGTCTTGCAATGTTGTAGGTGTACACTTTTTTACGTTATAATGATCCCTCAGGTGTTGTTCGCAGTCATTGTGTGAGTGTGAACCACAGTAATATTATTATAAATACGGAAGTAAGTCTCCGTATTTTTGTTACGTTTTGACGACTAAATGGCTATATCGTTGTGATGGAATTTTATAAGGAAATCTGTATGAAGGGCACAGGATATTTTTTCCAGTATGATTAACAGTTGTAGTCACGAAATTTTGAGACCTTATCGAATGGTGACAGAAATATGTTCGAAATTAATTCTCTTCAAGAGACAGGTTCGACGGTACAATGATATAGTGTTAGCTTTCCTGTCATATTATTCCGACTCGATATTGTTTGGGACCAATCCTTCGTTACCAACAACTTTCTATATTTAATTCTGGCAAAAAAATTCTTAATCCACGCGTACGAAGTCGCGGGTACGAGCTAGTTTACTATATTTAGTAACCTATTTCAGTTTGTGTATAGTGATACTCACTAATTTTTCGTGTAATTTATCATTTTGTAGGTATTAATACTAAGATACCATGGCCATCTATGTTCTAAACCGAGGTATTTCAAGGTCATTGTTAAATAGCATTCTACTGATCTTTCTACAGACAAATTTTAAACATGTAGCCACGTAACGCACGCTATTGCTTACACAATTAATACCCTCTATAATTCCCTTTCCTATCTAGTCAATTCGTCCATACAGAATTTATATGGACAGACTTTTCTTTTCAGCTGTTGTAACAGACATAAGCCGGTTCTCTCGAAAGATGCCTGTCATTCTCGGTTCAACAGAAACAGCCAATCTTAAAATCCATATCATTACCAAATAGTTAATTTATTTATTATTCTTGTTGCATACATATCTGCTGAGGAATGATTTTTAGGATTTGAAAATTCATGGATAATGTGTACACAAACAAGATGAATAGTAATCATAGTGCTAAGGTACTATATGTTACAAACAAACATTAAAATTTACTATTTAATTTTGCAAAAGGCGTATTAGATGCAACTAGTTTTTTTATAAAAATTCTTGGTAGGAGTAGAAGGAGTTGCCAAGAAGATAATTACTCAGATTTGCATCTAAATACCACATGAATTCTTTTGTTAACTATGAACACATAATATACCGTGTTAATTTCTACATTTCAATGTAATTGCAGAAGACTCATGTTAGTTATTACAATTGCTTCCCTTTTTATATATATAAAATAATACATACACCAAACTGACAGTGAATATTATCTCATTGTCATCTTAAGGCATAGAATAAATAGACTCTCTCATTCTTTTCATTCTTAATTCCATGAATTAAACTGTTACACAGCGTAATGAGGGTTCTAAAACAGAAACACTATTAGTAGGGTTGTATATGGCGCACTTTATTTCTTGCTGTAGGCCAGTGAATAAAGGAAATGTAAATTTTACCCCTCTCTTTACAACTGGCAATTACATGCCATATTCGTGAATGTTATGTTTGTTTTTATGATTATAGCAGTGTACGTCAGCAATGAGAATGAAATGTTCAGCATTTTTTACTAAAGAAAGACTGAGGCGCATACGTATCATTAAGTATAGCTTGATTTCTACATAGAGTTCTGCGCAATGTACTGGGATTACTATGCAAATAATTCATAAAACCCGTTTTAACGACATTAGTAACCTCTGCACATGTGATAATTTTCCCAACAGAAAATGCCGCATATGGGTAGAAAGTAAACATATGCAAAATATAAAATGTATTTTTCCACATCAGCTACTCTGGATGTTTCATCTCAGACAGAAAGTAGCAGACCTCAGTTTTAAAAATGTGTTGATTCCAGTTTAAATTGTTAAATTTGTAGCGGTGATTTATTTTATTTTTGTGATAAATTGAAATAACTATGCCTTTTCTGCACAAAGTATTAATTTGCTTTTTCTCTCACTTGTTTATTTTCTATGGAGTATCATTTGCAATACCTATGAAATTTAGTACCGATAAATCTTTTAAAGATATGTTGGTGCCATCAGCAAAGAATTCAGTATTTTTTAATATAGAAAGCTCTATGATTCTGTTTCCGGTTTCGATTGAGAGCTGTCCTTCATGTCTGATTTGTGTGTGAGAATTACAGTAGGACTTTTTCGTAGTGCGGATTCCAAGTAATATAGAAGATCCCCGCATATCGATAATCGTACACATTTAGCTGAAAGGTCAGACTGAGGTGGACTGCGCTTTTTGTTAAAACTCATTCATTTAGGTGGCTGAACATTCGATACGTTCGGGGCAATACTATCTTTCACGTTATCTATATATATAAAGATGAATGTAGGCCTATGTATGTTTGTTTGTTATTCATACAAATCCACAGTTTTTGTCCGATCTCGATGAAACTTTGCACACTTATCCTTTGAAACAAGGAGAAAAATACTGTCTACATTTGGTTGAAAAATTATCTGTATAAATAAAACATGTTGTCCTATAATTTCGAAAGTTTACTGAACGGCGATATACAGACGCGCTGGATATACAAGTGTCTGTAGCGTTTTTCCTTGTAGCGGACAGGTGGGTTAGTGGTTAAAGCGCTTGTTTACTGATGTTTGGGTAGTGGTCTCGGGTTCAAATCTCCGTGGAGGCTAAGATTTTTAAATATTGTTTTTGATCGTAAGAGTCACGCCTGGGCCGTCGGTTATTGGGATTGAATGTTAAAATGTAGATATCACAAAGTTAGGGGTGCAATGCGAGGAAAATCGTAGGTAGTCTTGCAATGCTGTAGGTGTACACTTTTTACGTTATATTGATCCCTCACGGGTGTTTCGCAGTGAGTGTGTGTGTAATTTGCAGTAATAATACTATAAATTCGGAAGTAAGTCTCTGTCTTTTGTTACGTTTTGACAAATAAATGCCTATACCGATATTGACGGAATTTGACAATAAAATCTGTAGGGAGGGCACAGGACATTTTTTTCGGTATGATTACCAGTTGTGGTAACGAAATTTTGAGAACTTATCGAATGGTGACAGAGAACGGGTGTGTGTGTTAGTCTGTAATGTTACGTCGCTTGCTCAAGCTATGCTTCTCGCGCATTATGTTAGTGTATAATTTCTTAATAAATGTCGTTGGAGAAAAAAATATTATTTAGACAGATGTCGATTTTCTCTGTCCTTTTACTTTGTGTTTGCTTAAATGTTTCTGGCACCAGTTTATTTGCCTTCTTTTTGACATGCCTTGCGGGCGTAAACTGGCCTAAGTTGTAGATCTAGCAGAGCACGAGCAGCTAAAGTTATTAGAACCCAAGAATCGGATGCTCATGCTGAAGAAAGAAGAAAAGTCCAAGCTGAAATAATGCTGCCCTTAGTTAACACCCCACCCCTCCAAATCCCCTGTCATTCGTTTGTTTTTCTATTTTTAAATATGTTGGAAATTGATTCTCTTCAAGAGACAGGTTCGATGGTAGAATGATATAGTGATGGCTTTCCGGTCATTTCATGCCGACTCGGTGTAGTTTGGGACGAATCCTTCGCTATCAACAACTTCCTATATTAAATTCTGGCAAAGAAATTCTTAATCCACGCGTACGAAGTCGCGGGTATCAGCTAGTATAATTATAATTTGCGAATAGACACTATTGGATCACGCAATTCTTATCATGGCTTGTAAATAATAATTTGTCCAATTTTTCCACTGGGTAGTTAGAACCAGGGATCGTAGGTTCCTGGAGCAACGAGGGGACTCTAAGTGTTACCATCTGTCTGCGATTTGTGTAATTAACGTTTTCTATGATAGGTGTATTTTTGTTTGTGAACTGTTTAGTTTACGAGAGGAATACTGGGGACCGAGCCAGAATTCCCCTAGGCGACACCGAGCGTGGTGGATGAGTGGTAACGCTGTGGCCTCGTATTCGGGAGGACGCCGGTTCGAATCCCCGTCCGGGCATCCAGATTTGGGTTTTCCGTGGGTTCCCCAAATCACTCCATGCGAATACTTCCTTTAAAAGGCCATGACCGAATTCCTTCCCGTTTCTAGCCCCCATCCTTTCCCACCTCTAATGGCACTGACGTCGACAAGACGTACGGCAAAAAAAAAAAAAAACACGGATATGTGCGGTGGCGTGGCCTTGTGCTTGACGCTTGAATTAATCGCGCCACGAACTCCGCAAATTTCAAATGGCAAAGATTGGTTTTTAGACGTGTGCGTAGTTATGTAAATAATTTAATTCGCTTGTGAAATCATCCCACCTTTATTGTTGTTAAAACATGACGCAAAAAATAAATCAGTATTATTTGGAAATAGATTTTTCTTATGAAAAAAAGATAAAATTTGGCATAAAATATATATTTCATTTTGATTTTTAAATTATTTTCGATAAAATATTAAAATCTAAATAATTATAAATTTATTTTTCCACCACCGCTTCCGCAAAACATCCGCATTCACGGATGTCATGCACTGAACATCCGCATAGATGACTTCCGTTACAACCCTAATTCATACTCACTGCAATTTCTCCCTTTCTGTTACAGAGTTCAAATCTATTATCATCAGCCTAAAATGTGCTTTGTCAGATTGAACGGATATTGTTTTGATCAAACTGAGGAAACTGATACACAACTGGCCTAACGGTCATGTGTTTATGGTCTCACATCCCATTCTGACTAGTAGGCCTAATGTTTAGGTTTTCCTTAAAACATTTAAAGGGAATTGCTATGGTATCATTGAAAATCCTCATCCTCAACTTAAATTATTCTCATATCAGTGCCGGATCTAGGACGGGCAGGTGGGAGGGTGTCAAACCGGGGCGCTTGCCTCGGGCGGCAACTTCAGGGGGCGGCAAAATCATGTTTGAAGGGGCGGTAAATGGCAAATTCTTGTGACGGCGAACTTGCGGCAACGATCACTGGGGCCGCAAAACCGAAGAACTGCCCCGCGCGGCAAATTCATGTTTGAAGGGGCGCAGTCTCAAGTTTTTGCGACGGCTCGGAATATTCATAGATCCGCCACTGTCTGATATCGATATATCGTTAAAGCTATAATAGCAACATCCATACAGAATTCTCCGTGCATCCATTTGCTTAATAAAAATGACTGACACTTTCAGATTTGCTTGAGACAATAGTATTATGAGATATAGTACTGTGTATTGTCCGATGATAGGAAATGACTAATATGAGTCTGTAATTCTCTGTATATTGGCCGTTTATAGAATCACTGGTTTTATTAGGTTACGTAGAAATACTCAAGGATATCATGAGCAATCAGCTGAAAATTATCTGAGATTAATTGTTTCTCTCAACTTCGTCTTCGCGCTAGCTGTACGCTGAATGTGGCATTACTACTTTTTCTTCATGTGTGTCAGAGAAGTGGGAGATTTCTGTATATGCTGCCAATCTGCGCAGTCTCTTCATATGGAATAGTTCGTGTGATATCCTGGGAACTCGACATGGTTACCAACTGTTGCTCAGAAAAAGAAACCAATTGTCACGAAGTTTGATGTTTGGCACGTCTCTCAAAACGTAGAACTGTCAAAAATTTAGCACTGTTGCTAATTTTATTCGTAATTTAGTTTATAAAATTGTTTGATGATAGCTGGAAGTTTACAAATTTTGTAACGTAGTTACTTAGGTAATAGTTTGTTATTTATATCACAATGGCCGCAACAAATTTCAATGACTTGACTTGAGCATATCAAATTAGTTCTACGAGAAGATATGAAATGAATCAAATTATTTCATACCATATTTGCATATAAACAGAATGTGACATTACATAGTATTTGGAGAGATAGAAAAGCTCCTCCTAGGTCCGGAGTTGACAACACTACTGTAAAATAGAATAGTATATGTGCAACTCTGCATGTTTTTTTCCAAACTTTTATATGTAAAATAGTGGACATTTGACGCTTGCCACTGAATAAATAAAGAACTTATGTTGAATTCCGAAAACGAAATGTATATCATTTCTTCCTGGCTCAATAGATAATGTCAAAAATAAGGGATCACCATTTCAAATATTTTTCATACGTAAGCAAATTCTCCAACTTTCGGAGATAATAATGTAAGCTTCATCACAAATTAAAACTAAATTTAGTTACAAATTCACTTACATGAAAAACTGAAGCCGAAACTCGATTTGTAAGATAAATATCTATGAAATACGGTTATTAATTATTGTCTGCATTCTGATTCTACCCTTTTAATACTCCTGTAACTTTAGAAATTTACTAAAATTTGAAGGTAAATTATAAGAAATGAGCTGCATGTTAATTTTATTATAAATTTACAGGTTCTTTTTTAATTTTAAAGCAGGGTTTTAGACAGTGAGAGAGAATAAGGGGAGAGCTTTTCAAGCTGGAAAAAACAATTTCTACTCTAGTTTGACTTTCCTTATTAAAAGAAAATTACCTTTTTATGCTTATGGCTTTACGACACGTTGACGCGGGGTCATAAGAAACGGGAAAAGGTTGGGGGAACTGAACGGGAAGGAATTCGCTAATGGCCTTTTGAAGGAACCATCATGGCATTCGGCTGCAGCGATTTGGGGAAACCATAGAAGTGTGAAAAAGTGTCATAAGTGTGTAAGATGAGATACAGTAAGACAAAAGCGCTAAAAGTCATGGATGTTACCCTCCCCCCCCCCCCCCAGATCATGCTTATCTGTAGGTACGTGAATGTCTGTATGTTTCATTACATATGCCAGTATTTGACTAAATGCGTATGTTGTGTAGGTTTATGCACATTTGTATCGTTATATGTATATGTGAATTGCATGTTTGTACATTTGTAGGCATCAGTTTAATTACGGAAAATCATCTAATCAAATATACGTGTATATGTTTATGTGTACCCGTATTCAAAGATAGAATAACCATAACATTTTATTGGTGTATAGGTGTATGTAAATGTGTGTGTGTGTTTATGTATGTGGATGTACACACATACTCTTATGTAAGCATTTTTTAACTATATGGGAGCAGCTGCTGTCAGTTTATTCTCATTACCAATATAAAAAAACTAACAACATTAAATTAATTCTATCCAATTGTTAATTTAGCTAAGTAACTAACATTCATGCAACTTGATAAGTTTTTTTTAATAACATAAATTAGTGTTACATCCTGAAAAATTCAACACGTATTGTCAAACCAGAATTTAATCATATTAAGGTGACCATATTTTCAATCCACCAAACCGGGACACTCCCGGAAAAAAAAAAAAAAAAAAAAAAAAAAAAAAAAAAAAAAAAAAACCAAGGGGGCCCGCACCACAGTCCAGTAGAGCTAAAATAAAAGTCGCCGACAAGTTTTGAGGCGGAATTTTCGATCCTGCGCCAGCTAAAAAAAAAAAAGGTCGCCGGCTTTCTCCAGGGCAGTGACTTATGCTAAATGAAGAAGAACATGCATTGCATCGGAATATCCGAATCAGTGATGGTTTTCTTAATAAATAGATATTCTTTCTCAAGTTTAGAATTAAATAGACACTTTCGTTTCAGTGGTGACATTATTTTCTTCTTACGCTGTTATTAAATCAAACAAACTTAACACAGGCAAAAATTTGCACTATTTACTGCACGTCTTACCATCCCAAAAAAAAAGGTTCAACCAAATGCTAATGTAACGTCTTCAACTTTAAAAGCACGTGCAACATAATATAACAAGTAGCCGACAATAATGAATAGGCGCGGCGGTAAATGTTAAAAGATACGCCAGCCGCAACAATGGATAGAAGTGATGAAATGAATTAATGCATTTGCAAAAGAACAGAAAAAAAGAAAAATATTTAAAAGGAAATAATATTTGTGACAGTTAGGAAAGGTTTCCTGAGGATGCAGAAAATAGTCAAGAATGTAAAACGAGGAGGGGGGGAATGCCAAGCCTTGAAAATCAGGACTTTTGCTTCCCGATTTGGCTTTTAAAAAATCCGGGACAAAAGCTGAAAAAAAAGGACTGTCCCGGCTAAATCGGGACGTCTGGTCACCTTATCATATGTGCAGCTTGTAATAAATTGGAATTATGGGCCCATAATAGATGCTAGGCTATTATGTAACAGAATATAAATAAAATAAAATTCAAATCTGGATGGCCGGACGGGGATTAGAACTCGTGTCCTCCGAATACGGGGGCAGAACGTTACCGCTCACCATGCTCGAGGAATATTTCACCGTCAGTTTTTCGTGTCTAAAAGTTTCTGTTATATTGAAGAGAGCAAAAATATTTCAAACTTTTTACAGGATTGGATGGAAACGAAAAAGCATTAAAGCGGCTACAAATGACACAATTTCGGTCCCAATCTGCAGGGGCAATCCGGCAGGGGCCCTGCAGATTGCCACCTGAGTAGGCAAATTGGGTATGTTGCTCCAGATATCGGGAGATCGGCAGAGCCCTACAAACAATTCACAGATTGTCCCTGAAGACAGTAAGGAAATAAGGTGTGTGTAGTGCAATTGTGACAATTTCGGCTCAGTCGGCTTGGTGCAGTGAGCGATTGCGTTTCGTGCCATTAGTCGTGTGTGTCGTTAAAAATGTTTGAAGACAAAGGGGTTTGGGCGAATATATTCTGAATTTATAAGAATATAACCCAATTGTAGGACAGACACAACAAAAACTACATAAACCGCAAAATGCGAAAGAAGGATTTCAAGATTTGCTCGAAATTTACAAGGAACTGGACCAGGAAGTAACACTTGCAGTATTTTTTCTTCCTTCATGTAGTGCTATAGACAGTTGTAGGGTAGTCCAACATGTTTCAGGTAAGATATCTGAAAGCATTTGTGGTGAAATTGGCGAACTAAATTTCCTATCTTCATAGGTTTGTCTACTTGCCAAAAATTGCAAAGTAACGACTAATCGTTCTCTGACGCTTATACTTTCACGCATCAGGGTATTTTTATATATGTAAGGGGTCACCAAGCAGAGTATTTCTGCAAAACTTTCAGAAACTACTCTCAGAAAAGTTCTTAAGTCCGGCTTTAGGCTTCTCAAAATGTTCATGTAAGATAACTTTTTTCTTCGTAAAATCCATGTCTTCAATCAGTATCTTCTTTTTCTCTCAGTACAAACTGTAGTACAGGTTATTGTTAAAACGATGTCTACCTTTTGTTGCTTTGACATAAAATGAGCCATTGTTAAGCGCTTGCAACTAGCAGACATGCGATCACATTGTAAACTAAAATTGGGAGCGAAATTGTGATGTGTGGAGGGAAGCCCCATATGATTGCCCTGCTCATTGCCCCTCCAGATTGGGACCGAAATTGGCTTATGTGTAGCCGCCTTTAAGTAACAGAAAAAAACATTAAGTGTTTTGACAGAGAATTATAAATAACTAAAATGAGCACAAAGAGCAGTGCAGCCAATTCTACGGATCTATCCGTAGATCTACGGAGTTTTATAATAAGTTAGGATTTTTGGATTTTGTTAAAATATCTACGGATTTTTGCTACTTTTTACTATTTGTTGACTTTTCCTTATATTGGCGTTTTGTTAAAGTTTGAGTGTATAGTGTTAATGCATTACAGAATTGTAAATAATTGTGAATCGTTTCCTTGCAACCGCTCCTGTGTACCAACGATTGAAATAAAGCTCATATTTTGTTTGATTATAGATTTTATAGATCTTAAAAGACCGTAATACAGAACTATCGGCTCGTTGACACGGCTTACAAGGCAGGTCCTTCCTAAAGGGCTTAACCAATATCCTAGAATCAAAGGGGTCACAGTTTTTAACATTTCCTGCTACAGAAGCTATGCCAAATTTAATCTCAACAAAGAAAATGTATGGTTCCCAAAAAAAAAAAAAAAAAAAAAAAAAAAAAAAAAAAAAAAAAAAAAAAAAAAAATTCGGAGCTATTTCAATGTATTTCGAATTTTAAAGACCTGGAAATAAAAACTATTCTTAATTTTGACTCTCTCTTCAATAATTATTGTTTCAGTCTTTCAGTTAGCGAGTCTCCGGATTTTTGTACTCACTCTACGGAAATTTTAGCGGCCATCAACGGTTTTTCAAAGCCAAGTGACTGGTAACACTGACAAAGGGCCAGGTAGCGGCTTTGTGCCAAGCATTATTGCGAATTAACAATGAAGCCGCTTGGGAGTGCGGTGTCTTTGTTGGCAACAATGGCTGCGGCTTGGCGCTGCGTGGCGCGGGCCGGCGGGCTGGTCACGTGACGCGGCGCGGCGCTGAGGCGAGGCGGCGAGGCCGGGCCGGCAGTGCGCGCGCCGCCATGAAGCGAGCTGGTGCGTCACTGCCTCTGCTTCTGTCGCTGGTGGTGCCGGCCGTAGCGTACTGGGGCCTGGCGGCGGGCCGGCCCACGCAGCCCGTTTGCGTTGACATTCCGCGCAACATGAGCCTGTGCCACGGCATCGGCTACCTCAAGATGCGCCTGCCAAACCTGCTGGAGCACGACACCATGGCAGAGGTGTCCCAGCAGTCGGCCTCGTGGCTGCCTCTGCTCAACGTCCGCTGCCACCCAGACACGCAACTCTTCCTCTGCTCTCTCTTCAGCCCCGTCTGCCTCGACAGAGCCATCTACCCGTGCCGCTCGCTCTGCGACAAGGTCCGCAACGGATGCGAGGCGCGCATGAACGCCTACGGCTTCCCTTGGCCCGACATGTTCCGCTGCGACAGGTTCCCCATCGACAACGACATGTGCATCGCCCCACAGGCCCGAGACACCTCCGCTGCAGGTGAGGAAACCCTCTCTACTGTCTAAACCAGTTTCTTACACATTTCCCATAACTTTTCAGTAATTAAAACTACTACATACGTCCGATATTTGCATGGGCACCTTCCCCATCGTGTTCTACACGTTTGTTTTTTTTTTGTCTTAACCCTGTTTGAAACTATGCTGATGTTCCATTACTCCTAAGCATTCTTTTATGTAAATCGTGTAAATTTTTTATCCGGAGTGAAATTTTAAATTTGTATTTTTTTGTGTTTGTATTTAAACGGTACACAGCAGTTTATTTATACTGATTGTGATAGTTTCTCCGCAAACAGAGCAATATTTGCAAAAGTGCCTTTATTGTCAACGAAAAGATATGATACCGGATCACGATGAATGAAATTATTGATCTACTACTGATTAGAAATACTGAATGAAACAATTTCAAGTAGCGTGTAACTAGTGTATGTTCATTGACGTTACGCCAAAAGAGTACGAAATGTGCCTTGAGACGAACTCTTTTTGTCAATGAACGACAAGCGGCTGCAAGAGATCATTGCTGGTTGCCGAAGCTGTAGGCGCAGATGGGTACTGATTCCATCCACGAAGTAGATGTCTAGTATTTTATTTCCTTACGATAGCGAAAATAACATTTGAATGAACATGGTAACAGTTGCTCATATCAAACAAGAAACGGAACTGTTAAATATTGGAACCTGGTAACTACATTGCGGAAGTGGTAGGTAAACTGTAATCGCATTTAAGTTTTTGGTGATTCCTTCATAGTTAATTTCGTCCTTTCGATTCATCGGTCGCCGGAGAGGAGAAAAAATATCCATATGCATCTGATTGACATTTGATTTCCGTTACTGTTGTTAACCTGTGAGCGTAAGCATAAAGAAAGTTATACGAAAATTACTGCTGGTGGTTTTTACGTACTGATCAGCGTTAAAACACGTTTAAGTCGAAGACAGAATGGCCGTAAGGGCGACAAAACCTGTAAATCAGCTAAAGTTTCTGAAAAAAAAATGCAACTTTACTTTCTCTTGTTTTTGTTGAAAGTAGCACAGTACTATTAAAATTATCCACATTCGTAGTTTCTCACTCAAGTATCTTCAATGACAGTTAAGACAATCTATTTTGTGTTTCTTCTTTTTTTAGATGAAAAATTGCATGTAAATTTGTGGCCTTTCACAGAGTTCTTAGTGGTTTTATTCTACTCACAGTACTAGCTACAGTGAATACAAACACAATATTACAACAGAGATGAATTAAAACTACCCCTCACCTGCATCTTATTCCAACCAATGGCTCTTGCTGTATGAATCCAGACGTTTTGTTACTGTCCTATATGAAGTACCCATGAGCAGCAGTTACAGATACGGAACAGTGCTGTACAGTCAATCGTTATCTGATTTATGATGGCAGGAGGTTTACGACGCTATTTTGATGTTCCAGTGGCTTTATGGTGATTAAACCACAGACCTCGCAACTAATTTACTGGAGACATTCTGGACTGTCTAACAGCGACTTGCTTTTTCTGAACACTGCTTTGCCCTAGGGTCGCGCATATGGCATGGGTTGCCTTTTAGTTTTTGCGAATGATCAGGAAAACATGGCTGGCAAAGACACATCTCTCTTCCAAGAGTACACACACCACTGGAAACTACAGCAGTATTTCCGACGTGTAATCACACCAGTGTATATCAGTTGAAGGTAAATACATCGGATTATTTCAACATTAGCGGGAGCTGTAGTGAAGTTAAATAATTAAAAATAATATCGATCGTGGAAAAATCATCACTGAATACTGTAGGTCGTTATTTAATAGTTCGTTTTTCCGTTACTGTGCCAGACAGAGATACTAGTTAAACTGATATAATATCAAAGAAAACGCCAAATGGTCTTTGAATTTCTTCTCAGGGATATTTTTATCCTGAAATGTTTCCTCTCTCAATTTTTAGGATTGATGTTGATGAAAGTAATAGCTCTTTAGCCACTTTATCTTCCCTCCATTCTAAATGTATTTCATATTTTTGCCTGTATAAATGTAAATTCTAAAACAAAGACTTAAAGATTCGGTGGAGTCTGAAAACCAAAATCTAACGATCGAAAAATATTTTTTAGCATACAAACAGAGTTTGGTGTTGCTTTAGATGGTGTTGAAAAAATGGAAAGACAGATGGGCTCAGCTCCATGGGACTCAAACCGCAAAGATCTAAATTTTGCTAATGCCAAAAAACTAAAAACTTTCCGTTCCCATTCTCTCTGGTAGTTTGATACAGTCATCCATCTTTTCCCATTCTGCGCTGATATATTCTTTGTATTATACGTTCTCAGTTAGGTTCTTCTTGTACCCCAGTCTTCGTACTCCGTTCCATGTCTTCCTTCCAACAACAACTTATCCAGTCCTGCAAGTCACACCATACTGTCTTTCCTTTCTTACCCCATAATTTACAGAACATATTTATTTCGTGCTTAATTTATCCATTTCAGCTTCAACATTTTTCTCATACATCACGAACGCTCAATTTTTCCTTTTTTTGGTTATCCTTCACTCTGAACTACTCTTCCATTAAGTGTTATTCTGCATAATTTATGAGTCAGTCACGTGTTTTAAATTTTACTGCTTATTGAACAATATTCTCAGTTAAACTTGATCATATTTTTTTTTAACTGCTTTACGTCTCTCAACAGCGAGGTCTTTAGAGACGGGAAAGGATGGGGGCAAGAAATGGGAAGGAATTCGGCCATGGCCTTTTGAAGGAAGCATCCCGGCATTTGCCTGGAGTGATTTTGGGAAACCATGGAAAACCCAAATCTGGATGCCCGGACGGGGATTCGAACCGCCGTCCTCCCGAATGCGAGGCGAGAACGCTATCCGTTACACCGCCACGCTCGGTATCATATTTTTAGACTACTGTTATTGCTATCATTTCTGCTGCATTTCATGACCTCTGCTTAAAATTTTGTTATTTATATATTTTTTTAAATATTTATTTAAAAATACCTTTCTCAATATTTTTTTCATACCATACAGTAATTTGTGGATATCTTCACCCATACCAGCTAACAATACAGTAAAAATCTCAAAGTACTAGTTATTTTTCGATCCACACTTTTTCTTTTCCTTGACTTCTTCGCCTACGTAAGAATTCAATACTAGTGTGCATATAGACTACAGCCTCGCCTCACAGTTTTTAAATGATGCTTGTTATTCGTGATTCTCTTACGTGCGGCTGATTCGCGTATAGATTATAAATTATCCTTCATTAGGTATTTTAGACATATTTAAAAGCTTTCCCAAAATCAACAGACGCCATAAATCTCTTCTTGTTTTCCTTGTTCCGTCATTCTAATATTAATCGCGACGCCACAACTCCTTCTCTGATAGAGCTGTTTTTCTAAAACCCAAATTGAATTTCGCCTATCACCTCTTTAACTTTTCTTACTATTGTTCTGTTTATCAACGTAGCTAGTAATTTTGAAACGTGTATTGTCGAATTTATTTACAGTTTTTCGGCTCTTACTTTCAGATTGTTTAAGATAATACAGTTTGTTAAAGCAATAGTAATACCCTGTATATCCTGGTTCGTAACTATTCGATATCAATTTTATTAACCATTTAATTTTTGCGGTACTGATGTCATCTTATCTCCTACCTTATTTTAGTTTATATAGTTTTAAACCTTTCACGTCAAATACTGTCCTCAAATCTGGAATTCCTACATAATCAATATCATCTCACTCTATTTTTCAGCACACTGCAGTTTAGGCTGTCCCCTTTATAAAGATTCTCTATCTGTCCCTTCCTTGGCTCAGATATTTCTTCTGAATTTTAATGTGGTTCACCATCAGCACCTTTGATGTTCATTCGTCATTTTTTTAATTATTCAAAATTCAGTTATATTTTTCTATGGGTCACATCTTCTCTACCTTCTACCATTACTCTCTCATCCATTTTTATTTTATGTCCTATTAATGTGATTTCTAAAATATTGGTACTACCGTGTCCCTGCTCCACATTGACATTTTTATGTCTCCTTCTCCCATTTCGGTATATCCTCTGTGACCCAAGACTTAAGCACTCTTCATTCTTTAATTATTTCTGTCATTAATGTATTCCATTGTTCGGAAGTTATTTCTTAGTGTAGCTATTATATTTCCTCTAGTTCCTAGTTCCATTACGTGATATCTGCGTTGCTGCACGTTTTTCTGCACTTCATTGCTAATGTGATCATTCTCCTGGCGATGCATTACACTCCACAATTTGGTTTCTGATTTTTTTTATTGTTATTCATTACGAGTTATGCTATAAAGTCTAAAATTTGGTTTCTGAAACTCTATTTAGTCATGCCTACCAATATCAATTTGACGTTTCTTCATATAAGCGCTTCGTGTATGATTGTTAAGTAGTTAGTTAGCTACAACTATTATGTATTTTGCACTAAATTCTAGTAACTAGTTTTTCACTTCTCACAAAACTCAAATTAGCTAAAATATTTCTTTAGTTTCTTTTTCTTCTATAGAACCCATGCTGTATTATATTTTCGTCTCCCTTATCGATTCTGGATTATAATTCCTCCATTTCATCATTTTTTTCTTGCAAAGTTGATATTCATACATATACAAATTTTGTGTTTTGTGTCTGTAAAGATCGTCATTATTTCATTCTTATTGCTTTATTCTTCGTCGATATCGAGGTTATTAAAGGGGGGGAAAGGACTGGTGGCAAGGAACGGGAAAGAGTTCGGCGATAATCAGTTAATCGTCAACCACTGCTCAGGGGGCCCCTAAGCACAACTCAAGGGCCCCATCCTCAGCTCAGGGGGCCCTTACCAGTAACACAAAGCAAAAAAAGGGTCACCCATCTGGCCTGAGGGCCCAAAATAATTTTTTTGCACCGGGGCCCTTGTTGACCTAGCTATGCCACTGGTGACTCCCCATTGCCTTCTGGTTTCTCAAGTTAGGGGATGATTCCAACCCGAAGAGCAAGGGGTTCCTTAACAATTCCCCGTTTCTCTTCTCACTTTTCAGGCGACTATCAGAAAACTATAATCAGAGTTCCCTCCGTACAAACAGGATGAATCACGTTGATAATCGAATGGAAAGGCTAATGTGTTAATATCCGAAATTCAGCGACACCTCTCTCTATTAATCAAACACATCTCTTTTCATGAGGAACGAAATAAAATTTTCGATTGCTTATCGCTTGACTTCATGAGTAGATATCAGTAATACTCAGTAATGAAAAATAAAGCACCTTGCATCTCTCCCACCAAAGTCAATGATGCTCTTTCTGGTAGACTGTAATAAAAGGTAGCCTAACTCATATCACTTCGAAAATGCATTTGAAAAAGAAAATCCATAATCATTCTAGGAAAACAATGCACCTGGAAAACCTGACTAATAATGTAGAAAAATATAAACTGAGGTTTTATTGTAAATTTTCAGCAATACCTGATAAAGATCCTCTATTTTTAGGTAAGGGTGTCAGGGATTGGAATAAGTTTCTAAGGGAAATGATGAATAATTTACCAAAAACGTTGAAAGAATTTAAAGTTAAAATTTGTAGAGGGTAAATGTAGGTGGGTGCAGGAAAGGAGGAAGATGGGTGTGTAGGGAAATTGCCACCGGAGCGTGTGCTCCATTGCAATTAAATTAAATAATGGTTATTATGTGTTCTGAAATAGCTACAGTTTTGCGGTGTTAAGAAAAGGTTGCTTACGTGATTTACAATCACTTGAGCTGTTGGACATTTTACGCAGTTGAATTGTAATGGTTTTTAAATTAAAGATCAACAGTTTTTATCTCGAATTTAAAAACTTCTGAAATTATTTCCGTTCCCAGGGAAATGAAATTTCGAGGAACAGGTGTTTTTTTGCTGGGAAAGGGGCGGGAGCCAGTCACGTTATCTCTACAAGTTGGTGTTCTGTAAGGGGAAAACTACACGAAATTTTGCATCACGGGCGCTGGGGTTAACGTGTTCTTGCAACCTTCGTACATCAGATTATTAGTGAGGAACTCATAATACGGAAGCCGATAGAAATTTTGTACTATTTCTATATTTTGTCTGTAGTACCGTTCACAGAGGAAGTAAATAGTGCTATAACTGAAGTGTATTCTCAAATGATTTTTCATTGGCACAGTGCTGCTCTAGAAACCTTTATTCAAATATTAAAACTGTGTTATTCGTAGATGGTTAGTAAATGAATTTTTCCACGTATTATGTTACCTGGTAACGGAACAGGTTGGATAGGTTTAGCTGGAGTTCGCGGAAAGATGAGCAGCTGCTTAGTAGTTGAAAGAAAGCCGCTGAGACAATTTCAGGTCCTTATCTGCTGCTGACGCTATCTGCATTCGCAAACAATTTCGCAGCTCAGGTAGCGTGGGAATCAGCTACTCAGATTCGCTGAGGGATCCGTGTTCAAGAAAAGTGTGTATTAGTTTTTGTTCATATATCGTTTCAGCTTGGTGCCTCTGATTTACGTAATTTCTTGTGGAAAATAACTCTATTCTCGTCGAACACGGTCGCCTTTCTTATTTATTTTATTTTATGGAAAGCATCTAACTATGAAAAGATGTATAAACCATTAATTGTTCTTGTAATAACTTTTTTATTCAATTAATTAATTATTTCACATTTTCCATCAGCACCAGCAGAAACTAATCACCGTTACGTATAAATCAAACTTCTTCCTGATATTTCCCGCTTCGTATATGGAATTTGCGACTTCAAGATAACGACTCGACCATGTAGGCTCAAATCATGTCGCTCTTAGCAACCAACACAATCTAAAAACAACAACCGCACGAACGTAACCAAATCTCAAGGAATCTATATGTGTATAAGTATGCTTGCATATCACGGAATAACATATAAATTATGTGATCGTCACAAGTGGTTAACTAATTTATTCTTTCGTTCTTGTTGTATTCATATCACAGCCAACTTTATCATCATCGTGATTGTAATTAATACACTATAGACTGTAGTACCCGGCATAGGCCTATGCCACGGTGGATAATAATTGTGGTAGACTCAAAATATCTACTTTGTTTTAAGCATGTAAGGCAATAACAACGAATCTTCAAACGTCATTTTGACTCCATCCTAGAAAAGATTAGATTAAGCCTAATGTAAATGAGCGCTTCCTCTCTTTATTATATTACTTTTGTTGGACATCTCTGCTGGTATTAAAGAAATTCCCAATGCCCAATATCTGATAACGCTATAAAAATTATTATAGCTGGGTGTATATTGTTCTAAATTATAATAAATGATTACTTTATTCGAACCTGATAATTAATATGCATTGATTTATTTGATTTATAACGACCACGAGCATTTAGCACATTAAAAAAATAATTACGCAAGATTTATGAGAATTATATCGATGATCTTGGTAAAAGTAGTACAAAAACTGATATATAATATTTAGCTATAATACTAGAAATAAATATAACACCCACTAAACAAGTTGATGACAAATATATAGATAAGGATAACATTCTATGTAGCTGCTTTACTATGTGCCCTGCCACAGAAAATAATCTGTGTATCTATAAAAACCTGACAGCTTTTAATCCAATCTTAAATAATTTTGTGTCAGAATTTTTTTTCTCTAGCAAGGATTTTTATTCTTGGAATTTGATAAATGATAAGGACTGAGACAATGCGATATGTTTTGGGGTATGTAAGAAGAGTGTGGTCATGTTATTCACAATCATTGCTGTGTTGCATGATCACTTTGAAAGTAGGTGTGAAAATAGGATTAGCAACAGTCTCCGGAAACTGCATTCAGGTATAATAACCAACATGAAATGTTACGTGTTTCTGGTTAACATTGGAAATTGTGTGTACTTCCAGAATAACAACCTGTATGATATGTATGTAGTTCTACCTTTCCAAGACTCGAAGCAAACATTTCTAATCTGATATTATGTTAACATGTCCCGCTAGGAACGTGGAAGCAGTAAAATTTATTTCATTAACTTTTGGATACTCGTGTCCATATATTAAAATTAAACTCGTTTACTGAAATACTGTAAGTTAGGTGAGGGATGTTCCAACTAACCTATCATAGACCGAACTGTAAGAATTTTAGTTTTAATATAAGTTTGGATTTAGCTTCGTACTACGAGATTGCATTATCTCTTTAAAACATACAATTGTGAAGTTGGGCTGAAAATAAATTATTATTGTTAGAATAATGAATCACATTTCAAAGTAGCTTTAGTCGGAACTAGCGCAGCAGTTCGATATTTTGAATATTTTTTTAATTAGGTGATAAATTAAAACTCTGCGAACTTTTTTTTATTATTATTTTAAAAAAGTGATAGCGAAAGGTATTCTGCACACTACAAATTCAATGCAGATTATCCCTAAGTAGACATACGCAGCAGCATTTTAATTTTATTGGTTTTGAATTTTTACTTTTCAGTCCAGAATTTCAAAACGAGTTTATCCCGCCCATGTCTTATAGTACGGAGCCGTGTTATTTTCATTATGTGTAACAAATAATCTTAAAATTCCCTCTGGACACCAACCAACCGATTATTTCAATTGTTTCCGTAACGTGTCAGTGACAAACAAAACTACATTAGTTAAATTGTTGATAAATAACGGCCAATGCTACTGTTATTTTTTACTGTTGGTAGGCGTTTCGCCTGTGACACCTGTTAACACAAATGTAAATAGTAAATAGAAAAACAATCAGCTAATTGTGCAAGTTTAAGATTACGTCAAAATAATTTAACCAGAATTGTAAAACTAATTGTACATTTCGTTATAGAATCGTCGCTGATGATACTTCGATAAGAGGCGAAACGCGTAGAAAGTTATTTATTAATAATTCAGTTAAATAAGCAACTCCAGAAATAGTCCACAACAATATGACATGTGACATTAATTATGTATGAATTAAAGATGTTGAGTATCGGTTGGTCAGCCTGTATGATCTAAGTCGGCGTAATACGGTGATATTAAAATACTGAACCGGTAATTTTTCTCAAGTGACTATAATATGAATGTTATGTGTGTGATAATAACACTCAAAATGTTAACCTACTGTCAGTCTTCAATAATTCGGTAATCCGTTAGTATCCGTTTGAAATCTACTCTGCAAAGATTACCATAATACCTACACTTTTCTTTAATTCCCAAAATCAAATCCTATAGAAACATTTGGAAAGTGTTCAGCAGTACTGTCTCTAAAGGCAGTGTCATAATACTTCCCTTAGTATTTACACTATGACGTTTTATACACATTTCAGTAGATGACAGTGCCTTGGAACACGTTACAAATGAACTAGCTATTTTAATCTGTTTAATTGGACAAAATACTAAAAAATCGTACCAAAAGAATTTACTTTTGTATTAGTCATTACAGTGAATAAACGGGTGGCTTAAAAAATGTGATGCAATGTCTGTGTGGATTGAAGTATTGATACTTAGCAGCTACATCTCGTACAGAGCCTAAATTATTTTAAGAATTATATTAGCTAATTTAAGATGGTTGAAATGTGTCACCCCTTTATACACTGTAATGACTAAAATAAATTATTTTGGTACATCTGTTTCTCACATTATTTCACTATATGACTAGCTAAAAATCAACTCTTCCTTTACAATTGAAACTGACTGACATTCTTACTAGTAAACAGAAGAAAATCCTGCTTCAGTTTTCGGCACTGTACTAATATTTAAGTCAGGTTTCTTTAGTTAGTCATATACCAAGCTCAATAATAATTATCAATAAAGTTTACATAATTTATGAAGAAACTTTTTTCATTGCCCAAATGAGGTAAAAACAAAATAATTATCGTACTAGTGGTACCGAGCGTGGTGGGTGAGCGTTAACGCTTTGGCTTCGCATTTGAGAGGACGTGGGTTCGAATCTCCGTCCGGCCATTCGGATTTCGGTTTTCCATGGTTTCCCGAAATCAGTCCACGCAAATTCCGTCGTGGTTACTACAAAAAGCCATGACCGAATTTCTTACTATCATCCTCGCCAATCCACTCCCACCTCTAATGACATCGACGAGGCGTAAAGCCATAAAAACTAATCTTAGTGGTTTCAGGCATAGAGCATTTTCACCGTCATACTTGCAATAGACTTCATGTATTAGGACAGTTAAATTAATTTTCTCGATGTAGGTTAGCGAAAATGGAACTTATAAAAGCGTAAGGTTTAGATGGCAATGCTGTGTTGAGTACGGCGAAATGAATACTGGCTAAGGGCCAAATCCATTGTCAGTGGAGGTCCCGCGTTCGATGAGTCAGCTCACGTCTTCATTGTTCGTCACGTGCAAATGCTGGCAGCTTATCTGTTGCCGTCTTTATGACTTTAACCGTTTATTCCGTATGATGGTGATTATATGAGAAGATAGTTGTAGCCAACTGAGTTTGTAAGACTCCTTCACTCTTTGCATCCAGGTGATGCGGTTGTTACTAGTATTTGGCAAGCCGAAGATCACTTATGGTTTTGTCTTTACGATTCGGATAATCTTTCCTTTTGATATGCAAGATAATAAATATCAAAGAGCGTTACTCTTTCGTAGTTTTTCTAAAACAATGTAATTACTGCGAAACAAACCGGACTGAGTCTTATAGATGTTGTTTTTATTAATTATTATTAATTTTAATTGCGATGGAGCTAACGCTCTGGCGGCAATTCCCTAAGTCATTTAATTACCCCTTTTATATTATTATTTTTTTTTAAATTTTCCTTTATAATTGGAGTTTTAAATTCCTCCACCATGTACTTTTCCAGTTTATAAATTTTAATCTTATATTAAACCCTGTCATGTTTATTTCTATCTTTAATAGTGCGAGGGTATATTATCGGTTTTAGCCAAACAACTGAATGGAACGAATATTTAATTGAACGGAGAATTAGCAGATCTCTGAAGATTAGCCTTTGATAACAAGACCTAATTTCAATCGTCTTGCTAACTTCTGTTCACGTATCTATTACAGTAAATACTAATTTGAACTTTTCGTAATGTTAATGTGCGGTTTATGTTTCTAAAATGTCCCACAGCGGCTTTGGACGCCATCTTCAACCATTTCATATTATTTTGCGTTCTCTCAAGACTTCTGTGCATCCGGTTACAACGTCGCTGTTGGACCAATGCGTTACTTAAAAGCTAGGTATTTAGTTTCCAACTACTTCGCGAATTATTAATCGAAAGAGATATCAATTCTCCTTTGTAGTTATTACATTTGCTTGTAGCCATTTGAGAGAAAGTCTTTTAAAGCTCTGCCGAATGTGCGTGAATGAGGTTCCCCTTTTACTGTTTTGCTGCCTAGTCAGCTGTTTTAATGGTAACATATTCCTGTGGTTGCTGAAATGTGCCCAGTGATGGTTTCAATGCCGTTAATACGTTTTTGACGAATCGGAGAAGGTTCAAAATTTTAGAAGAGAAAGCGTTTTTAATTTTGCTTCCAGTTTTTTGTAGAGTACATAATGTGCCTCACCAGCTAAGAGTATATTTAGATCTCTTCTAAATATTAATTCACAATTGCTAAACCGCTACTCCGTTCATCTAAAATATTTCTGCAACGATGTGCGCCATGTTTTGTGCGCGACAGAAGGAAACAAACACGAAATTTATGTTACCAATTTTTATATTGACCGATAATAAATCGTAAATTCATCTAACATTTTACTTTGGCGCATGTAATATCACAACTATCACCTGATTTCGGTCTCTAGTTCCTCGAAACATTGCATTTTTTGTTGTTGTTGAGAATTTGATCGGAATTAACACCTGGATTCGGTCTAAATACAATACCATATTTATTGATACAGAGTATGTATTTCAGTTCATTTTTTTATTGTTGATTCTGCAAGTAATGATGATTATTTAAATTTCCAATAATTGACGTGTCTTAAATGTACATTGTGTATGGCTGCGTTCTTTTTAGACCTCTTATCGTTTATCCATTTCTTTAAAACTATGGTTGAGCAGCTTGTTGGTTCAGTGGTTAAGGCGTCTGATTGGAAATCTAATGGTCCTCGGTTCAAATCCCGGTCTCAGCTGGGATTTTCACAGGCCGCTAACTCGACATTCTCCTCTGGCACAGCTTACGGTGTAATGTTAAGTACGCCACAACGCTTGCGTGTTTTGTATTCCACGTTAAACTGCATGTTCCCTTTACCCGCTAGGAATACCGTCTTAGGTTAGGTAACGAGGATAGGAACTCGTAGATAAATACACTACGATACTAGGAGAGGAATAGCTGTAGGCAAGTATGCACAAGAACCTACTTCTCTGTCCACACTGGGGCTGCATATTCTGCATTAATCATTAACGTAATAATTATAAATGATGCCTTTGTCGAAACAGTCTTCCATAAAATCCATGGTTTAAGATACAAAAGCGCATTTCACGGAATTGCCGGAAGTTTTGATGACTAACAAATATATCAATTAGCTGAGTTGATCTTGTTACTTGTACTTGGTGTAGTCGTTAGTACTAATGTTAATCATTATTAACAAGAAATATTTACATCTAGTTTTAGAAGTGAAGTAGAACACTACATTATTTCTTCACCCCGTAAAGTGACGGTAATGGGTGACAAAGTGTGGCAATGCGTCGTGTGCACGTATGGGTATCGCCAGCGATAGCATCTGCAGACCACCTCGCTCCATTGCTCATATTCATTAGGAAATAGGGCGATAATTCCAACAAAGGAACCTTAGTTGAAAGAAGTGAATGACAGCAAAAGGTGTATATTTCAAATCAAACTAAGAAGTTGACTGTATTAAAAAGTTAAAATTCTTTCCGTATAGATGCCATGCAGACTTAAGTCATAATGAATAACGTCAAGAGAGACTTCTAATCACCTGTCATGATTCAGTCTAATTGTTATCAGTATTCCCAGCGGACACATTCTAAAATCCCGTACTAACCCGCTTTTTTTCCTAATTGTAACCTCGATTTCATGCATAAAATTAATTGGTGCTTGTGCTTTTTGATACTCTAGTAATTATATTGGTTGCTTAAATCGAATTCTTGACGACGTATTTTCTCTAGAATAATGTTCGGACTGCATTCTAATAATGTATACCTGTAGTTCCCTAATGTATGTCCGAAAGCAATAAATCATCTCCTAATGACTGCAGTTATGACAGGTCAACAATCTCCGCCCATATGTGGAAAAAACTTTTGTTACTTTGGGTGTCGAAGTCCATTTATTAATGGCATACTCGTATTTAAACCTAAATGTTTTCAACAAGGCAGCAGGCAACATTGTTAATGCCGTTTATCTTGACGTGTTTAGGACGGCTTGCAAAGATCACCGGCAGTTTTTACGATTATTTTAATTTATTTTATACCAGCTACACGGCTGCTTATTTTTATGACCGGCAATATGGGAATCAACTAGTTACACGTCTTCTTCCTATTAGTTTGTCATAAAAATAATTGTAACACTTTTCTCAAATCGTAGTACAAAGAATCTACTACCTAACCGAACCTGCCAATATTTCCGAAGAAACCGAACAATGGAAGCAATTGTAGCGTAGTGCAATAACGCGGTTAAGCTCTGTCTGAGATGGATGACCAGTAACAAGCCTTCCATGTTCCAAACCGAGATTTGTACTGCGACGTGTGAGGATGTCTGTGTGAGTGATGATGTGCCACACAGTTAAGCTTTTATCGTTCATTGGCGTACCAACCTAAGATTTAGCTAGTCTAATCTAAATTAGTCTACTTAAATGTTGAAACATCATGGACTACCCTAGAACTCTACTGGTGTAACCTTCAGTGAGGTTTGCTCTTTTCAAGGTGCAGTAACAAATTAAACAGATTTCACGCTTTTTCGGGTTTAGTGCAGCGTGTTTCTTGCTGATGATGCCTATGTTGCGGTCCCAACCTAGGGCTCTCGTCAGGACTGCTTCAAATTGGTGTATCCATTTCGTTTTCACGTCCATCAATAGCAAGAAAGGGGGCATCCATAAATTACGTGAGGTTAAATAAGAGGGGGGGCGGCGGCGAAATCTCACCAAGGGGGAGGGGGGTCAACGGAAATCTCACGTGATGTTTTGGAATTTTTTGTTGGACTGTAGGACTAAAAAGTTCCGAGGGCGATTTCTAGGAGATTTTCTCACGGACCAGATCTCCCCAAGGGGGAGGGGAGGTCCGGAAATCCGTAAAAACACCTCACGTAATTTCTAGATGCCCCCAAACACGTAGCACTAAACACGAAAAGTAGGTACAATTTTACAAAATCAAGAATATGTCATAATATACGTGAAAGGACTGGAGGAGATAATCTGTAAGAAAATGTGTGATTGGTGATGGCCAACACTATTTAAACAGAAGAGAAAAACTTTGCATAAGTCATTATTTTGTAATGCTTTTGCAAATGTATTTCTAGCTGCCCAGTGGTGGGTGAAATAAATGAAATAAATCATCCAGTGTTAATTGCAAAGTCTGATTAAGAATGTCATGACGATTCGAATTACCCTTGCTGATCGACCTCTTGTGTCTTATCGACTCAAATGTTTCTATGAATACCAGCTACAGTTCTGTTTTATGTTGGCCGTAAAAACGTGTAATTTAATGTATTTGAGATGGAACATATGCTCCAGTGGCAATTTTCCTACACCCCTATTTTCCCCATTTCTTTGTTTCTATCTTAAATTCTTTGATTGCAATTTCTCACGCATCTACTTTTACTCATTACGAATTTAATATTATTTTTCTCAGTGTTTTTGGTAAATTGATCAGCAATTCCCTTCGTAATTTATTCCAATCCCTACCCTCCTCAGATCCAAAAGTAAATTTTCTTACTCCCTTGCACTTGAAATAAAGTGCTAGACACCCTTCTCGCCACTCGTGATCTATAAACTAGTTGGGAAGAAACATTACAGTGTGTCCAACTGTTAAATCTTTAAACTTAAAACACAGCGTATATGCTATTAACTTTCTGAGTCTTCGTATTTCCAAATAATTGTCATCAGTTGCAAAAAAATACTCCATTCCTCCTAATTTCTTCAAAAATTTTTAAACAAAACATTATTTACTTCAAGAACTGACTGAATTTGTTTAACGTAATGTAATTGCGATGGAACATATCTCCAGTGGCAATTTTCCTACGTACCTATTTTCCCATTCCTTGATTTTTATCTTCAAAGCTTTGATTGCAATTTCCCTACCCATCTACGATTACTTATTTTAATTACCACCATAGTGCACAATTTTTGTCTCTATATTTTTCTTTTTCGACGTCGAGATCATTAGAGGCAGGAAAGGATGGGGGCAAGGAACAGGAAGGAATTCGGCCATGAAATTTTGACGGAAGCATCCCGGCATTGGTCTGGAGTGATTTGGGAAACCACGGAAAACCCAAATCTGGATGCCCGGACAGGGATTCGAACCAACGTCTTCCCGAATGCGAGGCCAGAGCGTTAACGCTCACCCACCCCACTCGCTGTCTCTAAAATAGTTAACTTAAGTGGTGTTTAGTTCAGTTTTTGTACTGTGAGTGGCACACTTCGATCATTAATGTGTGCCGGTTTTTGCCTTAAATATAGGTAACTTGTGTTCGGAATATCTGAGATAAAAATGTGCCATGGGATATTATTCCTAATGTAAACGACAATCAGTAGCACTCGTGGTTGTCATCACTCGGAACTAAATCGTATTCACCGAAAATTGTTTTGAGACCGTTAGAACAAGCTCCAAAATACATGAAGAGTGATGTATCTCGGTGGTGTAGGCACCATTCGCCATACTGGTCATTTCTCACTCGGTTAAAACTCTAAACGCATGAAGATATATGTATGTCTAGTAAGCTTCAATTCGCTGAACATTCCCTTCCCAAAACGCTTGCAGCAGAATGTAATCGATACAATATCTAGTAGAGCTGTATCGCTGCATCATCAAATGAAAAGTGATTTCTATTAGTAATGTAATTTCCAAATGCAGCAATGAAATTTTAGAAAACCATTTCAACCATAGAAAAATTCTGGTTACTTACTGAGACAAGTTCATCATTCGTGGCGATTTGTTACGGAATATACGTTAATTCAGAACAAGATTTAGTGATGAATCCACGATGGAAGTTATCACTGCAAAAAGAAACATGGCCTCGGCAAGGTGAACACAACACTTAATTAAAACCATCCTATACTATACCCTCACTAACTGCAACTTCAATGTCTTTCACTCAGGGCCGGTTTAAGGCTACCGCAAGAACCGCAGTCGCGGGGGCCCCTAGCTTGGGGGGCCTCCCACCACGATCCCCTTCAAAATTTGTCCTTACTTAACGAACAATTTTCCTGCTAAAATAAATAATTTACAAATTTAAAATGTTAACAAACTGCGTTCAGGCGTCCCACGAGAAGTCCTTCATCGGATTCAGTTTTGAGAAAGTCGTATTTGATGTAATTGAAATAGTCCTATACATTTAAAGGTGTGTATTGCTCTGAACCTGTTTCAGCAATTTATGAAATTTCGTTCGAATAAACTCACTCATCTTTTGGCGTTTCATATAAAAAGTTATTGAATTAAAATGTTTATGCCTGCTCACGTGTCTCCAGCCCCAAAAACTTATATGTACTAACAAAGAAAAGCAAGAAAAGAAATGTCGTATACAAAAAGTATGTTAAATATATATATATAATAGTTATAAATTTGAATACAAAAAACAATTTCATTTGACACAATGGGCAGCAAGGCTTAGCCAGAAATGAAAGTGACAGTAGTTGGAAGATCCATATGATATGTATTGAGAAAACACCAAAGACTCGGCGAAGTTGGTCCCGTTCAGCTAACACTCAATGAACTGCTGGCCCGTTTGTGCTCAGATTTAGAAAAACCTTAGTCCGTCTCTTTAATCATTGTTTGAGCTCTACACACAGATTATATATATATATATATATTTGTGTGTGTTTAATGTATGTGTATATAAAGTCATGAAAATTATCAAAAGTGTAGGCAAAAGTACATCTAGAAAAGAAGTAGAGGGCCCCGAAATCAAACTTCGCAGGGGGCCCCAAAATCCCTTAAGCCGGCGCTGCTTTCACTGACCTCTGCCAAGGAGGAGAATAATTCTCGAAAATAGTGCCGTCAACTACACTCAGTGTCCACAATTCACACTGACATTCTACAAACCTCTGTAGTAAAAACCTAGTTCAGAATAGACAAACACACACAGATGTTCTACAACAAACTTCTCCGACCTTGTTAGTGTCACTGAGCATATCGGAAAGTTTCTTCGAAATTCCCTAACATTTAAACACCTTTGTAGCTGCATCGGGACACATCCCAGGAGATAATTACAAATAACATGTTGTATGTTCTATGTAACATCCGTAAGTGTCTACGACCACCAACGTTGTATCCAAATTCCTACATTACATTCCTTTTTTTATTTTTTTACTTAAGGTTTTACGCCTTGTCGACGTCGAGGTCATTATAGGCGGGATGGGACTGGGGACAAGGAACGAGAAGGAATTCTGCCATGGTCTTTTTGAAGCAAGCATCCCGTCATTCACCTGGAGTGATTTGGGGTAACAATGGAAAACCCAAATCTGGATGCCCGGACGGGGATTAGAACAGCCGTCCGCCCGAATGCGAGGCCAGAGCGTTAACCGCTCACCCACCACTCTCGGTCATTACATTCCGTTTATTTTCGAAATAATTTTGGCTCACTGGTAAACAGACAATGATGTTTTAAATAAGGCACTAAACGTCTGTTAGATTTCTGAATAAGCTGGCATTACAGAATTTTACTGGTCGGTATTGGAAGGGTGTCTTCCTTTCACAGCTTGATAGAATCATAATTTTTTCCTAAGATAAATTATTGAGTTTAACTTTGATCCAGTACTACATTAACTGGATTTACGTTCACGATGCTTACTACTGTTGGCTTGGGGATAATTCAGAAGAGACTTTCAATCACACCTTTCATGTGTTTGTGGAATCCAGTTACGTGATTTACTACCATACACTAGCTGCTCGTATTAAGCTGATAACATGACAGTCATAGTTGGACCAAAAATTGTTCTATAAACCACACAATGCTTTCATACTATCGCGTATCGTGACGCTATGCGCCTTACACGGAATACAGCGCAAAAAAAAAAAAAAAAAAAAAAAAAAACCTTCGGTAGCTTAGTGATTTCGCCCGCCATTGGTGTGGGCGGAGCAAGGGCCTGTTTCATCGCTCTGACTTAAGTCATTTGGGGTCGTCTTTTTTTATATCTACCTCTCACCATCTTCCGTGATTCCGATATACAGGCCGCTGAGAATTTCGTTTGAGGGGTTAAATAAAGGTATGGATGTCTACAGGTAGCTGACCCTAAAAGAATTCCAATGGGTCACCTGTGATACTTAAGGATCATTGATAAAATGTTTCTATTTTACGCTTTTACATCCAATAATTTTTGTGTTAGTCACTATTGCGATGTACGAGATCCGACTTGGTATGATATATTTTATATGGAATGCACGCAAAAGTGTTGACCAAGTTGCTACAGTAAAATTAAAAGCCGCGCTCAAAAAAAAAAAAAAAGATCGTTCACAGGTTTGAAAAGGCCCCAAAGGAGAGATTAACAATGTTTTTGAGGGATAATTACATTACCTTTATAGAAGGAAGAGGCTCGGTTGAAGAGATGTGGCTTCGATTCATGAATATAGTCAGGGAAGGTATGGACTTACATATACCGAAAAGGACAATCAGGGATGGGAACGATCCCCCGTGGTATACACGTGAAGTTAAAAGGTTGCATAAAGAGCAAAGGAAGATACATGCACGCTCAAGAAGGACGATGTATAGGAGTGATTTAGAAAAGTTAGCTGTTACAAGAGGACATGTCAAGAATGAGATGCGCGAGGTCTTTAATGACTTTCGTTGCAATTCACTTTCCAAGAGCCTCATCGAAAATCCAAAGAAATTTTGGTCGTATGTAAGTAAAAGTAAGTAGTTGTGACAGCAATATTCCAGTTCTGCTACAAGACGGTCGGGAAGTTGATGACAGCCGCCACAAGGCTACTGTATTTAACACCGAATTTAAAAATTCTTTCACTGACAAAAACATGGAAAACATTTCCGTTTTTCCACGGCGTGTAGAATTTGAGATGGATCCAGTACAAATTGATAGTGTAGGTATCATAAAGCAATTAAAGCTCCTGAAGTGGGGGAAAGCGTCGGGTCCCGACGGTATACCAGTAAGAGTATTTTCGGAATAAGCGGAAGAAATAGAACCATTTCTGTCAGATATATTTCGTAAATCTTTATAAGAAAGAAAAGTACCTTCTGACTGTAAAATAGAGCAGGTGATTCCCGTTTTCAAGAAAGGAGATCGGAGAGATCCTAGTAATTATCGACCCATATCTCTAACATCTGTTTGCAGTTGAATTCTGTAGTATGTCATATGCTCTAACGTTATGAAGTTTCTAGATGAAAACGAGTTACTTACAGCAAACCAACACGGATTCCGGAAGAACCGATCGTGTGAAACGCAACTGGCTCTATTTTCGCATGAGTTAATGAAAGTTATTGATGCAGGATCACAAGTTGATGCTATTTTCTTGGATTTTCAGAAAGCTTTTGACTCTGTACCACACAACCGACATTTAGCGAAGATTAGAGCGTACGGTATATCGGATCAGATTTGCGAATGGATACGCGATTTTCTAACTGGTCGGTCACAGTATGTCGTTGTATGGGAAGCCTCTTCTAAGCTAGATGTTACTTCGCGTGTTCCTCAAGGAAGTGTAATAGGACCACTTCTTTTCTTAATTTTTATAAACGATCTCGGTGACAACGTTAATTGCAGGATGCGATTTTTTGCTGATGCTGCACTTATTTTTAGGGAAGTGAGGTGCTCTGACGATTGCTTAGAAATTCAGCGCGATCTGGATGTTATTTCGGAATGGTGCCGTAAATGGCAGCTTACACTTAGCTGCAAAATGTGCAAGGCAATGCAAATAATAGGCTCGAGTCGATCTGTAGATCCTTTGAAAGCAAGGCCAATGTCCCCCGTGTCTAGAGCTGCCGAGCCGTCGTTAAGAATAATCGAGAAAAATAGAAGTGTCTTCGTATGTTCAAAATATCTGGCCCTCACAGTTCGAATCCAGGTCTCGATTTTGATCTTGAAACGCTCTTGGTCCTCCAACTCGAGAGATTTTTTGTGAAGGGCACTAGAATGGTTTCCATTGTTCGGTTTCTCCGGAAATATTAGCTAGTTCGTTTAGGTCGTCGGTACAATGTTAGATTGCATGGACCGAGCGTGGTGGGTGAACGGTTAACGTTCTGGCCTCGCATTCGGGAGAACGTGGTTTGAATCCCCGTCCGGGCATCCAGATTTGGGTTTTCCATGGTCTCCCCAAATCACTCCAGGCGAATGCCGGGATGCTTCCTTCAATAAGGCCATGGCAAAATTCCTTCCCGTTTCTTGTCCCCAGTCCCATCCCGCTTCTAATGACTTCGACGTCGACGAGGCGTAAACCCATAAGTAAAAAAAATATCAGGAAACAAATGAATGTTTTATGGAACGTGTTTTAAAAAGTGAATCTGTCCATATTTCACGTAGTATTCATGAAGCTGACCCATAGTGCCCGGTATAATCTGCGTACAGTTTAGCATCTAAAAGTAAATCAAGGAAAGACATTTCAATCGAGTTGCCACTTTGTTCTTAAACACATTTTATTTACATGTTACGAACTGATATTTTTTACTCATAAGCCATAATTATTAATACTTGATCTGAAAACTTCATACATACCAATAGTCAACTGATTTGATCATATAGGAGGACCTTTAATTTTTACAGATCCTGTCGAATCTGGTCAGTAATCAAAAAACGGTGGTTTCAGACACTTCTAACTCTGCTTGTTGGTTGAGAGCGGGCCTGACATTCGGTAGAACGCGGGTTCGAATCCCGTCCGGCCATCCAGATTTCAGTTTTCGATTGTTTTCCTAAATCAGTCTAGGTGAAAGCTTGGATGTTTCCTTCTCGTTGTTTGACCACCCTGGTTAGCGCCGCACTTTGAAAGTGGTATTATCAAGACGTAATAACCAAATATTAACAACTGCTACTATTAAAACTGTAGTGCAGTGAGCATTTACGAAGATAAACAGAAGAAGGGAGCTAAAAGAACGAACTATACCAATTGTTACATGTGTCTTATTGTATCAAAAAGTATCTTTTAAACGTTATAGTTTTGTTCCCGGAAGACTGAATGTTTGAAAGTAATTCAACAAGTAGAAAGAAAATGTGTAATCACGTATTTTCTTCCTCAACCTCAATATTGTGACTGATATGATAATAGTTTCATTTTTAATAAGCTGAAAATGCATTCAATGCCCAGAATTATTTCTGCTGTTTGTTGTTAGCCAAGATCTGCTTCAGTTCCTGGCTGAGATTTATGCAGAATTCGGCAGTTTCCCCCGAGTGTGCTCTGGTAATGTGAAGACATTATACTGTAGATGGATTGGAGGTACCATTGAACGTGATTCTAAGAGAAAACTTCCTAGACGTTCACAGCACGTGTCTGAGAAGTCTGGAATAATATAAGCTGACTCATCTTACTTGTCAGACAGAGTATCGGGAGAAAGCTTTTCCCTTCACGTGTCCAATCTTCTTTCTAGTTATGCATAGCAACAGACCAGTAGAATCTTATACTTTCTCTGATAAAGAGGATGGCCCTGTAAAACTCATATTCTTCTGATATATGTAAACAAAAAAGTCATAGTATGTAGCGTACTGTCTTTGTTTATGCAGGAAAGGCATGCTGTTGAATGAAAGAATGATTTAAAGAAAATAACCAGTTGACTATGTCACTCTAACTATTAAAGTCGATTTCAAAAGATTCATTTTTCATTTCAATTGCACAAAGCATTTCGTCTTTGAAGTTCATAAAATATTCTTACAGTAATTCCAATCTTTGTTTTTCTCATCCTCTTAATCGCTCAGAAGTAAGATGCAAAGTATCCCATGCCACGAATCAAATGGTTGTGTTGCTCGTATTTACTTACCATTTGGCACAATTTAGGTTTAGTTGATGTTGATTCAGATATCAACAAAACATTTAAAGTTTTGATGACTTAAACTCTGCATGTTTGGCCGAATGTGCAATTTCTCGCGACGTGTGAAGTTTAGCTTCCCGCGAACTCGAATAACTGGTTTTTCGCCATGTCGCGCGCCTGCTTGAAATTCCGTCTTTCTGTTCTGATACTTCAGATCGCATATCTAAACAATCTTTAAGCAGGCGTAAACATGTGTGATCTGATCATAAACCGTTCTTGAAGTAAGGTTCTGTGACTAAAGGACAGAAAATCTAGTGATGCAGTTCCCGATAAATCAGATGATAGATCCTACGTGTTATTTCATGTTGATAAAATAGAGTACATTATTCGCTCATTGGCTGCAACAGTGACATAACTCAAAACCATAAATTTTGCAAGAGGTCCAATTCAAAAGATTCGTAAGTAATAACTTTATGCATTCACTATAATATAACTTACCTGCATGTTTTATTGAAAGAATACAATATAAGAGAAGGGAAAATATATGCTATCGGTTGTAGTACATACGAAAATGGTCCATCCTAAGATTATAACTCACAACAGCTCATTTTATTAGTTATGTCATTGTTGCAGCCAATGAGCGATATATTATAACGGTTGGAACGCTAACTCATCAGGTATTTTTTCGTCGAATTTATTGGAACTGTGTGGAAATCTACATTGGGGGCATGTTTTGCAAAATACTGTTCTGTGTCGCATTATGCCAGACTCTGTTTTGGAATTCTGGAATTAGAAGCTATTAACTTTCTAATTTTTTATACTGCAAGATAATAATCTCTTCTGAGTACTAAATTTCAGTCATTTTGGAGCTGTTGGTTCTATCAGTACTTGGTTTCTGCTATATTACATACACCTAGTCTAAGATTTAGCTCTAGAATGGCACATCCGCAAACAAGAGCAAGTTAGAAATTTGCCTGCCAGACGTTAGAAGCAACATTAAGCTTATCAAATGACTTTGGTGATGTTAGAATATTCAATAATTCATGGACTCTTTACTTGTGATTCAGACTTATTGCTTTAGTAAGTATTGCAGTTCAGCTGCTTCGTATCCTACTCATGCTGATATAACGTTCAAAATTTCCTATATTCCTTTGTAGCAAAAAGAACTGCAATTGAATGGTAATGTTTATTACGACAGCCCTCGGTCGATCTTTTCAGTTTTCTACTCGTTACAGTCTAAAATTAATTGCTCATTAGAGAATGAACATTTTAAAAACCTGTTTCGAATTTCCACTCTTTCATAAAACGTCGTTGAGAGAAAAGTTAGGAAAGCAGCATTATAACTGTTATAGCAGCAGATAACTATCTAATTTAAAACGTTTGGAGTCTGCGTGTGAGAATGTTCTTAATTAAACTTGTGGCGCGCCGAAGATTTTAAAACTGCTGCAGGCTTAGTATTTCGATTCGAAAGGTCGCGTGTGATAATTTTTCGTATCTCAAAGTTCGCTAGTTACAACCAGTTATGTTCAGAATTGGGTTAAGGTACGTTTCAATTGATTTGTCTCTTTGGTGTCATTTTATTCTTATAATTTCTGATTATTCTCTTCATTTCAGGGATAATGCAACTTAATCTAATATACGGATGTTTTATATTTGTATTGTATATGCTTATACAGAAGTTAGCGAAAATTCAAGCACCAAGAAGAATAATGCAACCGGAATGGCGTATTTACCTTATATTGCAAATAGACTGACAGAAAGAAGTTACGAGCAAAAAATAAATAAATGTACTGTTAAACCTCAAAAAGCTACAACGAGTTAAACGACGAGCGTTTTATCGAAGATGGCTTGACTGTCATGGTGAAATGTTTAGGGATCTACTGCAAGAGGACCTTGAGCGGCCACTTCGTGAGTAATGGAATCGCAGACATGTCTGGCCACCGCGCAGATCGAGGTATAGTGTGACGTCACGCCTCAGGAGCATAGCGCCACGAACAAACTGTGTAGCTTGTCTAGATAGCCTCCATAAATAGCGGTATCTGTAGAGAATCACTCAAGTCGCAACTTACGAGGTAGCTAATCGTTTCCAGTTGAGACTTATACAGTCAAATCTGACGTTCCGTCATATTGCCCTTAGTGAATTCACAGGCAGTCACCATGACTCGTATACTGCTATCATCACAATACAATCTAGCACAAAATCGTCATGATGTCAATTAGGAAGCCGTTATATCCCGAGTCTTCAGGCAATTCTCGACACTGTGTTGGTATTAGGCCTCCAGCTGTAGAGGCAGGCAATGCTGTATCTGTTGCAGCTCTGAACAATTCTTTCATAACTTTTGGCAACACGGCCCATTACTACCTTGTGAATCAGGTGACTTCATATTTCGTAGTCAGCTGCCGGATTTTCTGTGTACTGAGCTGCCTTCGGTCCATTGACGTTCCACGCAAATCCCTGTTGTGGTCTCATTATACACTGAAGAGCCAAAGAAACTGGTATAGGCATGCGTATGCAAACACAGAGATATGTAAACACTCAGAATACGGCGCTGTGGTCGGCAACACCTATACAGGTGTCTGGCGCAGGCATTAGATCGGTTACTGCTGCCACAATGGCAGGTTATCACGATTTAAGTGAGTTTGAACGTGGTGCAATAGTTGGCGCACGAGAGATGGGACACAGAATCTTCGAGGAGGGGATTTTTCCGTACGACGATTTCACGAGTGCACCGAGAATATCGGGAATTCGGTAAAACATCAAACCTCCGACATCGCTGCGGCAGGAAAAAGATCCAGCAAGAACGGGACCAACGACGACTGAAGAGAATCGTTCAGCGTGACAGAAGTGCAACCCTTCCGCAAATTGACGCGGATTTCAATGCTGGACCATCAACAAGTATCAGCGTGCGAACCATTCAACGAAACATCATCGATATGGGCTTTCGGAGCTGAAGGCCCACTCGTATACCCTAGCTGAGTGCACGACACAAAGCTTTACGTTTCGCCTGGGCCCGTCGTCACCGACATTGGACTGTTGATGATTGGAAACATGTTGCTTGGTCTGACGAGTCTCGTTTCCAATTGTATCGAGCGGATGGACGTGTACGGGTATGGAGACAATCTCATGAATTCATGGACCCTGCATGTCCGCAGGGGACTGTTTAAGCTGGTGGAGGCTCTGTAATGGTTTGGGGCGTGTGCAGTTGGTGTGACATGGGACCCCTGATAAATCTAGATACGACTCTGACAGGTGACACGTACGTACGCATCCTGGCTGATCACCTGCATCCATTCATGTCCATTGTGCATTCCGACGGACTTGGGCAATTCCATCAGAATAATGCGACACCCCACACTTCCAGAATTGCTACAGAGTGGCTCCAGGAACACTCTTCTGAGGTTAAACACCTCCGCTGGCCACCAAAGTCCCCAGACATGAACGTTATTGAGCATATCTGGGATGCCTTGCTACTTGCAGTTCAGAAGAGATCTCCACCCCCTCGTACTCTTACGGATTTATGGACAGCCCTGCAGGATGCATGGTGACAATTCCCTTCAGCACTACTTCAGACATTAGTCGAGTCCATGCCACGTCGTGCTGCGGCACTTCTGCGTGCTCGCGGGGGCCCTACACGATATTAGGCAGGTGTACCCGTTTGATTGGCTCTTCAATGTACTTATCCAAACCAGTGATTCAAAAAATGTTGGTTTGTTTCCTTCCGGAGGCAGCTAAACAGCGCTACTTGTGTATCTATTAAGATTTCAGATGGAGACTGACAGTCAAATCATCTGAATCGCATACCGTGCTTCTCATATCATTTAACTCTCAAGATAATACAAAAAATAATTCTCACCAAACCTCTTCTGCACTAGTGTCGCGCAAAAAAAAAAAAAATAGATAAAATATGAATTTTGAGTAGAACATTTAATGACATCAGGGATTATGGTAAGTGTTTCTGAATGAAATCTTTAACGTACCATTACAGGGAGCGTCCATAAACTACGTGCTCGGTCTATGGGGGGAGGGGTTGGCTGGTAAGCTACGCTGGGCTACGTGGGGGAGAGGGGAGGTTTCCGAGCCAGGCCACGTAGCTTTTCATTCATATTACTTGTCACAGTTAAAATGAGTAACAATACACACAAAACCACGTAAATATTTATTTCCGTCATTTAATTATCTCTGTATGTAATTTACGATAGTCTGACAAGAGAAAACAGTACAAAATGTCTTATGGAACCAATAGGGGAAAAAGCTATGTGCTACGTGAGGGGGGGGGGGGGCGTAGAGAGAAAAGCCGCGTCGGACTACGTGAGGGAGGGGGATTCACAGGATGCCAAAATGGAGCTACGTGATTTGTGGACTCTACCAGAAGAGCTGAATATCAGATTAATATTGTTTAGTGTTCGTTTAGCAGAATGTGCAAAAATTAGTAGAACCAACAATTGTACAGATTTTTAACTCCTCTCACTCTTTATATAAAACACGCAGATCACAATAGTTTAGCTTACCCTTCTTATTTATTAGACAGCGGTTTTTAGAGAACTTTGACCCCTCCATTTATCTAGTGACAAGATCAAATATCATGACTTTTGATATTGAAATAACACCCAATATCATGTGACACCTTCTTTTGCAGCAACCCGACGTGGCAGTGACTCTACAAGTAGTCAGAAGTCCACTGAAGAAACATTAAGCCATGCTTCTTCTATAGCCGTCTATAATTGCTAAAGTGTTACCGCAAAAGGGCGTTGGGCACGAATTGACCTTTCGATCATGTTTGGTATATGTTCGATTGAATACATTTCTGGCGATCTAGGTGGCCAAATCGTTCGCTGGAATTGTCCATATTGTTCCTCAAACCAACCGTGAACAATTTTGGCTCCTTCACATGACGCATTATGGTCCTGGAAAAGTCCGTCGTTGTTTGGGAACATGAAGGCCATGAATGGCTGCAAATGGTTTCCAAGTAGACGAACATAACCATTTCCAGTCAGTGCTCGGTTTAGTTTGACGAGAAGTCCCACTTTATGCCATGTAATCACAGCCCATATCAGCGCGGTCCCACCTCCAGTTTTCACAGTGCCTTACTGACAACCTAGGTCGATGGTGGAGTCTACGCCACACTCAAACCCAACCACCAGCTCTTACGAACTGGAATCGTGGCTGCAACCTTTTTACAGTCATCTAGGGTCCAACCGACATGTTCACTAGCCCAGGAGAGGCGCTGCATCCGATGGCGCTTTGTTAACACAGACACTATCGTCGGTCTTCTGCTGCCATATCCCATCAACGCCAAATTCCATTGCACTATCCACATGTCGCACATCCAAAATTGAGTGTTGCTGATCATTGAAGCAATGTCGCTTGTCTGTCAACACTGACACCTCATCTACATCTACATTCATACTCTGCAAATCACAAACATTGTGGGTGGCAGAGGGTGCTAAGCACCAATCCTAAACCCGCCCATTCCAATCCCGAATAGTGCGAGGAAAGAAGGAATACATATAAGTATCAGTAGGGCATCTTATTTCTCTAATCTTATCCCTCCGGTCATTGCGACCTAAATAGGTTGGCGGAAGAAGTATTTCATTGCACTCGAAATTTAAATTTTTTCGCATATTCTCCAATAAATTCGAACGCAAGCTACGTCGTCTGTCTTCCAAACTATCCCAGCCCAATCTATGTATCAATTCTGTGACGCTTTCATAAGGGCTGTAACAACAAGTCACGTATCTAGCGGCTCTCCTCTGCACCCTCTCAACTGAGTCAATCAGAACCTTGCGATACGGATCCCAAACCCCACAACAGTAATCGAAATGCGGACGCACAGTGTTTTATACGCTATCTCCTTTGTTTGAGCATTACAATTCCTCAAAATACGACCTATGAATCGTAATTTAGAATTTGCCTTGCCTACGACGGAAGTTATGTGCATGTCCCATTTCATGTTGCTTTGTACTATCACCCCCAGATACTTCACGGAATCAACCGTGTCAACAGGTGAATTGTTTATTTTGTACTCGTGAACAAACTGATTCTTCTTGTTACTTATCCGCATTGCCTTGCACTTTTTGCAATTAAGTGTAAGCTGCCATTTACGGCACCAACCGAAAATCACGCTGAATTTCTAAGCAATCGTCGGAGCACCTTATTTCCCTATAGATAACCGCATCGTCGGCAAACAATCGCAACCAGCATTTGACGTTGTCACCTAGATCGTTTATAAATATTAAGAAAAGAAGTGGACCTATTACACTTCCTTGAGGAACGCCCGAAGTAACATTTATCTTAGAAGAGGCTTCCCCGTCAACAACGACGTACTGTGATCGACCAGTTAGAAAATCATGTATCCACTCGCAAATCTGAGCCGAAATACCGTAAGCTCGAATCTTCGCTAAAAGTCGGTTGTGTGGCACAGAGTCAAAAGCTTTCTGAAAATCCAAGAAAACTGCATCAACTTGCGAACCTGCATCTATAACTTTCATTATGTCGTGGGAAAATAGGGCCAATTGTGTTTCACACGATCCCTTCTTCCGAAATCCGTGTTGTCATGGTGTAAGTAACTCGTTCTCATCTAGAAACTTCATTATGTTCGAGCATATGACAATGTTCCAGAATTCTACTGCAGACCGATGTTAGAGATATGGGTCGATAATTCCTAGGATCACTCCGACGTCCTTTCTTAAAAACTGGAATTACATGGGCTATCTTCAGCTAGAAGGTACTTTTCTCTCTTCTAGTGATTTACGGAATATATCTGACAGAAATGGTTCAATATCCTCCGCGTATTCAGAAAATACTCTTACCGGTATGCCATCGGGACCCGGCGCTTTACCCCACTTCAGGAGTTTTAATTGCTTTACAATTCCTACGCTATCAATTTCTATCGGATCCATCTCTAATTCCACATGATGTGGTAAAGTGGGGATGTTTTCCATGTTTTCTCGCATGAATGAATTTTTGAATTCGGTGTTAAATACGGTAGCCTTGTCGCGGCTGTCTTCAACTTCCCGACCCACTACAACTACAACTAACTTTTTTTTTACATACGACCAAAATTTCTTAGGGTTTTAGTTAGGCTCTTAGAGAGAGAATTTTCACGAAAGTTATTAAAGGCTTCACGCATCGCATTCTTAACACGTCCCCTTATCTCCTCTAATTTATCTAAATCAGTCCGATGCATCGTCGTTTTTGATCGTGCATGTATCTTCCTTTGCTTCTTGAGTAACCTTTTAACCTCCTGTGTTTACCGTGGGGGATCGTTCTCTTCCCTGATTGTCCGTTTCGGTATATAACACCTCGACACAGATGATGCTGGTATCGGTCATTCAGTAGACGTGGTCGGCCTCTTCATTTATCACCATTGCCGGAGGTAACGCCAGAAATAACATGAATTACACCCTCGACACTGAGAATCGAGGAATGTTGAATTCACGAACAATATCCGAAATGGAATGCCCCATGTGTCTAGCGTCAACTACCATTCCGCCTTCGAAGTCTGTTAATTGATGGGTCGTGCGGGCTTAATCAGTCCAGGGAACCCTTCACACGACTCACGGGAGCAAAAATGAATACCGTCACTACATGGCACATTTACACGTTTCTACCGCGGTGCTACCGCCTTCTGAATAGTTGCAACTTCCTATCGCATGACTTTTGGCACTTAATGGTGCACTGAAGTATTCTGACACCACAGTGTAATACGGAATTGAATGCTAGATGTCAGGACAGGCGGGGAGTATTGTGTTGTGAGTGAAGTAGTAACAGCAGAATGGATCTGTTAGGAGAGCTCAGTGACCTTCCAATGTGTAGCTAGACATTAGACGTCGCCTGAGTAACAACAAATCCATCAGGAACATTCAACCCTTCTGAAGCTGCCCTAGTCGACTGTTGGTGACGTGATTGTGAAGTGGAAACGCGAAGGAACAACCGCAACTAAACCAAGACCAGGCAAACATCATTCAACGACGGACAGAGACCGTCGAGCTATGCAGAGTATGATTGTAAAAAAAATCGCAAGAAATCAGCAGAAGGAATCACTAGTGAGTACCAAAGTGCTACCAGCAGCACAATGACTGTGCTTTGGGAGTTCAAAATAAGGGTGGGTGCATAAACTACGTGGCTCGGTCTAGGGGGGTCAGGGTTGGTTGGAAAGCAACGCTGGGTTACGTGGGGCTGGGGGTTCCGAGGCAGGCCACATAGCTTTTCGTTCATATTATTTGTCACAGTAAAAATGGGATATAGAACACACAACAGCTTGTGAATATTTATTTCCGCCATTTAATTATCCCCGTATGTTATTTATGATAGTCTCACAGAGAAAACAGTATCAGAATGTCTTCTGGAATTGATAGGGAAAAAGGATACGTGCTACGTGGGGGGGGGGGGGGGGTGGAGGGTAGAGACAAATGCCGCGTTGGGGGGGGGGGGAGTTGCAGGAGGACAAAATAGAGCTACGTGGGTTATGTTTCACAGTCACAGTGAAAGTGGCATATAGAACACACAACAGCTTGTGAATATTTATTTCCGCCATTTAATTATCCCCGTATGTCATTTATGATAGTCCCACAAGAGAAAAGAATACAGAATGTCTTCTGGAATTGATAGGTAAAAAGGCTACGTGCTACGTGGGGGGGGGGGGGGTAGAGGACAAATGCCACGTTGGGAGGGGGGGGTTGCAGGAGGCCAAAATAGAGCTACGTGGGTTATGTTTCTGTAGTCAGCGTTAGGCAATACCTGACTGGTTGTTTTTTTTTTACTTAATGACTTTACGCCTCGTCGACGTCGAGGTCATTAGAGGCAGGATGGGACTGGGGACAAGGAACGGGAAGGAATTCGGCCATGGCCTTTTGAAGGAACCATCCCGGCATTCACCTGGAGTGATTTGGGGAAACCGTGTAAAACCCAAATCTGGATGCCCGGACGGAGATTCGAACCGACGTCCTCCCGAATGCGAGGCCATATCGTTGACCGCTCACCCACCACGCTCGGTGCCTGATTGGTGTAAAGGGCAATGCCAATGGACAGTGACTAACTGGAAACGATTGACCTTGATGAATCACGCTACACCTTGTGGCAATCCCCGACGGTAGGGATTGGGTTTAGCGAATGCCTAGAGAACGTTCCTGCCATCATGTGTAGTGCCAACAGTGACGTACGGAGCCACTTGGATTTGAATTTCCGTAGATGGCCGCTAAAATTTCCGTAGATTGGGTACAAAAATCCGATGACTCGCAAACTAAAACATTGAAACAATAATTATTGAAGAGACAGTCAAAATTAAGAACACTTTTTATATCCGGGTCTTTCAAATTCGAAATACAAAATAATATTCTACACTGAAAGTAAGAAATATCTCTGAACATGTTTTATACAACGTCACTTTCATCACTGCTGTTGCTGTGCCTACACACAGACACACACTCTCTCTCTTCTTATGGATCATACATTTGTGTTGTTGGCATTTAGTAAATTTAGCATATCTTCTGTAATCGGAAATGCTAAAAACTGTTTTAATTCTCTGATATCGGTTAGGCCTTCTCGGAAGGCACTGCTTTGTAAGCCGTTACAACGAGAGTGTCACCGTGCATAAAGGGTGCGCCGATAGTTTTGTATTAAGTTCCTTTAAGGTTAAATTCAAATCTATAATCAAACAAAAAATGAGCTATATTTCAATCGTTGGTTCACACCAGCGGCTGCAAGGTAACGATTCACAATTATTGACAATTCTGTAATTCATTAACACTATACGCTCAAAGTTAAACAAAACACAAATATAAGGAAAAATTAACAAATAATAAAAAGAATAAAAATCCGTAGATATTTTAACCAAATCAAAAAATCCTAACTTTTTATAAAAATCCGTAGATCTATGGACAAATCCGTAGAATTGGCAACACTGCCTATGGAGGAAGTGGTGTTATATTGTACGATTGTTTTTCGTGGTTGGGGTGTAGTTCCCCTATTGCACTTAGAAAAATTCTAAATGCAGAAGGATATCAACGTATACGAAACCATTGTGCACTGCGTATGGTAGAGGACCAGTTCGGAGACGTAGCAATTGCACCATGTCATCTGTGGGGCAATGGTTTGTGGACAATAACATTCCTGAAATGGATTGACCCGCCCAAAGTCCCGACCTGAACCCAATGTAACACCTTTGGGATGAGTTAGAACTTCGACTTCGCACCAGAAACCCTCCTCCAACAAACTTCTCTGGTATGAGTTCTTCAGGAAGAATTGGCTGCCATTCCTCCACACACATTCAGACCTCATTGAAAGTCTACCCCGGAAAGTTAAAGCCGTCATAAAGTAAAAGGGCAGTCTCACCTCATATTAATGTCCGATAATATGGAACGTAACACAGGAAAAATCAAAGTGCAGTTTCAGATAGGTGTCCATATACTTTCCATTAGTTAGTGTAGATATATACATTAGTTTTAGAAATGGAACGAATATGCTATGCAGTATTAAATTATGAAAGAACAGTTGTTCATCCTGCGAAAGTATGTGCATCAGCTGCAAGGTGAATGACGTCGTTTTGCTGCAAGGCCAGGCTCTGAACCAAGGTCCGCCTGACTCGCCTCAGCTACAGGAGATCAGAAACTGAATTCTCTTCATCACGTAGAAACTGGAAAAGAGTCTTAAAAATAGTAACCACGCTAACAGAAGTAAAAAATTGAAACTATCAATATCATACGCTCAACATGTCATACTTATAGCTACAGATTCCGTGTGGTTGTAATAAACTGGTGACAGGGTTTCTATTGGCTCCGCTTTCCGCCCCTGTATTTGGGTGCGTATATGTTGGAGTTGCGATGAACGATGAGCGCGACGATAAACGCGGCGCTCAATTTATTTCTTCATGTAGCATTTATATTGGAACTTCTATAGTAGCGTAGATTCGTATTTTATATTGCAGGTAATTGTCAACCGGCCAAATATGTTGAAATCTAGCTTATTTCATTTCGTATGGGAGTTGCAAATACTGGAAGAGAAATAATTATGGAAAATACTTCAACCAACTTCATACGATAATTCCAAAGAAACAGGATTTCAAAAAAATGGCTGCAGATTACTACAATATTTGTAATTTTCCGAATTGTATGGGACTAATGACGAAAACACGTAGGAGTTATCTTGTTCTGCACACTCTGGCTTGATGTTCCATAATTACAAGAATTTTTTCTGCAAGGATTGGTCAACGCTAATTATAAATTTATAAACATTGAAGCTGGAGGTTATGGTAAAAAGAGTGACGGAAAAATAGTTACATCTGCTGCTTTGTATGTCTAACAGATGGAAGACTGAATATTCCAAATCCCTCTATCAATTTCAGAAATCACTGAACCTCGTGTTTTTATAGGTGACGAAGCTTATCCATCTTTAATTAATTTATTAGTGCCTTATGGGCAATATTTAGATGCAGGCAGAGGATACTTCAATGCTAGGTTATCAAGAGCATGAATAACCGTCGAGTGTGCCTTTGGCATAATTTATGCTAAATGCAGACACAACAATAGAAACTTCTGTAGACCTATCTGACAATATTATTAAGGCCATTTGTTTGCTACATAACGTTATTATTGACAGAGAAGGTATTGAACATCACCTTAAAGAAACTAGCACTCAAAATTATAATATTTTGACACCAAGAATTATTGGAAGGCCAAACCAAGCTGCAGAAAATACCCGCATCTTATTTGAAATCTACTTTTGTTACAATTTGAAAAAAATTAGTGCGAATATCAACATATTAGGCATTTAATTTAACATTTATAATTTTTAATTGTTGTAATAGAAAAAATATTTTTCAATAAATTACGTACAGTTTGTCTTTGGCTGTAATAATTTTTTACCTTTTTTTTTTACTTTAATCTCAAGTTTATAATGTGCACGCATTAAAAGAGTTTAAATTACGGATATCGTACTAATTAAAAAAATTTTTGTGTTGTATTACAGTAGTGGCCATTTCATCCTACAATTTGTCAAGAACGAATCTGTTATGGTGATTTTTGTATTCACAGTCCCACAAAAGGGATCTAACAAAAATTTCACCAAGCAGACGGTCGACAGGTATCCCCCATAATAACAAGGAAAATTCATGCAGCGATTAGCGTCGCTATCATCGCTGCTCTGCTACTATGTTCTGCTCTTCGCGCTGGTCCAGTATAAACACCTCCACTCTCAACATGTTTCACTTTTCTTCGCTTCGGTAGTATCGACGCACTCATCGTTTATCGCAGCTCCAACATAAACGCACCCTTAGCCGTCTTAACCTAACTCTGTAGTCCTACCAGGTACAGACGACCTACAGTTTAACGTGGAACTCGAACCACGGAAGCGTTCTGGTGTACTTCACATCACACAGCAAACTGTGCCAGAGGTGAAGGCCGGGTTAAGTGTCTTTGAGAATCCGCGCCGAGACAGGGACTCGAACCAGAGACCTTTCGTTTCCCAGTCAGACACCTTAACTACTGAGCCACCAGACCTCTACAGATATACTGTATACTGTTCCATTAATTACGTGAGATGTTTTTCCGGAAATTTGGACCCCTTGAGATTTGGTGAGATCTGGTGCCCCCCTCCCCCGGTTTTGGTCAAAACGTGACGACCTCGTAACGTTTTGAGACCTTTTTTCTTTTAGCTCTGCTCTTTTCATAACGTTTGGATCGACGTCACGTCTTTTGTAGAATTTTTTACCTCCACTGTGCTTCAAGGAATTAAAAATATGAGATTCTGTCATCCCCGCTCCCTCTCGGTGATGATTAATGGATGCCTCCTTAGAGGCAGGAAGGGATTGGGGATAAGGAACGGGGAGTAATTCGGACATGGCCTTTTGAAGGAATACTCCCTGCATTCACCTATATCCGCGTGGATGGCCGGCCGGGGTACTGGAATCGCGTCCTCGCAAATGCGCGGCCAGATCGTTACCGTTCACCCACCACGCGTACCAGTGGCAGAGATTATGAGCATCAGTGTACCAGCGCTATTAAACCTGGTATCGGGAGAGTTTAGTTATATTTCCAATTATCTCTATCGACTGGGGAACTAGCTTATTACCCATAGCTTTCTTCCATTATCCATTACTTTTCCGGTGTATAATATTTATCTTATGTTATGTAGATTGAGTTGATAATAAATAGTACTTCATAAAGGCCTGGCCACACAGAACGCGACAAGCGACAGCGGCAAGTGGTCGTTCTCTCGTCGCGGCGATACGCGATTTTGGTACGTCACACAGGACGCGACAACTCCATAGCGACAAATGCCAGTGAGACCCTCTCTCGCGAAGAAATCTGTACTTCTCTATTTCTTTCTTAATAAGTTTTCTTGGGCTAGGAAATTCTTAAAACATGTCAAGTGATGAGGGGACTCTACTTATTTTGTTCGCACTAAAAATGGTCTGGGTTCCTGACATCAATAAGAAGAGAGAATGCCTTGGTGAATACCACCGCCTTTGCCGGGGACTGGTATCACAAGAAGATAGATTTTATACATATTTTCGTATGTCTCGAGAATGCTTCGAGAAAGTAGACAATCTGTTAAAATCAACTATATTGCACCACGAACTGGAGAAAAGTAATTGGTACAATAGAAAGATTAGCCATTTGTATGACACTATGAGGTATGTTCTGTTCATTTAATATACATTCTTAAAAAACAAAACAAAAACGACACTGCCAAAACCAGAGCCGGTGCTAGGGGGTTAAGCGAGGCAAAAGTATCCTGGGCCTGTGCCCCCGAAGGGGGCTCCTCTGCCAGAGTGTCTAATTAAATAAAAATAAAACTTTTAAAATCTTGCTTAAAAAGATGTAATTTGATTTTTTGCCTTAAAATTTAAAAGTTTTTAAAAGTTTAATATAAATAATTTTGTTGGGGGGGGGAGGAGGGGGGCTAAGAATCCTTACCCGGGGCCCGAAAATCTTAGCGCCCTGGTCAAAGCCCCTGACCTCTAAGTGATTTTCAATCTTATCACTTCCCAGCTCTTCCTCCCTGCAGGCAGCTGTGTCATTTGCGTGGAGGTCAATATTAAGAAATACCCTTAAAACCAGGAGTTTCGTCACAAAGTGAAATATTCACAATAAAATATACAATTTATTATTGACAATGTATTTCACAATAAAAAGATAGGCTCAAATACAAGTATTATTTATTTTAAATAATTACAGTGTAAACAAACAAACATAAAGTGAGAAACTAAGAAGAAAAAATACAATTCTCAATGCGAAAAATTATTTTTTATGAGCTGGAAATCTTTTCATATGCATCTCTTAGTACACCTGAAGTAGTGGCCGTCGGATGCGATGGAAATCAATTTTGCTTCATCGGCCATGTCGCTCTGTCGCGCGACAATTCTGTGATTTTGTACAACTGTGTCGCTCGTCGCCGCGACAAAGGCGGCGGCCCGGCGACGGATCGCTTTGTGTGTGACCGTCCCGATTCAAAACTGTGAATTACAACAATAGCGACGTCGCGCCGCGACACAATATCGCGTGTCGTTGTCGCTTGTCGCGTTCTGTGTGGCCGGGCCTTAAGGGCCTTATTACACTAGGCGACTTGGCGGCGCAACCAGCCGCGGCACTGGTGTCTCTGTTGGCGACGCAACCAGGATTCTGGTGGCGCCGCCAGCCAGTCACTCGCACAACCGAGCAGTCACTTTGCTGTTATCCTCGCATTGTATGCGAATTGTGTGGTTGAATACGTCCAGTGAACTACAGAATGTCACTTTGGAAATGAGTGGAAGTGAAAGTGTAGAGAAGACAAAGGGGTAAAACAAGAAGAATTTCTCATTTTCGTATCTTTCCCGGTAATATCAACCTTTACTAAGTACAATGATTAAAAGAAAGACGATTTAGACATTCTTAAGTAATTAAAAAACTTGTTGTCGTCTGAATACAGTTTAATTGCGATGGAGCTAACACTCCGGTAGCAATTTGCACATTTACAGCACTCTCTTCACCCTCCTCCTTTCCTCCAATGAGTCTCAATCCAGCTCCTGTATCATATCAGTTACTGACTGGGTCCTGCGATAATTTCCACAAACAAATCTAGCTGCTCTTCTTTGCACACCTTCCAACGCCTGTATTTGATCTCCAAAATGTGGTCCCAAACTACACCACCATATTCAACAAATGATCTGACCAAAGTTTTGTAACCCAACTCCCTAACTTCTCTGTTACATCCTCCCATCACCCTCTTCAGCAAATGAAGGATTTTGTAACCTTTTTCTACCACCTGCCCAATTGAGTTTATCAAACGTTATGCAAAGAATTTACACTTCATCAAGCAAATCTGACCCCACTCTGTAATCATAATTAACCTTTAGATCTATTTATCTTTGTATCTTATAAGCCGACTCTTCTTGGCATTTATCTTCATTCCATGCTGACCTACCCATTTAGATATTCTATCCAGATCATCCTGCAACTGTTCAGTCTTCACCTGTTTTTATCCTATTGTATACCATTGTATCATTTGCAAAATACCTAGATTCTGACCTTAACACAGTCATTCATTAGAATAATGAACAGCAACTCCCATATTTACTTCCACTTCTCTTCATAATGTATTTCCTACTCTAACCCTTTGCTTTCTGAATTTAAGAATTCCTGTGCCCAGCAAGTAACTTTTTCATCCAATTCAATACATTTCAGTTTATTTAAAACCATTTTATGGCTCACTCTGTAAAATGCCTTAGAAAGATCTACTGCCACACTATCAACTTGGCCTCCCATTTCAAATTAATTTGAAATATCTTGCATATAGCCCACTATCTGAGATTCAAATGAATATCCTTGCCTAAAGCTATGTTGTCGATCTGAAAACTAGTTTCGTTCTTCACAGAGATTTCTGATATAGTTGCATATCAATCTCTCAATCATTCTGCCCATCACTGATGACAAACTAATTGGCCAGGAATTTTCACCATATTTTTAACCCTTCATTTATGAACTGGTACTACTATCGGTCTTTTCCAATCCTTTGGTAAGCAGCAAGTCTCCAAATTCATTTTAAACAAAATTTTTAGGTAAGGTACAATATCCTATCCCACAATTTTTAATAAATTTGTAGTAATTTACCTACACCAGTTTTAGCTTTCTGAGTTACTTCGCAATTTCCTGAGAATTTATTTCAAATTTTGTAGGTTCGTCATTTATAATCTCCTCTGATTCATTCCCTCCCATCACAGGATGACTGTCCCTAGTTGTCTCACCAAACCTGACACTCAGTATCCCTACAATTTTAAAATTGTAAAGTAGGAAGGGGGCATATGAACAGTAGACTGAACGCGTGGTGGCGAGTCTGGCGGCTCCACCTGGTGGCCTAGTGTAATAAGCTACGTAAGATACAATGCCCCGCCACGACTCTCGGCCACCAGTGGTTGCCGGCCTGGTGGCCGGGCAGGGCAGCCAGCCGGCCGCCAGTTTCTGGCGGCGCCACTGGCTGCCCTAGTGTAATAAGCTCCATAAGACTCTGTGCCCAGCGACGAGCAGAGCCACCAGTGGCCCGGCTGGTTGCGCCACCAAGTCGCCTAGTGTAATAAGGCCCTAAGACTTCATCAGCGATTGGTTCAGGGAATAATTGATACTGTAAGGTGTTGTCAGTTACGCTACTTTACAAAATATCCATTCTTCTTATGATGTCATGCTCGATTCCGTGCGTAGGATCCACCACTCCATGGGAACTTCCTGAGAATATTAACTGGGCTGGTTTCCAGTTATACAGTGAGTGTTCATATTTGTGGATGACTGTGATAGCGTGTTCAGTATAGAATGATGTATGAGATGAGAGTGTAAATTCGGATTAGGCCAATTCAGGTCTACTCTTCCGAAAGATACAAGGGAGTCGACAGGCTTAACGTCCCCATCAACAGTGTACTATGCCCTCACTCCATACGCACTGCTGAGAGGCTTGGATATAACCCAGGACTTTGATGCACAATCCAGTGATTAAGAATTGTGTACCACTCCTCTCCTTTAAAAAAAAAAAAAAAATAGGATTTGATCTTGATATTGTGGACACGACAATGAGAAAAGCACAAGACGAACACAGTAGTCATTTAAAACCACCCATCATGCCCGAGGCCGAACTCGAACCGCGACCTTTATAACGCGAGGCTAGTGTCCTAACCCCAACAATGTAAGAGACGGCACCAGGTCTCCTACCCTGCCGGCCACGTCCTGATGAAAAATTTGTTCCGCCTCCAGGAACAGGAATCGAAGCAGCTAACCCCGTGTCAGCGCCGGATACCATCACGTTGCCGCAGCCAACGGTGTGGACAAATTTCTGTTGGATAATCAATATACATTACTCAGCGCGGAAGCATATCTAAGCCAGCTATTAGAGCTTCATACGATAAGTTTCAGTTCTGTTTGTGATTATTAATTAGCTTTCAAAAACAGAGGTATCTTGGAAAATTTCATTAGTAAATTCGTATTACATTCATACATGCAAGAAGGTATGTCCTATCTCTCTCTCTCTCTGTGTGTGTGTGTTTTTTTTTTCCTTCTGTGAATACCAGAGATTTAGCCTGGGTTCGCCGCGCAAGTCCGTGAAATAATGTTGAATGAGCAAAATGCCCGTGACTGTTATTACTATGCCGGTATAAGTGCTCAAATCCGTTAACAAATTCCACGAGCTTCTAACAAGTGTGATGAGCAATCATTTAAACAGTTACATAAAGTCGAGATTGATTTTACGATCCTTAACAAACACTGGTCGTGAGTTATATGACTTAATGTTGCCACAAACTGTGTGTTTAAGTTCATATTAAACTCTAAATCTCTGAAATAGGGAAGCCTGATTAATATTCAGAACAGCTTCTATTATTGGCAGGATGTTTTTTTTTTAGTGTACTGTTAAACAAGCATTCGTTTTTCTCTCTCGTTTCAGTAACTATGCACTATGTATACACCAGCTTCCAATTTCACACGTAGCTGGCGTAATTAACAGAAAAAGGAGGGAGGGGAGGGTGGGGGGGGGGGGAGCGGAAGCCAACACCACTGTTAGAACCAGATTTGTTAGACTTTGAGCGTTTATCCTGAGGGGGGAATGATTATGTTATTATCTGTCTGCGAAACGTGTAATTTGTGTTCTGACTGGTAAGTGTATTTTTGTTTGTGAAATATGTACTTTATGTATAGGTAATTTTAGACCCTTCCACCAGTCACCTAGGTGATTGCAGGAAACCGCCTAAAACGGCAATGAGGACGGCCGCTACGCCGGTGCCAGGAATCGAAACTGGTCCAGTTGTACCACCCACATACAGTCTGCTGTCACCTTAACCCGCAGCACACTGGCGGGTAAACAATTATTCAGTGCTGGACATTTAAACTTTTATTTCGAGAACTACTACCTTTGTTTTAACGAAGGAAATTAATATCTTAAAAGGTAAATCCTTTGGCGGCCTTACGATCGTTTCAGAGAACCTATAATCTAAATATTTTTTTGAACTTTTGAAACTTAATAAAATTACCGTAGTGCCTTCCTGACAACCTGGATCCAAACTCAAACACTACAATCTGTTCTTACCAACTGAAATCGTAACTCATCTGACGACGCAATGTTTTTCCAGTCATCTAGTGTCCAACCGCTATGTTCAAAAGCCCGGGGGATGGCGCTGCAGCCGACAGTGTTTTTTAGCAGAGGTACTCGCGTCGGTTTTCTGCTGTCGTGTCCCATCAACGCCATATTTCTCTGCACTGTCCACACGGACACGTCCCATATTTAGTGTTGCTGTTCTCATTGTTAACACTTGACGCAGACGTCGCTGGTCTCGGTCATTAGTCTAAGTAGACTTGGTCGCTCGCCCAGTTTCCTATTGCGGGGAGTAATGCCGGAAATTACATATCACGGCACAATCTTTACACTGTGGACGGAGCAATGTTGAATTCAAGTACTATTTCCGAAATGGAATTCCCAATATGTCTGTCGCTGACTACCATTCCACGTTCAGAGTCTATTAATTCTTTCCCTGCGTCCATAATCATGTCAGAAAACCTTTCACACGACTGGCGAGAGAACAAATGAAAGCCCCGATACTGCGCGGCACGTCAGGATTTTTTTCTTTTCTTTTTTTTTTTGCTTCTGCCTAGTAGGCTAGGCGAGGTTATTAGAGGCGGGAAACGACTGGGGACAAGAGACAGGAAGAAATTCGGCCATGACCTTTTTGAAGGAAGCATCCCGGGATTTGTCTGGAATGATTTGGGTAAACCATGGAAAAACCAAATCTGGATGCCCGGACGGGGATTCGAAGCCGCGTCCTACCGAATGCGAGGCCAGAGCGTTACCCGTTCACCCACCACGCTCGGTGGGATATTTGCATTTTGCTATCCCATCATGTTTGCAGTTCGGTGTCTTTTGTTTGTATAAAATGTAGATCTTGAGGCGAAATATGTCGATCTCTTTCATGGATCCCTAGATGACTGCAGAAAACTGCCTAACAAACGAACCCAAGAATTACCCGAGAATTGAACCGGGCGCCTTGGTTATTCAGTCATATCAATCATCTGCTGTATTGTGTTTTATGATTCTCCCAATGTATGTATGAATTACTTTCTACAGAATATCGGTTCTGATAAGAATAGACTATAACCGACGCATGCCACACTTAATTATAACTGCCCATGCACAAAGCCGGATTAATAGAAATTCCGGAGGGAATGTGCAGTAAGCCTACAGCTCTCAGTCAAATTGCGGAATGCATTAGATTAGATGAAACAATATAGTTGTTCCCTCTAAAGCGAAACCATTAAACTCTTTTACTAGAATCGCGTGCGAAAATCAAATGTATTGATTAAAAATAAACAATGTTTATTTTTTCACAATATAATAATTTGTTTGCTAATTGGATGTAGCAACTTAAGGTTACACATGATATAGCACTACAGATTTAAAATTGAGGGGAGGAGGCGGGGGGCAACATGTGGAGTGAGTGGTAACGCTCTGGCCTTGTATTGCGGAGGACGTGGGTTCGAATCCCCGTCGGGCCATCCAGATTTGAGCCTTCCAATGGTTTCCCTAAATCACTCCAGGCGAAAGCGTGGACGGTTCATTTAATAGGATATGGTCGTATCCCTGGCCCTAGTCCTTACCCGCCTCTAATGACACCTACGTCACAAGGCGAAAAGCCATAACAAATAAAACAAAAAAGGAGGGGGACTTACTATTCGAGGAAAATATTCCGAAAATCTCAGGTTGCTTGTTAGAACTAACCGAAATTTGTTTCCATTATCCCCTGACACGACTTTTAAAGAATTATGAAACTTGTATATGTACGCTAAGCCTAGCAGTAATACATTTTCGAATCTTGGTAAATTTGTTAGCATACATGAGTCGCTCAAATTTGAATATTTTTTTTTAAATGCTTAAAATACGAAAATAAATAAGCGAATATAAACAATCCAACAATACGTACAGGAAAAGCATCGAGTCCGAATTTAGCAAATTTACATGGATTTCTTTACTTCCTGCTCCATAGAAACATGGCAACCCAGATTCCATCCTTATTGCAGTAAGTTTCAGAGTGTGATTCGTGTTGACTTTATGTAGTGAGAGCTGCCGATTCTTGTCCAGTCTAGGCATGAGTGGTTTTAATTGTTTTGTCATCCGTATTATGCAGTTAATTAATATGTGTAATAGATGCTGTTGTTGGAAAAGCATAAACGCGAAATTGTTGCTAACGGTATGGCTGAAACGGACGTCTTTAAAAATTAATATAAAAAGAAAACGACATGAGATGGGAACGTAGGAAAAAAGTTTTGTATTTTTATCTGACGAGTATTATGCACCGAACATTTTGCACTTATTTTTAATTCACCGTAACTAAATATACTAAAATTGAAATGAATTAAAAAATTGTTGCAGCATTTCGTTACTAACTACCGCGTATTCCCAAACATAAATTGTTGCACATTGGTAATGGCAGCAGCACTTGGATGGGATCTATGAACTCTAATTGTTTTTTGCTTCAAGATACGCGCTCAACGCGGTATGTTGAGGAGTATCTGTGGGAGAGTTCCCACAAATTTTTATACTTAGTGACTTTTTACAATTTGATGGCAAAAGGAAATGGTACAAAATCGTGTCAATTCTCTCATCTTGTTCCATTTTTTTTTTTTAACTGCTTAACGTCTCTTAACAGCGAGGTCTTTAGAGACGGGAAAGGATGGGGGGCAAGGATGGGAAGGAATTCGGCCATGGCCTTTTAAAGGTAGCATCCCGGCATTTGCCTGGAGTGATTTGGGAAACCATGGAAAACCCAAATCTGGATGCCCGGACGGGGATTCGAACCGCCGTCCTCCCGAATGCGAGGCCAGAACGCTAGCCGTTACACCACCACGCTCGGTGTCTTGTTCCAGGAAGGCTGTACTACAGATCAAGAGCCACCGTTTTACAGACTGGCTAAATGTATTCCGCAGAATATGACCTGTGCGAGATCAGTTGTCTGCCTCTGATTTATTTATATTTTTATCTTGACGTGTTTTAAATGGATGTGTGGTTAGTCTCCCAGTTTGTTTTTAGTTTAACAGACCAATTAGGTGCAGCTCATACCGAACACACTGGCATTCCTATCGGTACAGAGAAGAATCGTAACAAGCTGCAACTTTGCACTTTGACGTATTTTCTAGAGATTGACTGGGTTATTTACATACACGTCAATTCGAAATACGTGAGATGCACGTCCACCTTAATAAAATGCCTTATGCCTGGAGACTGGACGTAACCTCGGCGAGGCCGACGATACCCGACGTGTGTTAGTTATACTCGTCGCCACCACAATGTTGCTTGACTAACCAGAGAATTTCAAATAAATAATTACGTTGATTGTATGTATTCTCTGTGGCACTTACTGGAATCAAGTGACAAAATAATATAAGAATGTTTTAGACAGATAATGACATGCAGAGTTTATTAAAAACTCAGAGAAAGTTTACACGATACGTAGGAAATCATGACATATACCAATCAAATAAATAATAGTTATTCGTTTTTTAAATTATAGTTCACTTAAAAACCTTTTCGCCAGAGAAAAAAATTTGCGTCATTTAAAATCAGCTTCAGTTATTTAAAAACATCCTCGCTATATACTTCAAGAATCTTATCAGAGAAAGTTTTCTTACATCACGAAAAATTTCAATAAAAAGTTAATAATCAATCGCTATCCGATTTTTCTCAGAAACGTTTCCAGAACAAATTCCTATTGCCACCATAGGTGATACCCCAAATTTCTGAAGGGTGTTTAAACGAGGAAGGTAATAACTTGAATAGGGTTCAATTAATATAGAAAGTCTGAACTCTTTTGCAGGTCTCACAGAATTAAACATATCGTAGACTGAATTAAGGAGATAGTCCAAAACCTGAAAACGACAAAATAAACGGTCAAGAATGCTATAAAAATCGCCGGAGCAGAAATCGCCTCGGACCCTGCTTGATATAACATGCTAAGCTGACCATCGTAGACGATAGACAGCTTTTCTATCTGATACCTCCAGTTGGTTAAGGCGCGGAACTGGGGTACGGAAGGTCCTCCGTTCGTATCCCAGTCTCGGCTGACATTTTTACGGTGCTTAAAACTGACCTGCAAAAGCTTCGATTTGTTAATGTGAAGATGCTATGAGGCTCCGCGGTTCTGATTCCACTTTAAACTGTAGGCACCATTATCTGCTAGGACTACCAGGCTTGGCGCAGCCAAATAGAAACTAAGTCACTAGGTCTGTGAGATCACACGAAATTATCATTATTGCTATCCTTCTTTCGGCAGCTGTTATTTGACCTTAGTGAGCGTAGAATACGTTAAAAAAAATTTCAGGACTTAGATTTTAATTTATAATCAAATATAAGTTATTTTAAAAAAAGATAGGTAAACTAATACATGAAATGGAACTTAATATCTCCCGACAGATGAAACTAAACTAATTTTTATTCTGATTTCATATTTTACTTGAAATTTAAATTAAAAATGAATTGATAAGAGGAAACGTTTGCATCGTCATTTCATATATATATATATATATATATATTTTTTTTTTTTTTTTTTTTTTTTTTTTTTTTTAATAGTCATTCTCTCTGTGCTAAATGACACGATTTTTCTCGATTCCATTTACACCAGTTTACAAAAGAAAATTTATTTCTGTTTATTGATCGAGAGTAACTTTGTGAATAGAAATTTATATCGTTAATATCACAACTGTATTATTTACTATTAAAAAAATATAATAACAATCGTTTCTAAGCGTTCTAGACTAAACTAACCCCTTAGGAGCTGCAACCGTAGCTTGTAGTGCAACATAGGGCTAGTCAAAATGTTTGCAGTGATTTTAGAAAATTACTACAGATTTATTATTTGACATATACTATCAAGAATACACAGATATACAAACAAACTGTGAAAGTTTTTTTTTTTTTGAGTGTCTACATATGCTGAATATGTGCACCTTTAGTGACTCTGCACACATCAAGTCTATAATCGAGTTCTTCCCATACCCGAAGCAGCATGTCTCCGTCAATGAGAGCAAATGCATGGCTTCCTCGTTCGCCTGACCTAACCCCCTGCGACTTCTTTGTTTGGGGTTTCGTAAAAGATACAGTGTTCGTGCCACCAGTACCAGTTGATCTGCCAGACCTGCGGGTTCGCATCACCAATGCATTTGCTCTCATTGACAGAGACATGCTGCATCGGGTATGGGTGAACTCGATTATAGACCTGATGTGCACATATTGAGCATCTGTAGACACTCAAAAAAACTTTCACAGTTTGTTTATACAGGGTGTTACAAAAAGGTACGGCCAAACTTTCAGGAAACATTCCTCACACACAAAAAAGAAAATATGTTATGTGGACATGTGTCCGGAAACGCTTACTTTCCATGTTAGAGCTCATATTGTGGACGGCTGTGATACAATACGCCATTCTCCAGGGCTGCATCAGCGCATCAGAGATTCCATGCGACTGAGGGTGGATGCATGTATTCTCGCTAACGGAGGACATTTTGAACACTTCCTGTAACAAAGTGTTTGAAGTCACGCAGGTACGTTCTGTTGCTGTGTGTTTCCATTCCATGTTTAATGTGATTTGAAGAGAAGTAATAAAATGAGCTCTAACATGGAAAGTAAGCGTTTCCGGACACATGTCCACATAACATAGTTTCTTTGTTTGTGTGTGAGGAATGTTTCCTGAAAGTTTGGCCGTACCTTTTTGTAACACCCTGTATATCTGTGTAATCTTGTAAGTATATATCAAATAATAAATCTGTAGTAATTTCCTGAAATCACTTCAATAATTTTGACTAGCCCTGTATTGTAATTAAACCTGCAGATTTAGATTGACACTATGCAGGAGTCTGATTGTTTGTTCCATAAACACGACGTGTGTTGTGGGCCAGTGAGGACTCGCGAGGCCAGTAACCGCTGCGACCTTCGCTTCTGCACTCTCTCACCTTGCATGCACGGCCGCACAGCTGCTCAACATGCTTCTTGTTTTCCTTTTATCACTTTTCATTCCGTTATGAAAGTAGTTGTCCTATTACAGTGTGGCGTGCCTCCCAGGCAAGCAGGTTGGGCTGTTTTAATCCGCTAACGCGATAAACGCTCGAAAATCACCAGCTTCACTTGTGCACATTTTTTATTAAGTTGCACTTCCATAATTGCATTTATTTGATAAATGGCACTTTCTTTAAAGTTGATGCAGGATTCGGTTATTTCATTATTGTTTGAATTTTCCTGGCTTGAAAATTGAAAAATATTATAGATTATGATACTAAACATCCCCGATGTATCTGTCTAGTAAATTTAGGTGATGATCAATAAGTTTATATACTCTTGGATAACCAATTCTTAATTAATAGTAACTAAAATTGTCTTGCCTTATATTCCGAAAGATTTCATTACAATTTAATCTCACATGATTTTCATCTTGATTTATATAAATCTCTCTTTAGTCAACACGTATTACAACGTCTTTCAGCAATTTTTTTTTTTTTTTTTAAAGTGTTCAGAATTCTTACGGAACAGACTTTGGGATGAGTGCTTTGAATTTTTTCGATTGAGAGAGTGGATAACTAGCTCCTTTCTAATACTGCTATAATACTATTACTATTACTCTGCGATTCACTAAAAGTGTGTGGCAGAGGGTGCATTGCACCTACCCGAAAGGGTAATAGTTTGGAAGGGATATACGGGATATGGTAGGAGGCGCCCACGGGCTATTGTGAGGAACCATCGCAGCATTCGCGTGGAATGATCTGGGAAAACCATGGAAAACCCAGATCAGGATGGCCGGAGAGATTTATCAAAGGTACTCCTGTCGGATTTTAAGTTTACTCGCCCGATAAATCCTTTCTATTCCATTCCCCAATCCCTAATACAATACTGAATGCAGAAAGAAAGAAGTATGGCACTTTTTATGTTTAAAAAAGATAGGGGAAATGTGAAAAATTGTCACTGAGCATGATGTGTGAGTGATAATGCTCGAGCATTCCATTCAGCAGGACGCGGGTTCGAATCCGATCTAGCCATCCAGATTTCGGTTTTACATGGTTTCCCGGAAACACTCCAAGCGTATGCCGGGATGGTTTCTACAAAAGGAAATGGCCAAATTCCTTCCCGTTCCTTGTCTCCAGTCCCATCCCGCCTCTAATGACCTTAGCCGTCGACGAGTCGCAAAGCCATAAGTAAAAAAAGAATTCTACACCAATGTCTCCATTATATTTTTATTAAGTTTTTATTACATATACATGGTTATATATGGTTCCATTAGAAGGACTGGTGATTGGGTTGGAAACCTCTTGCACTTTTATTCCCCATCTGTAGAGATGACCAATGGCTGGCATTGAGGCGGTTAAGTGACATGTTTCAGCGAAAACACACCGAATTTTAGTTTGCAGCGAAGTGATAGAATCGTCACAAATTTCCCCCTAGATAGTAAAAGTGAGCAAATTCGTGTGGTGACAGAGTTTCAAGTTGCTGCGCATTTTGTCTCTGTCGTCGCTGGACCTACAGTTTAACGTGGAGTCGATAGCACGTATCTCACATGAACAAAGCAAAGTCCGCAAAAAGTTCTTAACCGTTCCTTGCGTCGAATCCAGCTCAGTGCACTGTGCTCTCAGACCAGTCTTCACCGAACCCAACGGGGACCAATTTGGTTCCTCACAGTCCAGTGGTATTGAGTTCCAATAGCGGTGGTCCCGATAAATATTTGCAACAATTGCGAGAGAAATGTGTGCTTCCTAAGGGTTTTCAGTTTCCAGACACTGTAGGTATGTGTTTTTTTTCTTTCAGATAAAAGGCCGATACTTTCTGCACGAATGTGTTCCATTCGATGCAGTGTATAGCTTCAGTACCGATCGTCTGGGTTGTTTTATGTTACATAAGATGATCGGAGCGGTAGTTTTTCGTGGCGCGCGGAGGTGTGAAACAGGTTGGGCAGGCTCACCTTGGCTCCTGAGGTCCGCGTTCGACTCCTGGCGAGGTCACAAACATATTAGAAATCTTAAAAGGCCCCTATAGCTATCTGTGGGAGGATATAATCCAAAATCTCTCCGTGTTAAGTACCACTGAAATTGAAATTACGTTTTTAAATGTTATTATCCATTACTCTATGTCGGCTATTTTTTTATTCATAATTGGAGTACCCGTTTTTCTTAATTTTTGTTTAAAATTTTAACTTTCTAATTTTCTTCATTTATACATCATACACAAAGCCCTCCTACTTGTTCCCCACCGCTTTCAATTATTTTTAAAGTGAAAATATGATTTCTTCGTTATTTTAATATAAGAGGGAATTCCCAGCCTCGACTGTAGTTTATTATATGCTTTGCGCGAGGCTGTAATGATATGCAAATGTCTGAAGGATACTGAATTTGTTTCCGGGGACTTCCGCTCACTAAATTTCAGGGTAATTTCATTTCGTATATATTCCGATAATATCGAGAAATGTAGGGAAGACAACTTTGCAAACCATTTCCATTTATTAACTGCATTTCGAGGATAGTAACTAAAATTTCGTTTTTCATAAAAAGTTCCACTGTTCTTAACATCCTCCGATAGTGGAGTGATTCAGACCTTTCCTTCAGGGTGTTGCAAGTTTTACAAACAGTAGTGCATGAAACACCTTGCTTGAATTTGAGCTTCTTCTCACTTTTGGAGGACCTGTGAAATTTTATTTGGTGCGGTAGTGATTATAAATTCGATGCCCACGTTAGAGGTTGAATCTTTAACAGTTTAGATTGGTAATCCCCACCGCCCTCTGCACACAAGCTTTTTTTTTTTTTGTACTTTAAAAAATTTGTTCTTCTTCCATGTATCGATAGCTATAAACGTCATAGATTTAACTTTCAGAAAGTGATATTGTAATTTTTATAGGAACTATATCTATAAATTTTGAATACAGATATTAATTCAGGGAATACTTCTCGAAGCATATTCCAGAAAAAGGGATCAATCACTGAGTTCTGTAGCAAAACAGACAAGTTACTGAGAATAAAGAGAGCATGGCTAACCACTGAAAGGGTCATTTGCAAGGACATCTTACTCACTGCTGAAGAGTAAAGAAATTTTGCCATCAGAGGTAAGGAAATTGGGTGGCAGTTGTTGAAAGTTTGATGGCCATTCTCTAGGCAATCAACCAAGTAAATTTAATTGTTTGCTGTAAAAAAAAAAATTAGAATTACAGGTGCTGATTGAAATTTTTTGGAATACATTGTTAACCGGACCCATTAGAACATTTCATTACTTACGAGGAGGGCAAAAACAATTTTTGCTACTCAGTTTTTATCTCTTCTTCGAACATAAGGTTACGACCTGCAATTAGCTATCAAAAGTCACACTCGTGTCCGTGTAGGAACACCTCTTAACCTCAGGGTCAACGCTACTATCACACCTATTAATTGCTTAGCTTATGACGTCATTATTTACATTTACGACGAATTATTACAATGCGGGCGCCAGGCTGTCTATTATCTCTCTTCCCATTCCCCCCTCCACCCCTCTCAGAGATATACTGCTACATCCTTGCACGGTCAGGTTTAGTCTGCAGCAACATTTCGCTAAGCGCCTCTGTTCGCGGCATAATACAAGTTGAATGCAAGTGATACAAAATGTCACTACCAAAATACACTGATTAATTCTCTTCGAACACTTATGCCACATTAAATTGTTTTTAATATCATTTATTACTTCCACTACTTATACAGGGCGTTCGCCGGGAAACGCAACCCACTGTTAGCGCTACAAGGAAGAAACTGCTCCCGGCGAGCGAGCGCTCAGTTTCCGGCATTGTTCGACCGTCGGCCGCGGACTATTTCATAATAATTACGCTTCATAAACTTCATAAACTTGTGTGCTAAGCATTTAAATGTGACGTAATTCATTAGCTTACCTTATAAAAGATGCTGGAAGTGTTGACCCTCTTGTGTAATGCACATTTCACATCTTCTGAACATATTTCGAGACACACGCTGCCCTAACTGACTTAATGATTTTTTGGGTGACTGTTCTAGTCGAAAAGCGATATCGTCAATTTTCTCCTCTGTGAGAATACGGTTGACCGACAGTCTCTTTTTGTTAAAAAATGAACCCGTTTCTCTTACTTTTTTAACCAGACGCAGAATTGTTGATTTAGCTGGCAGTAAAGCGCCAGGAAATTCGCGACGAAATTTACTGCGACACTTTTTAAACGACTTCTTCTTCACATATGTATCGTAGAGAAATATTCTTTGTTGCAAACTGTAACGTACCATAATTTTACTCACACTCAAACACGGTACAGATTAATAAGAGTATGAAGCCCCAAACCAGCCAAACCGCAAAGAAACGTTTATTCACAACACTGATTAATAAGAGACTGAAGTCACAAACTATCTACAATGCAAAGAAACCGTTCTTAACAATGTAAGGGTCACTGCACTGCACTGTTGGGGCAGCGGAGGTGTTAAACAGTGCGGTGATTCACGGTGCCGCGTGGCGGAAACTGCTGGCTCCACTGACCGAGGAAGTTGCCGACGGCAACAGACTGGGAGGGTAGCGTTTTTCGGCGAACGCCCTGTATGTTGAATGTTAACAGTGATAAACTACAGTCTTTTCTCATAGCCAGTTCAATTGATGCTTGTGTCTCGTTATTCTCTGGTTTTATTATAGCAATTTTTTAAATACAGATAATCAACTTTTCTTCTATCTTGATATTTTAGATCTGACTTCTTTAAGATTTTGAACATCATGTCCATATAGCATTATCAAAAGCATTTTTCTGGGCCAGGGATGGCAAACCTTTATTGATCTACGTGCCACTTTTTTTTACAGAAATGTTGAATGAAGCCATAACGTGCCATCAAAACAATCATGACTAGTAATTAATGGGAAAAGAAATAAAATGAAACTAGTGAAATATCTGTTGTTGCAAATTAGATGCAAAATAACTTATGTTAGGTTCATACTTTGTTACTTTTAGCAGCATGCAAGCTAAAGTGGAGTCATGACAAACTGTTTGGAAGCGAGACTTTAATATTATTCTGGTTCGCTTTTGACAAAGAGATTTGAGATTTGTTTCATAGTGCCGTCATACAGATGATGATTTACACACTGTTCCAGAACATAAAACACACACCGCTTTATTACGTTTATTAATAATGCCATAATTCTCATTCCGCCAAGGTTAAAATTCTCTATTACACTTATCTTGTACGTTTTTTTAAACCAAATTAGCGATATTGAATAGTTGTACATATAACAAAAACAAACGCAAACAAGCAGCTGTGTTAGCGAAATTAGTTAAAAAAATGAAAGAACTATGCGTAATTAGTAAAAGCATTGAACGACGTCAACAAAACCAAACAAGTGAATAAGTTAGCTCAGCGCCCAACGACGCCGCGCCGCCTGCGATTGTTCACTCAGTCCGTTCCGTCAGAAATTCGTTCGAAATCTACTTCTCTTATGCAATCTGTAGTCGTTGCAGCACCGGTAGCTCCGTTCACGATGAATTTTGTTACTATGACCTTAAATTATGTAGACGAGAAAATAAATTTCTTATATCGATTAGGTAGCTACTTAATTAATGCCGTGCCCAAATTATTTGGTCGCGTGCCATCATCGGCACGCGTGCCATTGGTTCGCCATCCCTGTTCTAGGCTCACAGATGCCACAAAAGTATCCTTGTTTTTCCTGCTCTTCAAGTAGTTATCTTAAAGTTTCCCTTGTACCCTGGTTTTTCCTAAACCCAATCTGATCTTCATCAAATATCTCTTTTACTATCCTTCATATTCTTCTGGTGTACAATCCTAGTCACTAACTTTGCAGCATGTGATGTTAGTCTTTTTTCTCATCCGCCTACTTTTTACGTTTATGATTATTTTTTTTTGGCTATTTCGTTGTTAATTTATTCCAAAACCCTATCACCCTTACTTCCAAAAGCTAACTTTCCCACGGCCTTATGCCTGAACTCGATTGCCAGATTGTGTTTATGGTCATCTTTCCCCTTCCATGTACTATTCTTAATTCTTCTATCAATATCTTTTCAAGTCTCATCATAATATTGGAATTGTACACTCCTAGCACTTTCTTCACCCTTCTTCTGTCTACCAAGGAAGCCCAATCCAGCTCCTGTTTACACTTGAGATGTTCAACAAGCAGTTCCTTTCCCAGCCCATGATAATAAACAATCTTCAGTTTTTTTTATCTGTGTACATGATAGCTGATTAGGTTTAGTATTTTTCTTTGCCCCATGTGGATCTACCCGTCTAGATATCCTATACAGGGAATCCTGCAGCTATTCTGTCTTCTCCCGTTTCGAACCTTTTATATTACGTCATCTGCAAGAAACCTAACTTCTGTAAGACATTAAAACAATCATTAGAATGAATAATAGCAATACACTACCCTGTGGCATTCCCATTTTCAAATTCCATCTCTATTGATAATGCTTTCCTACCAAAACGCTTTGCTTTCTACCTTTTAAGAATTCCTCTACCCAGCAAGTCACTTTTTCATCCACTCGAATGGTTATTTTTCCTATTTACACCATTTTATGGCTCACTCTGTCAAAGATCTTAGGGGACTTAAGGGAATATCAACTTGACCTTTCTTGTTAGTTTCATCTTAAATATCTTGCATACAGTCCAATAACTGAGACTCACAGAAATATCCTTGCCTAAAGTGATGCTGTGTCTTTCCTTTCATTTCTGATCTGGTTGCATGTCTACTTCTCCTTTTTCTCGTTGGTCAGCTTGAGCTTCCTTTACGGGGTGTGAAGATGATACTCCTGTTAAAATCAGTTTGAATCGAAACTTCTTGGTATCAGTTGGAATAAACTTCAGATCTCTTCGTCTCCTATAAATTTTATAATTTCTGCAAGAATCACATCAATTCCCCCTACTGCCGTATTTGAATTTGAATCTTTCTCAGATTTTCTCCTTAAACTAGGATCTACTAAATTATAATGTTGACATTGTCTCTTATTTCCAGCAATTCCGCTGTTCGAATCATTCCTGTCATAGTTTCTCTTTTTATTCCTTCCATCCGTTAACTCTATCTTCTGAAGTTTTAAGAACTTTCCCATTAGCACCTTTAAAGCTTACACAACTTTTCTTCATTTCTCAATAGTTCTATTTAATCACCCTTTAGGCTGCATTTCCTTTCTACTTCTTCACACTATTCTGGCAGCCATTTTTCTTTTGATTTCTTGTATTTCCTGTTTATTTTTAAAGTATGAGTTCTGCTCTCTTCCTGCTTCACTCTGTGCGTTCTTGTGCTTTTTCCTCTGGTCCATTATTTCATTATATTTTCTGTGATTCAAGATTTACGACCATATTTTTCCCCGTAATTCTTTGTTTCTGTACCAGCTTTTCTTATCTTTCTCTTTATTGTGCTCCATTCTTCGTCTGCTGAATTAGTTTTAGAATTATTTCTTAGACCCATGTCTACAATCTCTGTAAATTTTACTTTCATGTGAGATTCTTTCAAGTTTTCACATCAAGCATGTCCTGTCTGTGTTGCTTCTTTACTCGCCTGAATTTCATACTGCACTAAATAACTACGTCATATTGTGGTTGGAGTCTACACTAGCTCCCGGGTATAAGTTGCCCTCTAGAAGGTGGTTCCTAAATCTCCGTTTAGCCATGATATAATCTATTTGAAATCTACCTGTATGCCATAGTTGTATATCCTTCGTTCATGATTCTTAAACAGCGTGTTCCATACGATCAGTTTACACCGAGCGTGGTGAATGAGCGGTTGGCGCTCTGGCCTCGCATTCGGGAGGACGGCGGTTCGAATCTCCGTCCAGGCATCCAGATTTGGATTTTCCATAGTTTCCCGAAATCACTCCAGGCGAATGCCGGGATGCTGTCTTCAAAAGGCCATGGCCGAATTCCTTCCCGTTCCTTGTCCCCAGTCCCATCCCGCCTCTAATGACCTCGACGTCGACGAGGCGTAATGCCATAAGCAAAAACATGCACACACACACATACATATATATATATATAAAATGGTAGCTTCCGCATAACACTTGTGTTGCGGCTAATCCCGCGATTATATTGATCGTAGTGGCAGTAATATTATCTGTTCTGATGTATTATCAATCATATACCGCAAACTATCACCAGGTCACATATCTGTAAGACAATTGGTTCTAAATTCCTGACCGTGTTGATCGTGACAGTACCGATACCAGAGACTTATTCACATGTAACTGAGTGTTTAATAATCTTATTTTCATAAACAGAACCACTAATAGCTATGTGGATTGTTACATGGGCACCATCCTTTACACAGGAAAAATTATTTATGTGCATTGTACTAATTGTTCACAAATGATGAAAGGTTACTTTATATAAAATACTGAGTTTCGAAAGCACTCGTTCAAAGCAACCATCAACACAATGTCCATTACCAATAGTATGACTGCATTGTCATTAACAATAGAGTTCGATCATTTTGAATACTGCAAGGTTAAGTTTTTAAATAATAGTTAATTCACTTCGTACCCATTTTTACAACTTTCGCAATCATTCTCCTTAGTAATTGACAAAGTTCCACATTTAACTAGATTAACGTGTCCCGCTAACACAAAACGGTTCAGAGATGTTGCTGTCCACACCATCCTGCCCTTACCAATGTTGCCACCTTAGCGAATTTCTTGTTAGATTTAGTGAATTTTGAAGTTTGACAGCGATATTCTTAAATATGTCATCGCTAAAAGAATACTCGATGATTTTTAGTGATATTCAACCTTGTAGAGTTTCGAAAAATATACTCGCTTCCTTCCAACTACATTATTTGGCAGAAAATGATTTTTTGAGTTTGGAAAATATTCTTTGCCAGGGCAAAGACAACAAAATAGTACGAGTAGATCTTGCCTCAGAATTCGGATTTGATGACGGAAAAATTGACAAACTACTACAGCATTGTCATGGTATTAATTATGTTCAATGGAACGCTAGAGTGTCATTGAATTTTGGGCTGAAGTTCGAAAATACAAGAATGCTGCTGGAATAAATACCTGATTTAGCTATATCCGTTTTATCACTTCCTTACTCGAATGCCGCAGTAGAGAGGATATTCAGTACAATGAACATTGTTAAAAACAAATTGAGAAATAGGATAGCTGTAAACACTCTTACTATCTTTCTTTTTATAAGGAGTCAGTTAAAAATTGTGGAAAAAGCCGCTACAGTTATGAGCTTCCGGCTGATGTGATTGCTGCAATTGGCAAAGACGCTAAATATTTTTTTAAAACTAAGACTGACGATTCATCTCATCCTTCCACATCTGCAAGTTCTGTAACTCCAACGATAAACCAAGATGATGAAGAAGAATCACCGATTGAAGAATTTGATGTTGATTTTTAATACAATATTATGTTGAATTTAATGAAAATACTAATTATTAATATATTTTTATATTACTTACTTTACAAATTTTTTTGTTGCGATTTCAAGTTAATCTTTTAGTTCTAAATTTCCCGTAATCTAGCGAGTTTTTAGACCAGGCCTAGTGACTTTTGTTTTCGTAAGGTGGCAACACTGGTCCGTACACTTTACAGGCACACCCGTTCTATAAGAATACCAGCGAGGTACTACCGAAAACAACGTACCAACTCGCTTCCTAACTAGACAAGCTCGAATTTTCGTAAATAAACTTTATTTCAAAGAATTTACTGTTGGATCAAATAATGTTAAATTCTATTACTTACTAATATTTCTCAAATTAATACAAAATTACGTGCCTTATTTTAAAACAAGTTCTATGTAATACGAATTTCAAACTACGCCTTACTTTCCTAGTAATTAATTTCTGGAAACCTTCCATGGTGAGAGTTACGTAACTCTTTAAGTAGTATCTATTTTCTTTATTTCACCCGATTTTGCTACTGCCAGGCCAATTATTTTATCATCTCAGGCTTGACTAACCGAAGCTTTTGCTTCTCTGCTACAGCTAGTCGGGGGCTATACTCTGCAGCTTGATCGTGCAGTATTAGGTAGTATGTAGACGTGTTGGCGGAGAAATTCCACTGCATTCAAATTCCATACGAATATCTACAGCCTCCATCTTAACTCATTCATTTTGCCGTGAGCAGTCAATTACGGTGAAGGTGCAGATGCGAAAAATTCATCTCGATTGAGTTAAGATACGGTACACTGTTTTTCATCATAAGATGGTGGGAATCTTGTTTACATGTCACACAAGACTGACGTCCTATTTTTTGTTATGTCTAGATTTAAGTTTTCGCAAAGGGACGACGACGCATCAATATGGCATTGGTAAGATTGCAATTGTCCATCGCACGCACTTCTTTGCTTGTTGTGTTTACTGTTTTACTGATATTCCAGAGTCATAACTTCAGATTTCTCAAGCCGCGTTGATGTTTTTAAAATCCAAATGTTTTTGCTACTTACATTAAGCAAGGGATATTCATGTAGTTCCCAACTTTTGTAATTAATGAAAAACGGCAATGGGATTTTTAGTAAATTGCAGATTTTTTAAAAAATCTCAGGTTTCTTATAGTGATCTTTAAACATGATTTTACACTGAGAATAAACTGAGCGAGCGAACTGATCCATCCCGTCAGTTCACCCTCTCTGACATTTTGACTGAACATAAAACTACCACTGAGAACTTTTCTTGTTTACTTCTGGATTTAAGCCTCGTCGACGTAGGGTACCTTAGAGGCGTTATATGAATGGAGACAAGGAACGGGAAGGAATTCGACCATGGCCTTTTGAAGGAACCATTTCGGCATTGGCCTAGAATGGTTCTGGGAAGCCATGGAAAACCCAGATCTGAATGGCAGGACGGCGATTTGAACGTGAAGCCAGAGCTTTACCGCTCACCCACCACGCTCGGTAATTGAGAACTGAAATTACCGTTTAAAAGAGCCATAAAGGAGTAAAGCAGTCGTTGCTCAAGATTTAGCGTACAACAGCTTGTCTCAGAATGGGGAAAGATAGTGAAAAAAGCAACTACCTATCATTCATTAGCGTACTACAAGAACTCTTAAAGACAGCCATTACACAAAAAGCGTTTTATTTGCAATTCACGAGATGAACATTAGGATTTATGAGATACAGACCAGCTATGGATATCTCGTAACGCACTTAATTATATATTGCAGAATGAATCGAGCAGAATTGTAGAGATGGCAATTCTTACAGTAAAATGGAGTCATATAAGTTATAGTGCGTTTTAATCTCGATGGCTGAACAGTTCTTAGGGAACGGTATAACCTTCCACCTTGGCAGGCGTTTGACAGTGTCTGTGTTCTTATGTTTAAATATTATTATTTACCTTTATCTGTGGTTGGTGCAGATAGGAAATGAATAGCCTCAACATATCCGAATTGTGAATTCAAGCTGACATATAATAGCAAGTGATCGCTGGTTCACAAAAACTTGGAATATTTAAGAACTGTATGCTCAAGATGACTGGTAGACAGGACATTTTTCAAACATTGATGCATGGCTATATACATTACAAAACCATTTTTTCTTTCTTTTTGGATTCTGTACTCAAAGGGAAATTAGGTATCGTATTTAAAATTGTATATCCGGGCGGTTTTGGTCATAAACATATAAATTGCAAGCAACAAAAAATTTCATTTCCAGTCGTTGTTTTTAGTTTGTCAAGCTCAGTTGAAAAGTAAAGACGTGAGTGGCCGACAAAGTTTTAGCTTCAGACCATGTTTGTTACCGTACCAGGTTTATCTTAAAAACTTCATTACCTAGGAACTTAGAATTTTTCTCCAATATCGACCATATCTTGTACTTATAGATATGAGTGTTGCTGGTAGCAATATGTGCTGTCGTCCTGAAATAAGTCAGTCGTGAATTTTCCAATTAGCTTCTGCCGAGAGCAGCGCCTTCGTTGTTCCAGAACTTCCCAACCTAACTCCTTCAACATCGTACATACGCTTTCCATCCAGCTATATATACCTATCACGAATCGGGCGGCTCTTCTTTGAACTTTCTCCGATGCCTTCATTAACCCTTTTTGATGGGAGCCCAATACAGAACAACAATATTCTAAGTGAGGACGAAACTTTACGTGTTGGATAGAGGGAATACATATCCTACAATCTTGAGTCGATTCACGCTTTACGAATTTCGTCGAATGGATTTCTTGAGATCCATTGCAGAGAGTTAGGTATCGTCACTTTTGACGCTTACTTTTTCGAATTGGTTTCGGCTAGTGAATTCTTTATTCTAAATCAGTAGTTATCGGAGAAATCAGGGTTTTCGAAGACTAATTACCCTTTTTACCTTTTTCGGATTGTGCCATCCCTTAACAATCTCATTTATTATTATTATTATTCATGTCGTCAGTAACAACTTCCCCACCCACATTTAGTATCATCTGAACTTTTTCCCATGTCATCTACACAGTTTCCCATGCCGTTTCTCTTTCCTCCTACAGTTTCACTTTTCAGTTATTTCATTTATATCATCTCAAATTTAGAGAGTCTTTCTTATCTTCAGTGAATTTTCCTTACTCAACCACAGTTAATAACAACTGATTTTCTATTGCTTATTTCCTGTCACTCGAGAATCCATAAATATATCGCCAGTATTTAGTAGAAGAAAATCTAGAATTTTTGTTTTGCATCTTCTTTAAAGAATCCTTCCACTTTAAACTAAAAATATCTGCCCCTTGTATCATTTGTATTGCCGCAGTGGGAGGCTCTTCACAGTAGATGAGGTCACATTTGTGATCACATTGCGTCCACATAGGGCGCTAATGACCCAGACGTCGACGCGCCCTAAAACACCAACACCACCACCACCAACAACAACAACAACAACAACAACAACAACAACAACATTGCGTCCACATCTAGCTTCTGAATATCATATAAATTGGTGTGTTAGTGCAAGGTACTCGAGTCATTAGCCAATTAGTAAATAACCATGACTAAAATTTTATTACTATTGTCTCTCCTTATTTAAAATTCAAGTAAATATTCATTATGATCTGAGACAACCAGAGAGCCAGGAATTTCTTTTTTTCTGGCATCAGTTTCCTCATGGGCTAAATGCAATCTTCCAGCGCTTATTACCCTGAGCTTATATCTTTATACAAATGCGCCCAGTACAGTAACCGAGCGTGGTGGGTGAGCGGTTAACTTTATGACCCCCTTTCGGGAGGACGTCGGTTCGAATCCCCGTCCAGACATCCTGATTTAGATTTTCCATAGTTTCCCCAAATCACTCCAGGTGAATGACGGGATGCTTCCTGCAAAAGGTCATGGCCGAATTCCTTCCCGTTCCTTGTCCCCCACTCCGCCTCTAATGACCCCGATGAGGCGTAAACCCATAAACAAAAAACAAAAACAAAAAACCAGTTATCTTCTTTACTTATTATAATCTTTCTCACCCTCTATATTTCATCCCTTCGATTGTTTTCTCCAGTAACTAATTAATACAACATGTGACCCCTATCTTGTCTCTTCTGTGAGAATCTTCTACAAACTTTTTGCGTCATTCATTTCGTATTTTATCTACTCAGTTGATTTTCAGTTCTTATCAAATCATTTTACTTCTTTGTGGTATTCTCAAAGTCAAAACTTTACTTCATGAACGCCGTGTTCCAAACATACAGGTTTAGCAAGCTCTTTACCATAGAATCTGGGTCGATTGTAGAAGTGGTCTTTTTCCTTTGGTAGTGCTCTGCTATATAAATCATTCCTGTTTCGATCACCAATCTCGAATAACAAAATCCTCACTTTTGTTAATATTTTTATATTTAATCTGCAGTAATTTGTAATAATTTGTGCCAAATTCATGATCGTTGTCGTGCTCTCATTTCTGACAAGTCCCAAATCTTCTTCTCCATCACCTTTTCCTAACATTTTGGCGTCGGCTACGGTTACACTGCAAGCGAATTCGCGAGAACTATCCTTCGCGCGAAGACACGCGAATTCGTCAGAATAAACAAACCCATACAAACAAAGGCAGGTGGCTACAGTGGAAGCGAATTGTTCGCGCCAATCGCTTGTTATCGCTAGAAGTTCAAACTGGTTTGTTTTTGTCGCGCGAATGGAGCGGTTCCTTGTAGGCTGAAGCAAGTGCTGTAGACTCCTTACAGTTGCAAAAAGTTCTGTTTCACGCAAATCCTTCGTTGACTATTTCAGTTATGTTTAAATGTTATTATGGAGTGTAAAACTGATATGATTGGTATTTGACAGAAGAATATTGTGGATTTTCAGATGGTGAAATACATTGCCTAAAGTTACATTGCCTTGTTATTTCTTGCTCTATTGCAGGTTTTCTCACCTACACATACACCTATAAAATTTCTCAGGCAACGACGAACACCTCAAAAACAGGGTTTTTAATTTTTTTAAATAAGGATTTTATTTTTACAAATTTAATACAGTCACATGTTATTAATGAATGTGATTAATGGGCTTGTTTTTTCAACAGGTTGAGTCGACTTTAGGATCATTTTGAAATTGTTCATTCTCAATTCACCATTGCTCGTGTTGCACTTTTGAGACAGCCAGTCAACCACCATCACGTAAAACATGTCGCGAACCCCCTATGATCAACTGGCGAAACCCTCGGGGTTCGCATATCCCACATTGAGAAATCCTGCTCTACTGTATTCAATATATATGAATACGTGTCAAACCATAATACTCATAAAACTTCATTGTTCGGTTCTTTAATTCTTCAAAAATTTCAAAATATTCACTCAAATGGTGATTCAAGAATATGTCACTAATCATGAATTGCCTCTTTCTCTTTTCAGATGAAAAAAATAAATGGGTTTTGAGATAAATAACATTCTTCTTCAATACCCATATTCTTAAATTTTTACCAGTTGAGTCTGATAAATTTAACTAGACTACTACGGTAAATACAATCGCTTTGACTCGCGTGAAAAGTGAAATAAACCATTTCTTCGGCGTCTTCGTTCGCGCGAATGCGCTTGCACTGTAACCACTTCTTCTTCGCGTGAATTCGTGCGACTTCGCGCGATGGATAGTTCATGCAAATTCGTTTGCAGTGTAACCGTAGTTTTCCCTATCGTTGGCATGGTCAAATTTGGATAAATGTTTTTACGGCTGCGTGCCCTTCCTGACGCCAAGCATTTTATACCTACTGCCACTATTAATTGGGGGAAGTGAAGTGTTGCCATCTGTCTGTGAAACGTGTACTATGTTCAGCGTGTTATAAGTGTATTTTTTGTTTGTAATGTGTAGTTTGTGAGGCGGAGATTGAGGTCCTTGATGGCTGCGGAAAACCGACTAAAAACCACAGTCAGTCCGTTGAAGGAGAAACAATCAGTTTGAATGTTTCCTTTCATTTCGTGGATTTCTTTCTCTACAGGCAAGTCTTAGTTAAAATGCTTGTGACGCAGGATTTTGGTCTATGCGTATTGATATTATGCCGGGGCTGTAGTATCGCCTTAGTGCCTCAACTAACAGTTTAAGTGGATTCAAAGTTCTGCGGAAAGTTCATAAAATAATTTGAATTTGACCATGTAGCCTGTCAGAAACTCAACTAAAATGCTTGAAGGTCGCCACTAGATCTGTTTATAAACCACAAATCTAGAAATGGTTCCAAGTTAACCACTAAATCACACAAGTTCACTTCCAGAAATTTCAAAGTTTTATTTTCAAAGTCACATTTACCATAATTTGCATGTAACAGTTGAGTAGGCAAATCGAACACACTTTTCCAAAATATTGCAGGTTGTGGAGAGAAATTTTAGCGACCGCACCCCTTATGAAAATTTAAAAGTTCATGTTAACAGTTATCCTCGCAGGCTATCACACCAAAGTCCCAACATGGCCGACTCGGTAGCTTCACCTTCAACAGATTTCCTCCCGCCCCGACACAAGACTGACGCAGGCTCACTCACATAATGCTCCCCGGATACAGAAAGACGAAATCAAACCACAGATGAAAGAGAGACCCGGTCATATGTAAGCACGAGTTTATATAGCAAGTGGCCAAACCAATGACGTCAGCAGCTGTATCACATCTTTTCGCTTCCGCGAGACCAAAAGTGTGTGTAAATTATTTGACGATCCAGATTATTAAAAATGTTTAAACTTTGACAGTATCTGGACTTATCTACTAGAAGTCCAACGGCAGTTTAGTGGGAAATTTAGAGTAATCAGTTTTAAAGTTTTATTTAATTTCGCGTGGTGATACAAAGCTCTGAAGTAGGGGATTAACCCAAACGTTTGAATTTTTACAGCGACAATCAACAACAATCTATCTTCAAAAACTTAATTACCAGACAAATGCTAAAACTTTTTACTAAAACCATTATATGTCCGTAATCGTCTTAATTAGGGCTATCTACTGATATAAATTTCAAATTAATATATCTTGTAATTAAAAAGCTTATTATTTTCTCTTAATTAAAATCGCTAATTAAACTTTACCAAATTATTTAATTTTACTGCCAAAATATCTGGAACAATGCTGACTATAGCTGGTGATAAAAGATCAGTTGTAGCTTTACGCGATTTAAAGATATTACAAATCTTAGAATTTCTACTTTTATGATAACGTGTTTCAAAGCTTGAACAAAGCGGAATATCTCTTATAATAAACGTTTCACGATATGATAAATACACTTTAAAATGATTTTTATGGCGGATTGTAACTGTAGGAATGATTCAGGGAAATTCCTTAAAGTTGAAAACTACTCTTCTCGAAATTTCTAAGTCCCGCCTAAGCAAAACTAGAATTTGCCAAAATTCTAAGCTTACACTATGGAACTTGTGTGTTCATGAAACAGTCAAGGAAGTAAATACGAATTTGAATGTGTTATACATGTTCCTGGAGATACCAAGTTTCGAGCAGATATGATTAATTTTGAGTACGTAGCGACAGTTTGTTATCGTGTGGCAGCAAGGAAGCACTTGTTATCAGTCTGTTGCTGCAGTTCCGTAGGATTGAGAACTTGCGCAGTGCTACTGTCAATGCAGTCATCAGAAAACGCAGCTATTCCTAAAAATCTGTACATCTTGAAGACGTCGTTAGGGCGCAGATTTTTATAGAAAAACGTTTCGTGGGTGACACTACATGACCGATTACCATTTTTCTTTCAGTTATTTCGACACAATAATGTATTAAACGTTTCGATAACATCTCTTTTGAATAGCATGATAAATAGTTAAAATTAAATGAGAGTAGCCATTCACCATGTGTGGTTGCACTAGTATTTGCAAAGAATCAAATGCTTTTTAAACATGCATTATAAGAGGATGATGCAATATGTGGAAGGTTCAGAGTTTATACTAATATTATAAATGTGAAAGTAATTATGTCTGCTTGTTTGTTACGTTTCTTGTGCCAAACGGCTAATCCTATCATGATGAAATTTGACAAGGAGATGCTGTTTGCCATTAGGGTGGACCTAGGATACTTTTTTCTGTATAAATAATACATATTGTCATATAACTTAGAAAAATTACTGAACGGCGATAGACAGACGCGTAAGATTTGTAAGTCTCTGTAGTACCTTCCGCTATTCCACCCCTTACGACGAAAAACTAATTTCAAATATAGCTATCATTATTAACATTCCATTGTATTTTCAGATTGTTGACTTACTGTTAGTTTCTAACGGATTTTTAGACTTTTTAGTAGTTCCTCAAGACCATAGTGCCATCTTGACTGACAGCTGCTTTGATTACTGGTGTTTGAGGTACAGTTTAGTACTGACAGTGACAGCTATTAGATGGTTAATGTGTTCCTTATTACAGTCCTCTAATTGTTGGGTGTTTTACTGCGTCCATTGTTTTCGATTAAGTGCTCAGCTTACCGCTGTAAAACCCATAGTATTTAGGTTTATAGGGCCATATCCATTTAATGAAAGACAACTTGTTTTCACTTTTTGCGTTGCTACACACGGGATTGAGAAGCAGCCAGTACTTTCAGATTTTACACCATGCCGTCCTATATTGCTGGAGTCCAAGTTTTTTGCATTTTACGCGTGGCGCTTGACAGCCCGGTAATTCCTTTCTTATTCGTTTTTCACCACTCCCCTCAACAGTGGTAGTAACGTTTATATGAAGCGGCACTTCGTTGGTATAGTGCCGTTACGTCGGAGGAGATACCTGCTTTCGGTGATTGTATGATTTGGTCAAAGTCATTGACACTTGCGGTTGATCATTATTCGGTCTAGCTACGTTACATTTAAATGCCGGTCTACACGTAACGTCTTGACGGACGTTTTACTTGATCAAGCTAAATGTATCAGACAAAACATTGCGTGTAGACAGCAAAATGGACAATTTACCTGAACTGAATGATGACGGACGACTTCCAGAAAACGGATCAGTGGGAGCATTGTTTTCGGTCTCGACTTACGTTTTCCCTTCACTCTTTAATCATCTCTCAGCTTGTGGGGAGCTAAAATAACTATTATTTTGTTTTTCTTTTCCAAAACATTTTACGCGGTGGTCTTTTAGAATCTGGGACAGTGATTCGTTTCGGAATTCATTTAGTTGTATCCTAGTTATCCTTGTACACGGAAATTTAAAATCAATTGACTACAGCGACCGAGGCAAGAAAATTCAGCATATGCTTTGGTTGATATACAGGGTGTTACAAAAAGGTACGGCCAAACTTTCAGGAAGCATTCCTCACACACAAACAAAGAAAATATGTTATGTGGACATGTGTCCAGAAACGCTTACTTTCCATGTTAGAGCTCATATTGTGGACGGCTGTGATACAATACGCCATTCTCCAGAGTCCAGGGCTGCATCAGCGCATCAGGGATTCCATGCGAGGGAGGGTGGATGCATGTATCCTCGCTAACGGAGGACATTTTGAACATTTCCTGTAACAAAGTGTTTGAAGTCACGCTGGTACGTTCTGTTGCTGTGTGTTTCCATTCCATGTTTAATGTGATTTGAAGAGAAGTAATAAAATGAGCTGTAACATGGAAAGTAAGCGTTTCCGGACACATGTCCACATAACATATTTTCTTTGTTTGTGTGTGAGGAATGTTTCCTGAAAGTTTGGCCGTACCTTTTTGTAACACCCTGTATATAAGCAAGTGTATCTTGGAGATACAAACACCGAGAGTGGTGATGTAACAGTTAGCGTTCTGGCCTCGCATTCGGGAGGACATCGGTTTGAATCCCCGTCCGGGCATCCAGGTTTGGGTTTTCCATGGTTTCCCAAATCACTCCTGGCAAATGCCGGGATGCTTCCTTCAAAAGGCCATGGCCGAATTCCTTCCCATTCCTTGCCGTCCATCCTTTCCCGTCTCTAAAGACTTCGCTGTTAAGAGACGTTAAGCAATAAAAAAAGGAAGCGGATATGAAAAAAATAATCAATTCTTTTCGTACAGTGTTTCTTATAAGGTTTGTAAGAATTTAGCAGTCGGCACGTTTTGGTGCTGGTGCCGATGATATTTATAAACCTTCTCTGCGGAATTTCGACCTTCTTTTATTCTTAAATTATAAGGATACTCCAAGAAAAACAATTATCAATACAGAGGATGATTCTGAAGTTAAAGTAAGTTGTTAACCGCTGCAAATTAACAGAACCGTAGTACATAGAAATATACGTATAAAAATAAAGTAGATTTATTTAATAGCTAGACAGTAGTAGTGCTAAATATAAAGGAAAGAAATAATTATTGTCTTCAAAATTGTTTTCTTTTATCAAATTCTCCTAAAAGAGTTATGGCGTTGTCATCCCAATGTCATGATCTTTGGTTATTAAAGTACATCTTGAAGTACAAGTCCAAGTCTTCGTAATTGAATGTTGTGTATATTTCTTCGTTTCACCTTTTCGTATATAACTCGACAAGATTCTGGTATAAGGCGACTAAGAGATTGTTGCGACATTACAGCTGTGAACTCAAGATCTTGAGATTATTTCGACATTAAAGTTATGAACTCTAGATCTTCGTAGTTTCTACTTGTTACTAGAAATCTTATCATACCAGTCAGTCTCTCAAGGGGTGAGATTCTCCTTCTCACAGCAATGTCTTGTTTTTTAGATTATTTCAAATAAGGGTCCGTAACCATCAGTAAATAATTACGTTAGTCTTCAGATTCATGAGGTAAATTCCGAAGCAAATTCAGATGAAAGAACCTTTTCCTCTTTAGCAACCATCTTATAGACCATTCTTACTTTTTAATCTCATCGGACATATTGAAATAACCACTAAAAGTAATGCTTCACTCATGATTTTAATAGAACTGAGCTAAAGACGGAAGTGAAAAACGGAAGAGTGTGGACACAAGTTTTTGGTCAGTTTTACCCGACGTCTTGCCTGAACAAGTAAAATGTCAATTAAGACGTTACGTGTAGACCAGTCTTAAGACGTAGTTCTGGTTCTGTCAGATGCCGTATACGATGGAAATCACATTTTTCTTGAAGATTTTAATGATCTGTTATACAGTTTCAGATTTATGGTCTAGAACAGGATTTCTCAAAGTGGGGTACGCGAACCTCTAGGGTCCGTCAATTGAACGTAGGGTTTACGTTATGGCGGCTGACTGGCTATCTCGAGAATGTAACACGCAACATTGCTCCTCCAATTGACTCAACTTGCGACAAGAAACAAACCCATCCACCAAATTAATTAATTACATATTGCTCTTTACTTTTTTTTATACAAAATTCTTGTTTTTTTTTTTTAAGGCCAGTTTTTTTTTAAGGGGGTTCGCCATTGTTTGGGAAATTTCTTGCTTTTTGTAGGCTCGAACGTTTCTTTTCGTGCTTGATTTTTTAATTGGATTAGGGTCTTTTGATCATACAATCAACCAGTGGATGTTTAGTTAAAGTAGTTACACTGTAAATACTGCCTTAAAATTACAACATAGCATATACAAACGCAACATTTAAATACGTATTACAAAATACTTTTATAGCTAAAACAATTCTGCTAAACAATACTGCCTTAAACAATATACGGAATATAAAATTGCACAGAGATAACTATTTACGTATACACTAGTTCGATGATTCGATACTACATGTATAAAACACTATATACAAACTAAACTTATGATCTCATTTATATTATAATTTTAATCGTTATAAAAAAATTAATAAATAGCTTTCAAATTTTGACGTCTTCGGTAGCCAGAAGTGTGCTGACACTGAATGGGTCCATGTACTTCTTGAGAAGTTCCTCTCCTCGGACATCCTGATAACAGATCGTTAGGTCCTCCTTCTATGCACAATCACAATTTGGCGTGTGTTCAGCTCCAATGCGGTGTGGTTTTTCTGAAGGCTTCATTGTTGACTTTCAGCCGCATAATTTTTGTCTACAGTTTCCTCGATATCCTCCATTTTTTTCACTAATGTGGTTTTGGTATATGCGGGTGGATTTCTCTGTAGTGCTTCCCTTTGTATTCTGTTGAACGTTCCCACTCTTTTTCCAGTGCTTCTATGAACTTTTTTATGTGGCCCAAGCAGGAATCTTGCGAGGGCACCTCACTCCTTCAGTGATGGCTTTCTTGGCTATGCTGCCTGCCATTTTCTTGCCTCATATATCAGACTGACCTTTAACCCACACTGTTATCTCTTCTTTTCCCATACATTGTAGCAGCTCTAATTCTTGCATTATATCGTAGACTAGTTGGTTGTTATATTACTGGACTCGATGGTTCTTCAAAATCATAATTGCTGAGTGAGAGTCTGATAGTATGGTAATATTTTCTTCCGCGCTTCCTCAGCATATTCAGCTTGTTACAAACGGAGTTTTCAGTTTGTCGATCACGAGCAGATACATTCATAATCCAAGTGAGAGCGCACCAAGGCTCGGTATAGGTTCAGAGGTGCGTAAGGAGATGCACCCAATGTCATATCACTGACTGCTCTTATAATGTTCATCGCAGCTTCACACTTTTACTATGTGTCTTATTTTCGCTGACCACATTAGCTTTCTGTCTGTGATCATTTCTAACTTCAGTCCATACTAGTAATCTGAAGGGACCTAAAACATTACGGTAGTTTGGGGCTGCCTGGTCCTGGAGTATAGTGACGCTACTGTTTTGTGTGTTGAAATCTGAAGGCCATTATCAACTTTTTCATAATTTGTTAGAGGGTTGCTTAGCACCTATTCAGTTACCGACCTTCCCCTTAAAAGTATGGATCATCCGCGAATAGTAGTAGCCTGCCTTGCTCTGGCATTATGTCATGCATATCTATGGTATAAATATTGAACAGAATTGGAGAAGGATGGATCCTTGAGGCAATCGACAATTAATTGTTCTGGGGCCGATGATATTCCTTACGTTAACAACAATTAACCTTCTACAAGATAACAGATGCTGTAATTTGTGTGTGAAGTATATGGGAATCGCCGTCTTCATCATTTTCATTAATAATACTGCAACTGAGACATTGCCATACGCACTGGTCAAGTCTGTAAAAACTGCCAAGAGGTACTAATTTTTGCTGAAGCCTACTAGAGCTTAGATAGTTCCCATTCCTCTTTTGAATCAATACTGTGTTGTCGGTATTAGCCAGTTATGATGTTCCACCCACCAATCAAGTTTGTGCTTGACCATGTGTTGTGTGTAAAAGGAAAGAATGGGTATCAGTCTGAACGGACTCTGTTGTCCTTTTTTTCCGTTTTCTTCTCTGGTACAATTCTGGCCCAGTTAATTGCTGAAATGTCTTTCTGATGTAGCCAGACTTTTTAAAATATATTAAGCATTCGTTGTTTCCCAACAACAGGTAGTTTTATAATCACACTGCAACGTATGTTGTTCGGTCCTAGGGTGGTACCTTAGCCAAACATTAGTGACTTCAAGTTCTTGTAGACTGAATGGCTGCAATAGTTGGTGATTCGATTCTTCTTCGCTCCACAATTGTTCCTGATCAACAGACGGGGGGTGCCACTTTCCTTAGGATCTCCTCTGCCATTTCTTCAAACAAAGATTTTCTATGCTTTTTCGCCGTTTATTGGTTGAAATTCTTCAGTGCGCCCCACACTTCTTGTACAAAGGTTCTTTATTAAATCTCGAGCAGTAATTCTCCCAGTCCCATTTCTTCTTCTACCTCAGTAATTGTTTCGGTTCTGCTTTTTTCAAGGAAAGGTTACTATCCAAGTTCCCTTTTCCTTATTATGTTTAAACTCTTGCTCCCGCAAAAAGATAGCTTTTTGGCATTCCACATTCCACCATGCCTGTGGCCATCTGTGCCTTCTTTTGTGGTATAAATTTTCTGGATGCACTTGCAATTGATATTATTAGCTTTCTATAGTCTTCTTTAGTTTCACCACCCTTTTCATACGACTCGATGCTCTTTCTTACATTTGTCTCATTTGCACCCCATTCGCTTTCTCTACATCCCATTTGTATGGTGCTCGGATAATTTCTGGTATTTTTGTGGTCAGCAAGGATATCAAAGTCGATAGATGGTCAGATCTCAGTGACTCCCATATTACTTGCCAGTCTGCGTCCATTGCCAAACTTATAGACTCCACAGATAGATCCACAGTATAGTTGCGTAGGTGTGACGACTAGAGTGGCTGAGCCCTCGTTCAATAGTAACGAATTTTCTTGATTAACTGGTCTCTAGATCGGTTCAGTTTGCACGCACTCCCACAGCTGATGATGTACATTCATATCTCCGAGGACTATTTTACTTAATGCTTGTTTAGAAATCGGTGTCTGCGATGCGCTGTATAATGAAAGAACTGAAAACTTTCAAGCTTCAGTGCCTATCACTGCTGCAAATGGATATATAATCAAATATTAATGGCGTTGTTTATTTTAATCTCTTTGTAGTGACTGTCCTTCAAAATTATGATTGCCATCCGTCCATAACCATCGGTTCTGTCTGCTCTTACAACGCAGTAGCCTGGCGGAACGCTCATTCCATTGCAGTATTCTGTTAACAGTTTGTTCCATAGTGGAGTGGCCTTTAATTCCCGAGGTGAGATGTCATCTTCCTCTCTAACAGTTGTTAAATGTCATTTGCACCCAGCTGTTCTCCGAATTAAGTCCACTCTACTATCTTTTTAATTAGTTCTACTAGCTGTTTCCTGTATCATCTGTGTATTCTGTCCGTAGGTGATAAATTTTTATCCCCTACGACGTTCTTACTGTTCATCCACATGCTGATACATCATACAATATGTTTGTAGGTTCTGCCTACGTTGTAACCGCTTCGTCGGTGTCACCTGGTAGCTTGTGAACAATGGTTTCTATGCGTAGTGTACGGTTACTCCTCCTGCAAATTTACTGCATGAGAATATGGTCTATCTCTCAGGTAGTTGTCCGTCTTTCTAAAGCCGCGTTCCCACAACCTCTTGTAACGGAGGCGGCACCTCAGCGTAGGGACGAGCGCGCGCCGCAGGTTAGCCCTCGCTTACCTCGCCGCCACCTCCCCACCACGTTGCCTAGTGTCGTTTGGCACAGAGCACTTTACAGTAACAGAAGGGGTGCGCAACGCTGCTACAAACCGATGGCAACAGCGCTCCACTACACACGCCTGTGATGTTTACCTACATAGAGTGGGTAGCTGCGTCTCATCTCCGCTAGCAGAGGCGGCCCTGTTCCCATGGCGTGTTGTTGAGTATCGGTCCCGTCCCATCTCGCCTCCGTTACAAGAGGTCGTGCGAACGCGGATTAGTAGACATTTTACTTTTAACAGCAAGTTCACTTGCTTGACTGCGTCGCAGATACATTGGGCATACCCTGTATGTCCAGTTATGTGGTCCGCTGCAATTTGCACAACGTACCACATCCGAAGTTAACTCAGCCGTTCACATGTCTCAGCGGGTATTTCCCCAGCACGGATTCCTTATGTGACCATCAACTAAGCAATTATAGCAAACAGGCGCTGTTGGAGTGTAGGGTGTTACCTCACACCTCGTCCCAAGGATACATACAATTTGTGTGAGCGTCTGTCCATCATAAGTTAGCACGTATGTCAGTAACTTCACTTCCTTTCTGTTATTTCTCTGTATGCCGACCCCGGCAGCGTAGGGGTAGCGTGCTTCCTTCGCGTTGCAGGGGTCGCCGGTTCGAGTCCGGCCAAGGGCATGGGTGGTTTTAATTAAATGTTGTGTTTGTCTTGTGTCGTCCTTACAGAATATAGAATATAATCACACTGAAATGAAATGTCTACATTGTAAGAGAAACACACACGTTGAGCTGGCTGTATGGCTAACATGGCCAAATGCCATTAAAAAAAAAAAAAATTTCACTGTATTAATTAATTAATCATCTTACTGCAGCCACTGTTAAAGGAGAGGAAGTTTCCTCCAGCATTTCCTGCATTTCTGTTTACACACTAAATGGGCCGGAATGCATACCTCAAGGTTTCTTGCTACAATCGATTCATATTTCACAATATTATTAGCCGCTGTTAGTGAGCTTGTTTCTATTTTTAATCTGTTCTTTCCTACTGTCACTATATTAAAGATCTGGCCGCACGTATCATGTATGTTATGAAGTAATAACTTTCCAAGCGACAATGGATGCAACCGTCCTACATTTCCACAATTTCCTCCTATAATTACTACAAACCGACCTGTATCAGACATTCTATACATAATTCTGTATTTTTTACTGTTGTTAGACGACAGATACTGCTGCGCTTCTGGGTTCATCTTGTCGGGACTCTCTGATCTGTCATCATTTGCAGGTGTTACTACATTTACCACGCTGCTGTCATGTTTTGAAGCGTCTGAAACCAAAGCCATCTGCTTATCCACTACCGAATTCATATCTGAATCACCAGGGCGTTTCTTACGGTTACCATTCGTCTCTGCTTCCATTTCTACGTCCACTTCTCCTGCCATCGAAAAGTTGTTTACAGTAGTCACTGCTTCCGGAATGGTCTCTCCCACTACTATTAACGTTGTTGCACCGAATGTGAGGTCCGGTGGTCTTGGTGGTGGGGATGGTCCACGGTGTATCTGGGATGGGGTACACTATTCAGCACTCACTAATTTGTTAAGGCAGTCATTGGCTGCAGGCAAACGCCGGTAAGTTGCACTCTATCAGGAAGTAAACACTTGCTGATGGACCGTGATTGCGAGCAATGTGTCCTCGATCCCGTCTGAAGCATGTCTGAATTCTTCATTAATTATTATTATTATTTTCAATGGCTTTTGGCATCTGATGCCATACAGTCAACTTGATAGTAATGATGTCACTCAGTGCTTTCAGTATCTCCAGTATGAAATTTTTGGAGTTAATTAGACACACCACAGGACGGACATTACTTTCACAGACACAACACTTAAACACCCAAGCCCGCGAGGGGACTCGAACTCTAGTCCCTACGCTACCGAGGCTCTCCATTAAATTGCAGGTCCCTCTCTGCGTCATAGTATTATCGTGGTGCCACACGAAATTATTATCGCAGCAGATCGTCCTCAAGAGATTATTTTCACGCCGGGAACTGAACCTTCACTTGGATTCATCTGACGTGAATTTATATTTCTCCGTATTATACAAATGAGACGACTTTCAGTGAGAGCCTCGTTGCTTTTACTGAAGCAGAAGTACTGTAATCTGAATAACTTCCTAGCTACCATAGTCAGCCATCGATATGAGTAGGAAACCCTTAGAGAGATGTGATCCCAACCGCATATCAGTTATATTCTGTTATTACTATGACCCGACGCGTGTACAGTTTTATTTGCTGAAGCCAAGGTGGAATCGACATCCAACACTAGGTAAGGGTAACTATATGGCTCTTGATTTCCATACACACCCATCTTCTTATTAATCTTTATCTTAAACTAGCTCGTACCCGCGACTTCGTACGCGTGGATTAAGAATTTTTTTGTCAAAATTAAATATATAAAGTTGTTGGTAACGAAGGATTGGTCCCAAACAACATCGAGTCGGAATAATATGACAGGAAAGCTAACATTATATCACTGTACCGTCGAACCTGTCTCTTGAAGAGAATCAATTTCCAACATATTTGTCACCATTCGATAAGGTCTCAAAATTTCGTGACTACAACTGTTAATCATACTGGAAAAAATATCCTGTGCCCTTCATACAGATTTCCTTATAAAATTCCATCACAACGATATAGCCATTTAGTTGTCAAAACGTAACAAAAAGACGGAGACTTACTTCCGTATTTATAATAATATTACTGTGGTTCACACTCACACACTGACTGCGAACAACACCTGAGGGATCATTATAACGTAAAAAAGTGTACACCTACAACATTGCAAGACTACCTACGATTTGCCTCGCATTGCACACCTAACTTTCTAATATCTACAGTTTAACATTCAATCCGAATAACCTTCGGTCCAGGCCTGACTCTTACGATGAAAACCTATTTTTAAAAATCTTAGCCTCCAAGGAGATTTGAACCAGAGCCCACGACGTTCGTAAGCAAGCGCTTTAACCACTGAGCTGCCAGTCCACTACACGGAAACACGGCACGGAGTCGTCCACATCCAACGTGTCTGTCTATCGCCGTATTTCGAAGTTATGAGACAACATGTGTTATTTACACAGATAATTTTTCAACCAAATGTGGACAGTATTTTTCTCCTTGTTTCAAAGGATAAGTGTGCAAAGTTTCATCGAGATCGGATGAAAACTGTGGATTTGTATGAAGAACAAACAAACCTACAAACAAACAAACATACATTCATCTTTATATATAAAGATTACTTTAGAGTAATTTCCGACACCCACCTACTTTCACCCTATGCTAATTTTTATTTTAAATTCTTTCATTGTGTTTGGAAAACTATTCATCACTTTCCTTGGTAATTTATTTCAGTCCCTGACGCGTTTACCTACAAAAGAAAATTTTCCCTCCCCCTTACGCCTGAAATCGAGTGTCATCTTGTGGCCACGCCCTTCTTTTACTTTCCATGCATTGCTCCTAATTCTTCTACCAATATACTTCCAAAACTAACATCAAAAAATGGATGACTCTGCTGCTATCAGCTGACCTGGTCGTTACTGGCATTGGTTTCTACGTACCCGTTTCAATTATAGGAGCACTTTATTACGTTCCTGATAAGCGTCGTATAGATTCCCACAACGCCTTAGGTAAGGCGGCAACGATTCAGTAGCGGGCTGTGTTTCCTAATGATCTCTGTTTCGTGTTCGACTCTTGTAAACTGAAGGATACGCAGTATTCACCTAACTTTCCATATCCTGCTCCTCTATTTGCTTTGTACGTACTATTTAATATATAGATACAGAATTTTGATAAGCTCCTTCCCAGTCTAACCTACCACACCTGATCAAACTATCTTTTGCCCCGTGATTTCGACCACGATGACCAAACAAATCCTAAATATTTTTTTGTGTACTTGTAAAGTATCTATACTTTACTAATATTTGGTACGAATTAGGTTATAGATCAACAGCTTAAGTAGTGTTTTTGATTCGTAGTTTCCTTATTACAGCTCTTGCTGCAGTCCTTTCAGGAAATGCTGCGTCCAGCTTACTCTTAACAATATGCATTATGTTGAATATTCCTTGAGAATCGATAAATTCCGTATAAGTGTATTTGATCGGCTTCCCTACAATCCGGCGATCTATTAAGTTTAAAGGTTTAATACCCGATATTTGGAGAAAGAACAGATACTTGGGGTATCGACAGTATTTTTTTTTATAATTTTATTTTTATAAGATATTAGTTTAATTCCAGGTAACGTAATCATACTTAGCTCAAGTTTTAATCCAGTACATAAACAATCAAACTGCGGAATCTCCATCAAATTGTGTTAACTTAAGTATAAGTTATGCCAGATATCCTTCTGCTGTTCCAAGTGACGCAGAAATCTAAGTCCAAACAGTGAATCCTCCGTCGAAATCGGTTCAGTACATTCGAAATTATTTAAGATTTAGTAGGAAAGTTTGGTGTTCAGAACAAATTTTAACTTCCTGCTCTGGCGCCTCGTTGCATCATGAACATACTGAAACACGAGCGTGGTGGGTGGCGGTAACGCTCTGGCCAGGACGCAGGTTCGAATCCCAGTCGGCCATCCAGATTTAGGTTTCTCTTGTTTTCCACAGAACACTTCAGGAGAATGCCGTGATGGTTCCTTCAAAATGCCATGGCCGAATTCCCGTTCCTTCCCCCAGTCCTTTCCCGCCTCTAATCAACTCGACGTCCACAAGGCATGAAGCCAGTCCTTGCCGCCAGTCCTTAACCGTCTATGAAGACTTTGACAGCGACAAGGCACAATGCTATAAAAAAAACGTTCAAAAGACCTTAGCCGAATTGCGTCCCGTCCCAGATTTTAAGGCACATTTAGCTTTCGAATATTATTATTATTATTATTTTTTTTTTTTTTTTTTGCTTTTGGGCTTTACGGCTTATCGGCGTCGAGGTCATTAGATGCGTAAGGGGCAAGGAGTGGGAATGAATTCAGCCATGACCTTTTGAAGGAACCATCCCGGAATTCACCTGGAGTGATTTGGGGAAACCATGGAAATCCAAAATCTGTATTTCGGACGGAGATTCGAACCCACGTCCTCCAGAATGCGAGGCCAAAGATTTGATGCTCACACACCACACTGGATTGGTGAAAACGTCATCAAAATTTGCCAAGCAGATTTTGCGGTATGCCGGTACAAAATGATACAGACTCGTTACAGATTTATATAATAGTGAAGATGATACAGATTTCCTTCCTTCATCTGTTTAATTATTGAAAACTCTTATTTTTGTTTCTACCTAAGTCAACCATTCCCAGCGAGTTTATCAAGAAAATTGAATACCTGGTTTACTCTAAATAGATGTCAAACCGGTTGAAAGAGAGAAAACAATGTCAGTATTAGCAGCTTCTGTAGTTAAGCAGTGCCAAGGCCATAATTTTTTATCCATGTGGGAAAATGGTTCCTCCTGTAACAGTCTATTACATTACACATTCATAATATGTGCAATACGGCAAGGTTTTTAGCGCAATTGCGTGCACAGTGTTCGCGAAGGGATATCAGCTAAAATCTTAATAATTTATGCGAGGACGGATGGAGGTTTCGCTAGGGGTGGCGAGAATGCGCCCCGCTGTTAGACACAACTTCGTGCTGGAGAAAGACGTTTCAAAGCGAGGTTTGGACAGGTGTTGTGAGAGTCTGAAAAACAGCCACCGACAGTCTACGATAATACCAGAAGTGTGTAATTCGCCACGGCAGTATTTCAGAGTCAAAGACTTGTATTGGTGGCTGGGAAAGTGCGTGCACGACGCTGCTAGCAAAACGGCGCAAGTTTAAAACAACCACACCTACTGGACATTGTTAGCTTCCCTCCTTTCTGCTGCTTTTTGTCAGCTTCCACAAATGACTTAAGTGCTCTACTTCAAGCAGAAATATTTTTTGCTGTAGAAGTCGGCACCAAAGAAAAAAAAAACCTGCAACTCAAATATACAAATAACACACGACAGGATAATATAATTAACTCGAAAATTCACTTTTATTTTCCTTTTTTTCACAACATACAAATACACACACGGCTCATAAAACAAATTGCACTATTTTTATCTCAATACACATCCGACAGCTAGAAATCAAGCATGTCTGCCATACCGTGCTTTCTCTAGTCCACTTCTTCCAAAGATAGTCCTCACTCTCTGTTCTTACCTTTAGTGCTATTTATGTTATTCAGCAAAACTTCAACATAATTCTCTTTATACAAAAATAAAACATGTTTTTTTTTAATATTATAAACACCAAAATTATAAATATAGTAAGGCGACCTTGTCACCTTACAACATTACGCGCGCCAGTCAGGTTGGTACTCGGTCTGTACAATATAGCCATACTTACTTGGAAAGAGAAAAGCGAACAAAAAAAGGTGTGGTATTTGTGGACGTGGGTGGGTGGAGAGTAGGTGGGAACATTTTGGGACATTGTATGTTTTGAAAAATGCTCATTTTCTTATGCTGTGTGTAAGAGCGCAATTCGGAAATGCGATCACTGAACTTTACGATCTGAGGTCCGGGAGTACGGGGTAATAGTAATAGCTGACCAGTGGCCCGCAATTTTCTCAAGAGGGGACCAAGACGGGAATTAAAACTTTCGCTCTTGTTTCAACAAAGAGTCGAGGTGCATCAGCCGGCTGAAGGGGAAATTACAAGGACTGCAACAACTAAGGAAAGAAAGCGAGTCCGATAAATAATGCACGAACTATCTACACTGATCAGCCAGAACATTATGGCCACCTACCTGATAGCCGGTATGTCCGCCTTTGCCACGGATAACAGTGGCGACGCGTCTTGGCATGGAAGCAATGAGGCCTTGGTAGGTCGCTGGAGGGAGTTGGAACTACATTTGCACACACAACTCACCTAATTCCCGTAAATTCCGAGGAAAAGGGGGGGGGGGAGGCGATGAGCTTTCACGCCAAGTTCAATCACATCCCAGATGTGTTCGATCGGGTTCAGGTGTGGCGAGTTGGGGAGCTAACACATGTACTGCAACTCGCCACTGTGTTCCTCGAACCACTCCATCTCACTCCTGGCCTTGTGACATGGCGCATTATCTAGTTGAACAATGCCACTGCCGTTGGGAAACATGAAGGGGCGTACATGGTCTGCAACCAGTGTACGATACTTATTTGCCGTCATGGTGCCTTGAACGAGCTCCACTGGACTCATGGATGCCCACGTGAATCTTTCCCAGAGCATAATTTAGCCGCCGCCAGCTTGTCTCTGTACATATGCCAAGAAGCTTTTCCCCTGTAAAACGACGGATTCTTACCCTTTCATCGGCATGATGAAGAAGGTATATTGGGATTCATCAGACCATGCAACGCTCTGTCACTGCGTCAACGTCCAGTGACGATGGTCACGTGCCCATTTCAGTCGTAGTTGCCGATGTTGTGATGGTGTTAACATTGGCTCATGCATGGGTCGTCAACTGCTGAGACCCATCGTTAGGAGTGTTCGGTGCACTGTGTGTTCAGACACACTTGTACTCTGCCGAGCATTAATGTCTGATGTTAGTTCCGCCTCAGTTCGCCGCCTGTCCTGTTTTACCAGTCTGCCCAGCCTACGACGCCTGACATCTGTAATGAATGGTGGACGTGGGTTTACGGTGGTTTTGCCACTCGTTGAAGACACTCACCACAGTACTCCTCGAACACCTGACAAGCCGTGCAGTTTCGGAAATGCTCGTGCCGAACCTCCGGGCCATCACAAACTGCCCTCGGTCATACTCAGATAGATCGCGCGCCTTCCCCATTCTAAACACGGATAGCACTCTGTGTTACTACATGCACCGTGCGTGTGTCTGACTAGCAGTCATTCCTTGTCAGGTGATGCTGCTATCGCCTGGGCGGGTTTATGTCGATAGTAGGTAGGTTGTTATAATGTTCTGGCTGATCAGTGTACATCAGAAGTTCCCAACAGGGGAGGGGGGGGGGGCGGGGGCGGGGGCAATGGGGCGAGAAGACATATCGGGAGGGGAGGAGGGGGTAGTACGATGTAGCTTCACGATACCGTAGCTCTACACCGTTGGAAGTACTATGTCTCATTCGCCGCCCCGTAGAGTTGAAAACTTTTATTCTAACATCACATACTTAGTGAGTTTCCTCTGAGATGTCATTGTTAACACTGAAAAGTAGACATTTACCGTATTAATGATAAATTATGGCCGGGAGGGGGGGGGGGACCTGTGAAGAATTATTTTCACGAAAGGGAGGGGGTGTAGTAGGAAATACATTGGGAACCCCTAACATACATCCTTTGCCACTACGTAAGCGCCCGAAGAGAGACCTCGTATCTCACTGTTCGATGTAAAGCTAATTCATAATATATTCATGATTTTATTTTCTGACTTGGTCTAATTTAATGTGGTTTGATGCAGTACTTTTAACGGTCCATTCATGATTTATCTGTTGATATGATGTAGCTTAATGTGTTTTGATCGAGGATGATTAATGGTCCATTCATCATTTTACTTCCTAGCTTGTTGTAGTTTAACGTTTTTTGACATGTCACTTAACGATGAATTCATGGTGACTATATGCTAGCCTAATAGGAATGAATATGCTCCTTGCTGCATATAAAATATTCAAAATACTGTTTTGTAAAATAAAGAGATATACATAATAGAAGGGTGAATATTGCTCTACAATTTGACTAACGCAGCACAATTAATGCACAATTTAAAAGATTTTCATTTGTAAAAGCATCTTTCCGTTGGCATATTACTCAAAATTAAAGTCAAATAAAGTAATTAATTTATGTAAAGACGAAACAAGTTAAAATTGTAGCTACACATTGATATTGCAACTGTGAACCTCAGAGTGAAAGCTCGTAAAGATTTATCACATTACGTTCTAGTTTTAAAAAAACAACAAAAAAAAAAAACACACACACACACACTAAGCTTAAATGGTAGCCCAATTTTCAATAGGCTCTTATTCAAATTAGTTCTTCTACTATCTAATTAGCAATACCATCTATAACATCGTCGAAACAAGAAAGTAGGTATGCTTCATATATCTTTAATCCTTACGATCAGTTAATCAGTGGTCGGAAAACTTAAGAACCTAAAGAGTCAATTTCACCATTAAAGGCGTCGGAAAAAAGTTATAAGAGCCATAGATATATTTTAATAAATAATTTTACAGTATAATTCATTGAATAACCAATACTTCATCATATATACAGTTATGAAAATAATATATTCATAAATATCGGTAACTCACATGTAAGCATTTTAACCAATGAAAACAACGTGCTTGCATTTCCTTAGAAACTCTTATAATGTGAGGTGTGTAACTCGTCGATTTTAATTGCAAACATAAATCTGAGTTCTCATCGGTTATTTGGGTTCTCAATTTATTATTAATACGGTTCACGTTGGAAAAGGTTCGTTCACACATGCCAGAGATTCTAAGAGCACCAAACACAAATTTCTTCAGCTCGTTGTATGCATCTTGCAAGCTCTTCAAGATATTGATGATAATTTCGTCTGCCTTTTATAAATTTTTGTTAGCAGTTGACATTTTCTTTGGAAAAAAGTGCATTTTTCTCTTTATAGATTCTCAATTTCAGTAACAAGACGTTTGATTTCCATAAATCTTTACTAGCCAAGTCTAGTAATTGCATTTCAAAAGCTGCTATTTCAATTTCAAAAGTATGAAATAATCTTTTTTTTTTTTACGCCTCGTAAGGTTATTAGAGGCGGGATGGGATTGGGGACAAGGAACAGGAAGGAATTCAGCCTGGCCTTTTGAAGGAAGCATTTGCCTGGAGTGATTTGGGGAAACCATGGAAAACCCAAATCTGAATTTCTTTTACTTGTCGAAAGTCTTGGAAATCACTCTAGAAAAGATTCTTTCATTTTTAAAATTTGTTTTAAAAAATTCATCATCAATTTTAACATTGGTTTCGTTTTCATTTTGCGATAAACTTGTAAATGCGATAAAGTTCTCCATTCTTTGTCATTAGCCAAAAAACCATTTTTCTTTCAGAACAAATAACTTCTTCAAGAAGCGAAAACGCAATATTTCCACTACCTTGCATTTTAATGTAGATTTAGATGTGTCGTTACGTATACCATAAAATGTAACTTATGCAGTCATTGATGTTCTTTTAATTCTGAATAATGATTGCCTTTGTCACCAAGAAATAGTTCGATTTCTGTTGAATAAGAAACAAACCGGTTTAGCATATTACGTCTTGAAAGCCATCTCATGTTGTTAAAAAGAAGAATATTTGAATATTCGCTGTTCAACTCACGAAGAAGCTTTTTAAATTTACGGCGCTGAATCTTCTGTGCTACAATTTTGCTAAGTGCACCCGCCAAGTCGAGTCAACGGCGGCACTGCCTACCCTTTTCTCGAAGCGATTGGGGCCATTTGTGAACCTCAGTTTCTTCGGTCATATTCATGCTACATGTCTCAAATTTCCGTTATCCATAGATATCAGCAATCTTAGCAAACTTAATAAATTTTATTTTGTTACTGTTCTTAGTTCGGATGTTATTCGGATGCAAAGTTCAGCGATTTTGTCACTCACTGACTGACTGATGATCATCAAAACTATAAGGCACTTCCTGTAGCCGTAGAAAGCTGAAATTTGATACACAGATAAAATTTTACCCACATGCTATAAGAAAAGTCTGAAACTCGTAAATTTCCATATACCTACTCCTTACCTACCCCTAACGTGAAATCGCTTTCTACACTATTAACTTTATATAGCTTAGTTTTTCATTGTGGAGTGAGCTTACTATGTTTAACTAATGTGTTAAATTTTACTTCTTTCCTTTTATTACTTTGGAAGTTGTTGAAATTGAAGATTTTATTTCGGCATGACACCCCGACATCAAAATTCCACTGTACCTCCAGTAATCCTAGATACAAGTAATTTTGTACACATATATGGTTTCATTCCTAAATCATAAGAAAAATTTAATATTGGAGTTTTTACCCGTATTTATTTAATTACAATCCCAAACATGAAAAATTCTGGCACATATTTGTGGCTTAATTGCTTTGCTCCGGATGAAGCTATGAACCTGATATTTCTATACTACATAGAGGTGAGCAATTTGAACCAAAGCCTTAAATTTTACTTTGTTCCTACGCTTAATTTGGAAGTTACTATTAATTTTTTTATAGTGGTAGTGAAACTAACGGCAATTGCTCGGCTACGGCGCACACCCATTGTTTTCAGAGAGTGGTTCATTGCTGGTAACGTATATTGATGTCATGAAATCTTAAATGTTCTTATTCCTAGATTTCCAAATGGAATCATTACATTTGAGCGGCGATTCAGAATAAGTGATAAACTTACAAAAAGAAATGAGATCCCACAAAAACAATTCTTGTAAAAATAGACCAATTCTCGTGTTCATGTAGTGAAAAACATTTATGAGATCTTCTTCTGAGCCAAGTCTACACTTTACAGTGTGTATTCAGCTCACTTTGTGAAACAGAATGGTTTCTCTCGGTGTCGTAGATCGTTTGTTTAGGATTAAAAAAATCTGATGACTTGGCCATTATGCACGCCATGTTTTAGTTAACCTATATAAATAGCTTAAATGTGTTTGATATAAATACGTAAAAGCCAAGATTTCCCTCGCTCTTTTTCGAATTTGACAAGTATTTATTATGCCCTCAATTTCAGTAAGAATGATGACGTGCATAATGGCCAAGTCATCAGATTAAATCCTAAATACATTCTTTTCCAACTGCATTGAAATTCTTGTACCTCAAGCGCATTTGGGTTGCAATGACAGGACGAATATGGGTGATGGGATGTCATAGTGATACGTACAGGTTCTGGTGTAAACTACAAACTTAAACACACTTTAGTGAATGGTTATGTTGGGGTTGCAGGTAAAAACTGTTTGTAACTAACAACTGAAGATCTATAAGTTGGCCAAATATCTGTGCCTAATGTTTGCTATTAATATCAAACGTAAAAATTTACTGCAGATATAGGGGGAATGAAATGAAATTATTTTTCCTATTAGAAGAATTGTAAATGAAGGAGGAGCCATGCTACAATGCCCTTGGTCATCCCTTATTAGGATTCTGCTCTCCTGCGTGGGATGTGGACAGGGTTATAACAGAGACTCGCATCTTCAGCCTGCGATATGGTGAAAGAATGCAAACAGGTTTTTTTAAAAATAATTTTTAGAGAAATATTGCTTCCAGTTATATACATCAGTTGGAATAATAATTAAACGACGAAGGATAACGCATGAATACTTACGACTCCCTCCCACCTCCAGAAAATTTGGTGTACCTTAAATTTATGTTTATTTCACCCTTTGGCATTTTAATAAACGCATATGGAAAAGGATGGATACAGATGTAATTTTTCAGATGTTTTAACGGATGCTAGTGAATAAATTGCTCCTTCAACATTTGCGTTTCTTAAACCGACGCTTGGAATGAAAAATCCGAGAAGTTTCCATTTAACCATCGCATTTACGTAGTAGCACAAAACTCCCAGTTCCCCTCTGCTACGAATTCATGAAGCCAACAGATGACACATCTGAGGCGTTTCAATGTTGTTCAAGTGCCATACGAATATGTCAGCAGAGATATCTGTTTGTACCCAGTTTAAAATGTGTGAAACATGCTTGACCTTCACCAGTCGCCACCATCATCACTCCCATCTCAGGACCGAGTGAGCTGTTCAGGTTTCGCATTCTGGAGGACGCGGGTTTGAACCCCGATGCGTCCATCCTGATATCGGATTACCCATGTTTCCTGCGAGCACTGTAGACCACTGCTGGGACGGTTCCTTAAAAATGCAAAGGCCTTTTTTTTCCAGTTCCTTGAACACCTTCTAATGACCTAGTTATTGCTGAGCCCTTATTAAAAAATGTGATCTCGGACAGTTTCCAACACTGTGTTATGTGTCTGCAATGTCTTCTCTCCAGTTCACTCCTGTCTTGCATACTTTGGAGTACTCCCTTCAACGGTTTGTTCCTTGTACGTTACCGACGCCTATTTCCTCCAAATTACAGAGTATATGGTTTTCTTGACGTTCTTTATATGTATATACCATTGGAGTCATAATATTTCTATTCTTATACTCATTTACTGATTTCCTCATGCGTTCGTTTCAAAACCTATCCACTCAAGTGTTGCAATATTATTATTCTCAAATTTCGCTTCCATCGCCTGGGACTTGATTATATCGCCATCTTTCATCACACGTCTTTCCGAACTGCTCGACAATAAGGACCAATAATAAGTCCTATAAATAATTCTTTTGCACTTTTGTGTAAACTCCATGTTTCATATAAAAGTTCTGGTAAATGAGAATATTTGTTATATTCTTACGAATTTTCATTTATTTCCATCCAGTTTCCCTCCATTCTCCTCTTTCGCGTTTCCCAAAGACTTGAACGCTTCTACAACCTTCATTTTATTACTTTCCCATACAACATCAACATTTTTTAAATATATTTTTCCGATTTGTAATGACTATTTTGTCCTCATTAAAGTTCAAACTCGTTCTGAATTCTTTTTTTTCCCCGATAAATAGTGAGAATCACTTCATCTAAAGCTCTGTAACGAACAGAGTCTTTCATTGAACTCACTAATGATGTTCACTTCCGAACAATCTACCACGTACGTCTACGAAAGTGCCGAACATTATATGATAGTTAATTTGGTCTCCGAAGTTAAAAATCTCTTCCCATAGCGTTAATGTTACGGTGGATTCTGGAGAAGAAAACGTCGTTAAAAATAGTAATCAGTCTCAAGGGCGTCACACAGATTAATTTTGATGCCTAGTCTTCGTGATGTTTGATAGTTTGGGCGTTGTATTTCAGAAGACGAGGTTTCGATTCCCTGTCAGGTCATCCAGATTTCGGTTCTCTATGGTATCCAAAAGCCCAGGCCAATGTTGGGATGATTTGTTCATAAAAGCCGAGACTGATCTCCTCCTTATTTCTCACCAACAATCTACTCCTCGCTCTTATGACTTCGTAAAGCCCTCTTTTTTTAAAAAAATAATAATTCTCAAACACACAATATATGATCGAAATTATCTGGACACCTATCTGATACTGCACCAGGGCGGCATTTAAGCATAGGGTCCCGCACCACAAAGAGGGAGCCCGCACTACAACACCGGGGCCCCGACTGGGCCAGTAGTGAGCTAAAAAATAAAAAAAAGTCGCCCATAAATTTTATGGGCCGGATTTCGAATTGAAGCATCGATAGCCGAAGGCAGCCCCCGGTCGGAGGGGTGACTAAGGTGTCTGCTGAAACCAGAGAAGGTAGTGATGTTGGACGCTGGGGTCTAACTCATCCCAGATGTGTTGCATTTGGTTCAGGTTGTGCTTTTTGGAAGGCCAGTCTACTTTAGGAATGTTATTGTCCACTGTCTTACAGATGCAGCTTTGACAGGGTGCATTGTTATGCTGGTACAAACTATCATCGTTTACGAGCTGGTCCTTTACCATACGCAGTACACAATGATTTAAAATGTGTTCATAAGCTTCTGCATTTAGAGTTTTCTTAAGCGCAATACAGGTACCACACCTAGGGATTGCAATCCAGCAAAGCGGGATCCCGCAATCCCGCGGGATCCCGCATCATTAGACAGTCTGGAGGATCCCGCACAAAATTAAGCGGATCCGCAATCCGCAAAATGCGGATAAAACGCGTGTCAGTGCGTAACTCGCTGCCTCACTCGGTCTCTATCGGATGTATTGCACTGTTTGCCTATACCCTTCCAGTTGGCATTTGGCGCGTGTGAACAATCGTTTGTTTTTGTCAACCTTCGTGATTCGTAAGTAAATAGATACACTTTTATGTATTCATTTTCGAGTACACATTTCTGTAATTTGAGTTATGTTGCTAATTTAGTACGATTTTGTAACTATTTAATCAGGGCCGGATTAAGACAGCGCGGGGCCCGTAGCAAAAGTGAAGATGAGGCCCTTGATTTTTGCCGTCCGAGGGAAAATTGTAGAGCTAAAAAAAAAAGGTCACCCAATCTAGTCTAGGTGCGATGCCCCCCTAGGAGACGCGAGGCCCGTAGCATTTGCTACCTCCTGCTACGTGGTTAATCCGGTACTGTATATAATTATTTTTTATGTGTTGCAAACGTTATCTGAACTACAAAGTTATTGCTTTTTATTCACGGTTTCATTATTCCCATTTTCTGTATTTGTAGATAAGGTTATTGTGACAATTTCCTTTTTTGTGGCTGAAAATTTGATTATTCGTTGATAGGAAACTAATGTTATCGTAATTTTAATCGCATACCTATTTATTTAGGAGCTATCAAAGGCAATTGTATATCCTTTGACTTATTGCTATTTTGGCCGCTGCCTCAATGTGTTTCTTTGACGAAAGCCGCCTGTTTACATGTGCCGCTCAGGCTATAGATTAATACCTCTTCTTCTTGTTATTATTTCGACTAAAGGTAAAAAAAGTTATAATGAAGTTTTCACTGGTGTATCGACGAATTGTGTTGTAAGATCACCATACTTCGACAGCTTCCTCCGTCGTTTCCCTCACATGTGAAATCTCGTGTTTTTACAATGAAATACGGAGATACAACATATGAAAACTTCACTGTAATCATTCGCTGAGAAAGTCTCCTTTCTTACTAAAAAGTAATAATTTCCACTCTTAAAACGTCGTTGCGCCACATATGTAAAATTGAAATACTTGACAGTTTAAGTGTTGGTGAGTAGTTTCCTTTAATAACATTGAATCAACTGTAAGATCAATCAAGGAATCAGGAGATATAATCATGAATCCCACAAAAACAAATTTTGTAAAAAAAAAAAAGCCAAGTCTCGTGCTTGTGCAGTGACAAAAAGTTATGAGATCTTGTTCTGAGCCAAGTCTACACTTTACAAAGTATATTCACTTCACTTTGTGAAATGGAATGCTTTCTCTCGGTGTTATGGAACGTTTATTTAGAATAAAAATAAAAAAAACTTTGGTAACTTGGCCACTAAGCAAACCATGTTTTTAAATTCATGTGATGTATTTTAAGGCACATAATATGACCTAACACTGAATATTTTCCATTTTTTATTATTTATTTATTAATTGGTTTAGATTAAAAAACAAAAATGTAAAACCTCGAAATGTACTTAAGACATGCTAAAACCTTTTAATATCATTTTGCCAATTAAAATATTGTTAAATATTAATTTTTATCATTTAATATTAAAATTGTTTTATTAATTTAATTATTATTTAATTTATTAACGTTTTAAGTAACTATGTTTTAAAAATAAGCGTTAAGAAACTGTTTGCGCCAATCCCGCACGGATCCCGCGCGGATCCCGAGGGATTGAAAACACTGCGGGATTGCAATCCTTAACCACACCCCAACCACGAAAAACACCCTCGTACCTTAACTCCACCTCATCCGTAGGTACTTCAATGTTGGCACTACACATGAAACCAGTTAACGTTCTCGAGGTATTCGCCAAACCCTTCCATCGGATTGCCACAGGGTACAGAATGATTCATCTCTCCAAATCACTCTTCTTCAGTCATCCGCTGTCCATTGGCGTCGCACTTTACACCTCCTGAAGCGTAGTTTAGCGTTGACTACAGAAATGGTTTCCCTATAAGCAGCAGCTCGTTCTCTGCACCCCATTCAACTCCCGACGCACAGTCATTGTGGTAGCACTTTGGGACTCGCGAGTGATTCCTTCCACTGATTTTCTGCGTTATTTTACAAACACTCTCCGCAATGCTCGACGGTCCATAACCGTGTTGAATTACAGTAGCACACTACCACCCAGATGCGGCCTCCAATTATATCAAGCACTGGTGCATCCGATTATGGAATATGCATCCCCTGTGTGTGGATATGCCGCAAGAACGCATATTGAGAAGCTGCAGAGAATGCAAAACAAGGCGCTGAAGAGAGCACTCCACCTGCCAATGAGATTCCCGACAGACATACTCCACGAGACAGCGGGGATCCCGAAACTTCGGGATAGATATAAAAAAATAGCAAGACATTTTTACCAAAAAACTGAGGAGAGCGACAACCACCTTATTCGCTCTCTAGGGCACTACGACATATACGAGGGTCCACATAGAAGACCACTCCAGCTGCTGACAGAAGAAAACTAGTGAGAAAAGGATAAATACAGTGCGAAACGGATACACTTACACTTAAACTAAATAAAAAATAAAAAATACAAAATAATAATAATAAAATAAAATAAAAAAATAAAATAAAAGGCTCAACAGAAATGAAAAATATAAAAGTAAAACAAGCACGTACACGGAAACAGCAAATAAAAGAAGGCAATGCCAAGATGGCAAGTACTTCTGACAAGAATCCTTTAACCTAAGGGCTAAGGGAGTTGATAGAGCCTCAGACCGTCATTAAATGAGGCCTGCCTGGTCTTGGTTTAGTTTTATTTTTTCGCGTTTCCATTTCACAATCACTTCACCAGCAGTCGAAATGGCGGATTTAGAAGGATTGTCCTTGATGAATTTGTTACTCAGGTGACATCCAATCACTAGTCCACTAAGCTCTGCTTACCCACCCATTCTGCTGTTACTGCTTGTCTGCTGACAATACAGACAACCGTCATCGGTATGGGTGCATCCCATCCTGTCTATAGTGTGCAAAACGTTCCTATTACACCTACCTGATTTTAAGAGACATTTAAACCTTCTTTTTCGACATCGTATTTTAGAGAAATATCTAAAAATACTCAGAGCCTCCGTAGTCGTGACATCTATCTTTCAGTTCCGCATTACACAGGGGTGTCTGGATAGTTTTAATCAGGTAGTGAACAACGCAGCTATAGCGCTTAGAAAAGTAATGAAAATTAAGAAAATGCGGATCTGTTTTGCCCTATCCACATATTCATCAGTTTTTAAGAATTTCTGCGCGATGTTGATTGACGATATTACATATAATAGAAAGTTGGAATGCACGTTGTGTGAAGAAATTTGTCAGGCTGCTATTAATTGTAACTTATAGTTCACTATATCTTGCAACTTCCAGACTGTACTGAAGATGAAATTACACTACTAGAGCTTATAAAATTCTTTCTGCGGCGTTGGTCAGCAACTGTGACGATTAGGGTTTAGATCTTTATGACCAAAGAAATAGAGAAATATGCATGCAATTATGACCTTAAAAATAAGTAAATATGACATAAAAATAACAAAATATGACCAAATATTTAAATTTGCTATATATCACAACAAGTTCATTTATACGTCTTTTATTTTATCTAGTCGTGTCGTATTTATCTAAACAGTATAATTTGTTTCCGTGGAATCACTGTACCATTTAGAAATTAATTTTTATCGAAAATTATTTTCATGTTCCTGTTAAAGAATAAATTACTATATTTTTCTTATATCAATAAAAATAAAAAGGTCACTGTCTGTTTTGTCGAGCTGAATGCCGTGATACATTGTTCTTGTGTCTACCTGTGTCGAAATGCTGCTGTAAATTAAATTGCTTTGCTGAAGTCGCTTTAATTACAAATAATTTACAGAAAAGAACTCTTTCATCTGTACTAAAATACTCCTCCCCAAAATTCGTTACGTAATTTTGTAAGTTTAGAATGGTGGTACTCACTGACCCACTACAGATTTAACACTGACTGAGGATTATTTTCAAAAGTATTGCCGACAGTGAGAAATTGATTGACGCGGCTCGACACATGCATGCTGCTGCTGCATTATCGAGGAAAGGTTTTTTTTAACTTATGGCTTTACGCCTCGTCGACGTCGAGGTCATTAGAGGCGGAATGGGACTGGGGATAAGGAACGGGAAGGAACTGGGCCATGACTTATTGAAGGAAGCATCCCGGCATTCGCGTGGAGTGATTTGGGGAAACCATGGAAAACCCAAATCTGGATGCCCGCACGGGGATTCGAACCGGCGTCCTCCCGAATGCGAGGTCAGAGCGTTAACCACTCACCCACTACGCTCGGTCGAGATTAAGAGGGGGCGGAACATTAAAACGTTTAGAGAGTGACAATAATGTATAACTTTAATTCTTGACTGGTGAATTCTGACCAGTTCAGTGCCTATTAGTTTTGTTTTATCCTCCAACATAAAATAGGAGTACATTTCTATGAATAATTATCTTAATTTCTTCTCACCTATAACTTATACTATTCAAAAAATACCAGATTTTTCCTCAAAATATGAACATATGACAATAAATATAATCGTAATATGACCAAAACTAGGATAATGGCCTCAATATGCATTTATATGATATATAAAATACATTTAAATACAATCAGAAACGTCCAGAATTACAGCTAAAAAAAAAGGCAGGGGGAAAAAAATATGACTTTACATCAAGATCCGAATCCTAGTGATGATTCACTGTGATTGACCTAGTAAAGTAAAAACGCTGAGAGTAAGAAAAGATTATATTTCATGATTTTATTTACACACGAGATTTTCCTTTATAATTGCATAATTCCATAAGCATTGCCACTGCTGTTTACTGTGCGATTCAATCTGAATTGCAATTAACAACGTAGCAATCACTGTGCTTACGATCCTAATCCATGTCTTACTTCCCGTATTCATTTAGAGAATGACCTATTCTCTCCACCAATAATGCACATAAGTAAAAGGTTAGGTTAGTTGCTGAGGTTGTTTCTTTTCGGAATAGCGTATGTGTCTGTCCTGAGACGCGCTGGTCTGAGGATTTCTTGGGTTGCCACCTGCGGGGCAACAGCGGGGCGCTCATATATCTTCATCTGTGTTGGCAATTGGGGGTCGAGTTAAGCCTCCCCATGCTTCCTGCCACTTCCAGCCACAACGCACCAGCACACGGATTCTTGCCCTCCAAACAGGACAGTAATAGCATCTGAACCATACCAGCTATAACTGCTTAGGGAAGAAGCGAAAAATTGATGCGGGAAACGAGCTTGTCTGGATCCAAGAGACACTCATTTCGTATTAACTTTTACATTGCTACTGTGACTAACGTCGCGATATGCTGAAACATAGGTTGCCTTCCACCGCAAACATAATGCAAACTTTCGCAACGCAGCTTAATTTACATGGTATTGACAAATACTTCAGCCATAAATACGTAATTATTGTAAGCCATTTCTTCCGCAGTTGCTTAAATTATTACTTAATACAACCGCCGATGCAGCTGTTGTCGGGGTTACGGTTCATTTAGTTCAGTTTTATAGCAAACACTTTTCTTTTTGCACAATAACTTGTAAAGATTTGTTGCATTTTTCGTACATTGCAACCTTTCGGAATAGTTGCTTCTTTGTTCTGCCGCATGTGTCGTTAACTTTGAAAGTATGTAAAAGTTACTGCAACCCGCCACGACGCTGTCACATATTTCTTGATATCCACAAAAGACAGGAGATGAAAGGGAGCCGTTGATTCTTAGTGGTGCCAGCTGGTTATCTCCGTCACGGTGGAACACAATAGGGAATTTGCCGGCTTCCCAGCCTCAAAACAAAGGGATGTTGCCTGCAGATAAGTTATTCATTTCCGATGCCTCCAACGTCTCGTCCATGACCTCATATACACAAAGAAGTAAAATAGACTGCAACCATTTATTAAATTTCAGCCCATACTTCATTATAGGTTTAATTTAACCGATACATAAAATACGACATTAAACTTGAAGCAACAACAGGGTACTGTAAATTACGAATGAGAAACAGAAACAGTTAAACATAACGAATAATGAGACGGACAACTATAAGTAAAACAACCAGAAAACCGATTTGCGTCTAAAGTGTTATTGCGATATTCCAATTAATTCGTGTTATTATTTCCAGTTGTCCTTTATTAATAGGCTGAACCGTCAAACAAAGGAATTTTCGAAGGAACTCCGAGATATTTAAAAAATTCAATCATTACCAAACAAGGTAAAAAAAAAAAAAAAAATTTGTAACTGTTGGTTTTCCCACCATCATATTATGTAATCACTAAATCTTCAAACAGTGTAAGGCTTATCCATAGGGTACGGATCTTAAGGACAAGTCATATTTTTTTCCTGCCTATTCTTTGAGTTGGAATGATGAATTAAACACTGACTCAACGTTTCTGATTGTATTTTAATGTATTTTATGTAGCATATAAATACATATTCAGCCCAGTTTCCTGGTTTTGGTCATATTAAGATAATATATATGGTCATATGCTCATATTTTGAGGAAAAATCTGGTAATTTTTAATAATACCGAGAATTTACTGTAAGTTATAAATTAGAAGAAATTAAGATAATTATTCGCAGAAATGTACTCCTATTATACATTTGAGGAAAGAACAAAACTAATCCTTACTGAACTGGTCAGAATTCAGCAGTCAATAATTAAAGTTATACATTACTGTCACTTTCTAAACGTTAATGTCCCGCCCGCCTTTTAATTTCGGCAATGCAGCATCACCAAGCCGCGTCAATGTCTCATTGTCACCAATAATTTTTAAAATAATTCCTCAGACGAATTTGGAGAGGAATATTTTAGTATAGACGAAAGAGTTATTTTCTGTAAATTATGTGAAATTAACGTGACTTAGACAAAGCGATTTAAAATTTAATTTCCCATTTGTGTAGCGAGTCCACGGAAGCAAATTATGCTATCTGCGTGAAAGCGACACTGGTAGATAATATAAGTGTTGTATAATTGAGCATATTTTGATGTATAGTAAATTTAAATGTTTGGTCATATTTTTCATTTTTAGGTTATATTTAGCTATTTTAAGGTCATATTTGCATGCATACTTATCGACTTTTTAGGTCTTAAAAATCCGAACCCTACTTATCAGTATGTTAACTGAAGAAATACAAGACAAAAGAAAAAGAGTTCTGATGATAATATGAAATACTGATAGTAATTTGGCCCAACTGGCTGTAGTGCAAATGATGGCACTGGGTGACTTGGGTTTAAACAACCCTGGCGAAATATGTGTGCTCTTTGGGCTTTACGCCGCGTCGACATCGAGGTCATTATGGCCAGAACAGAATGCTGTGCTAGGAATGGGAAGGAATTCAACCACGGCTTTTTTAAGGAACCATCCCGGTAATTGTCTGAAGTAATTTCGGGAAACCGTGAGCAACTGAAATCTAGATGAGTGGACAATAACTTGAACCCGCGTCCTACTGAATGCGAGGCCAGAGCGTTGCCGCTCAGCCACTACGCCCGGTGCAAATAATGAGACGATTTCTCAAACCCCTTTATTTCCAACTATTATGATATCGAGTCGTATTACCACATTGTTTGTTATAATGATATTGGCACCTTGATCCTTGAATAAAGTCAATGTGCACTTGATAAAAACTATTGACTTTTTCGGTAATGTGTTACGGGATTCTAACATGAAAACAATTTCTGACTATCGAGAAGTCGTTTTCGCCTTTATGATCTTTGATATATCGTGCAGCTGGACTCTGACCAACTAATGTTGTGACAAAACCCTTGAGTCATTTCCTTTGGAGCTAGGAGCGTTTAGATGGAAATTATCTTGGATCATATCAGAATATCAGTGTGATTACGTACTAGATAGAAATTACTTTTACGCAACATTTCAACGTCATAATGAAATGACATGACTTCGATTAGAATGTAAAGTCAACGAGTGGTTCAACTGGTTTCTTATATTATTATAAACGTTTTTTTGAAGAGATTCTACACACAGACTGTGGCATTTTCAAAACGACGCTCCAATAACAGATCAGTAAAATCATCGATAGGCTCTGTAATTCAACGAGACCGAAATACAATCCTATTTTTGTGGAATTAAATAGTAAAAAACAACATGAATGGTGACTCAAAAGCCTGAGATCTACAGACGCATAAAGCTGGGCTGGAGAGCATTCTGAATAAATTCCATAGTTTTTAAATCAAACATGTCAATACATCTTAAAAAAACAGGTATTTGAACAATGTATATTACCGGTCGTCACATATGCCTGCCAGACTTGGACCCTAAACAGTCACATGAAGCAAAAACTGAGAACTGCCCAGCGAAGTATGGAAAGAGCAATGCAAGGGTTTACAAGAAGAGACAGGAAAAGGGCCGTGCACATTCTTTCAATAACCAAAGTGACAGATATCTTAAAAAATGATCCAGAAATGGCAATGGGCTGGTAATATTGATCGCAAAAGAGATGAAAGATGGACTACGGCAGTACGGGATTGGATACCAAGGAACCTGAAAATAGCAAGAGGAAGACCCCCGGATCGCTGGGATAGAGACATACGTCGAGTTACAGGCGTGAACTGGAAGAGAGTTGCTCAAGATCGATCAGCCTGGAAGGAACTACAACAAAACTATGTAGAATTAAATTGTAATATATAACTCATTTGGCTTAAAGGCGCTACATCCTGAAATAAGGATTGATAAAGCTGTAATAATAATAAATAATAATAAAAAACAATGAAGGAAACCCTGTTGTCTAATATTGCATTGTTAAAGACGTGAAAGTTAAGGCTATCAAACCAACAAAACTTTCGTGTATGACTCAGTACCCATTGGAACCAACATTTAACATCAATATGAAGCAATGGAGGAGCTCGCTAAGGCGAAGAACTCTTGTCTTGGGTTCGAGGCCTGGTGTTTGGTCAGCATGCTAGGACAAGGCGTGGTGCACAGTTCCTAATCACCACATCATGAGTCGAAGGATTGGGTTATACGTATCTGAAATTTCTCCGCGTTGTATACGTAGTAAAGACGTTATACTCTGTTAAAGGTGATTCGTCTGTTTGACCGCGACTTTTGGAGGACATCTAGCATTACCATTGTGTATTTCAGTTGGACACTATAGTCTCACAGTTTTATAAAATCGCTTTGATTGGTTAATGAACGAAGTAAAGTTTCATTCATTCTTGGCGTGAATGGAATTTAACGAAATAATACTTTCATCACATTATTTACAATCATCGATGGATTTATAGACATTCCAAAAAATAATACGGCCCATCTTTTCCCGCTCGCAGTATCCGGAATTTGATAGGATTGTTTGGTGCTTTTCAGCGTGAATTGCACAATTCGACTGTGTTTGTATGTGCTTTGGAAAAAATGGCAAAACAAAAATATTTCTTTTCTAATTTCTTCGTTAATTTCGCAGAAAGTATCAGAAAAATATGCAAAACCTAACGAAACGCCTTTTTATCGTAAGTTGTAACGAATATGGAATAAACCGACAGCAAACATAAAAAGAAATAGATTTTTTTATAAAGGTGAATGACACGCCAATGCAATTGAATTTTGTTTTATTTTTTGTGTCTTACGCGATTCACTATTTCTAGAGCATCATCAGCGACGTCTGCGTGGTAATTTTTTTTTTTTTTTTTTTTTTTTACAATTTGTTAGTTACATTTTATTTAAAAACAATATAAAGTGCAGTTCAAATTACTTTTTCTTAAATGGGACTTTTTATTTCATGCTCTCATAGTCAGAGTTTGCTTCTCCGTACAGTATATTTTTTTTTTAGCAGGAATCATTGTGAAATCTTCCCAAGATACACAACACTACACTGCACTTACCAGACCACACAGTATCACTATTAAATTTACTATTACCTATGGAATTATTGGTTCTGAACGCGATGTTGAGTGTCATGGTGTTTACACTCACATGTTTGAACTCGATAATAATAGAAAAATTAATAGTGATACTATGTAGTCTGGTAAGTGCAGTGTAGTGTTGTGTATATTGGGAAGATTTCACAATGATTCCTGCTAAAAAATACTACACGGAGAACCTAACCCTGACTATCAAAGCATGAAATAATAGGTCACATGTGTCGCTGATAGTGCTCTGGAAATAAAGTAAATCGCGTACGACACAAAAAAATAAAATAAAATTCAATAGCATTGGCGTGTCATTAACCTTTCCAAAACAATTTGATTAACCTGCGATTGAGGAAATGGCCCACAACATGATAAAAGGTACGTTACTATAGGACAGGAGTGAGGTGATGAGACCTACCTGATCTCTGCTAACTGCCTCTGTTGGCTTGAATTCCTGCTTCCTGCTTCTAAATGACATTGAGGAGCCAGAGTGTCAAGAGCCCTTATCACGTGGAATGGAGTGGCGTTCACACGGCCTTATCCCCTTCCTGTTTCTTATCTGCGTCTCTTCAAGGGTGCTCATCCATTCATTTAAAGTGACAGCCAGGTCCCGGCTTCCTGGGCTGGCTGTCAGTGTGTCAACTACTCTCAGCCTATTATACACTTATTATTTGGCCTGTTAACATAAGTAACAAACACTTGGTGGAGTTACCACCTAGTGCATACAATCGTACCTTCTGGAGTTCGTATTCGATCACACTGCTTAAGATATCTTTTCGCTGATTAACACCCAAGTCTGTCTATCGCCTAATGCAGATAAGCCATAAATTCAGTGATCATGTAGCATGGTTTTTGTTGTAACCTGTCATTAAGGTTTAAATACACTATAAATTATTTTTTCAAGAATGTTCTAAGAGTAAAATACAATATTCCGAAAGGAAAATAATAGAATGATTTTATAAATAAGCTTGGGTAAACATGTGGCTTTCTCTATATGGTTTCGTAGTATTTGATGTTGTTTCTAATGTAAGAAAATCCACGTATAAAAAATTTCAATACTATTACTTTTGATTACGATACAGTTTTCGGCGCATTGTTTGCTTCAAAATCTAAGTACATTCCTTTACAGCCTACATTAAGAAGACTAACAGCTTATTTCATGTATCAATCTTTCTTATCCATATTTGACCCTCCATTTCACGTTAGTGTAATTGTGTGGTGGCAACAGTGACAAAAATGTGTGTGCTTGGTCACAGAAATAAGAGAAGTGAAAAAAACTAGCATAATTTCAGAAAAGATTCCATATATCCCATAACACTGATATTTTTTTCAGTGGCATGTTGTGTGTATGGTTGCCTTCTTATTTCGTTGTTAACACCCAACATAGTCTCTATCTCGGCACAAATGGATAAAAGTGCACTGTGCAGCACCTTTCCAGTGCAAGCGATGTTTGCTAAAGAATAACAAAGATGTATTTGAGTTGTGCAAACTGAGATTTTTTCTTTTCGTTTTGACTGAAGAAAAACCGCATTTATTAATTTTCTTTCGTCTTCCTTGTTTTCTTTCTACATGGTTCTATGTTTAAAGAAGAAAGCATGAATTTATTTAAACTCCCTTAGCTGTAATTCAATGAATAAGAAATTCACACGACCGTGAATGAACTTTTACACGATTTAGTAGTGTAGCTAGGTTAACAAGGGCCCCGGTGCAAAAAAAAATAAAAATAAAAAAAATAATAATAATAAATAAATATATATATATATTTTGGGCCCTTAGGCCAGATAGCCGAATTTTTTTTATCTACCAAGTTTGTTGGAAGGGCCTCCCTGAGCTTTACGTGCCCCCTGAGCTGCGTTTGGGGGCTCCTGTGCTGAGCTTGGGGGCCCCTGAGCTGAGCTTGGGGGCCCCTGAGCTTAGGGGCCCCTGAGCTTAGGGGCCCCGGTGCACGACACCGTCTAGCCCTCCGACAGCTACGCCACTGTCATCAAATGATTACTACGTGTACTTCAATGCTTTTAACCAGCATTCATGAAGCTTTTTTGACGTAACAGTTGTCAGATTGTACAGTATCGTTGCTGCGTTTAATCATATCTTGTAATCTGACTGATTATTATGTACGATATTTGATTAAATTTGTGATAACTGGCATCATAAATGTGTTTTTATACCTGATAGCCAGGTCAGTTAACTAAAGACTTGTTATCTCATCTTCGTAGTTTCTACACGTTTTTTGAAAACTATTCAGTAGAAAGTTACCTTTGTCCGCCACACACTTTTAGTGTATCGCGGAGTAATAATAATAATAATCCACGTTTAATCGTAGGTAATTTTCGAGGATTGCACGGTCGGAAAAAACCACAGAAATACTTCGTTCCCCCCAATAATACAGTTTCAGTGATAAAAACCTTCCACATACTTACTTCCACGTCTCTATCCTTCGCCAGCAGCTTGAATTAGTGTTTTTCTATTACTTCTGCAGACGCGTAAAATAAGTTTACTAACATATAATAGTCCTGTTTGCTTCTATTCGGTAATTAACAGACAATATTGTACTACAAAGTTTCATATACATCTAACGTACTATTCTCTTCATCTAATACTGTTTAATCCGCTTCCTATTTCATACACTCGTCAATTTATATTTCAACAATTAGTGTAGGTCCTCTAAAAGCTCATACTCTTTGGCTAGGATTAAATTAAATAATCTGGCGAAAATACTCTTTAAAGCTTTTTGTAATGAAATGGAGAATCAATTATATGAAATCCACAAAATGTTTGGAAATACGCGTATGATAACTGTAGGAGGTGCAATAGAGATTTATCAAATCTCAATTTTTTTAAACCTTCGTAAGATTTAGATAAAAACTTTGATGATAAAACCAACTTCACTATTAATTCAATTGACAAATCTATTTTAGAAAATAACATGGGCGCTGGCCCTGTTGGTATTCCACCTATGTTACTTAAAAAAGTGTAAATTAATATTTCCTTTTATGTTAAAATTATTTGATAGATCTCTCAGTGAGGGCTCTGAGAGAATGTAAATCTTCATATATCACTACCATGCAGAAGTCTGCTCCTTACATTGATATCTATAACTATGCGCCTTTATATGTTTTGAATGTAATGCCAAAATTGTTGGTATCTACTTTAACAAACAAAAAATGTATATATATTTATATTCCGACCAATTTTGTTTTATTGAAGGAAGATATATAGAGACAAACTTCTTATGTTAGTCAAAATATATTTTAATATTGTCTTTAGATAATGGAAAACAAGCATCTATACTGATTTCAGCAAAGCATTTGATTCTTTCAGTCCCAACCTTTTTCTCGATCACAACCAAACCCATATAACATCTTCTTTAAATTCTGTTTCCTTAAGATCACTTCCTGAAATTAAATAATACTTAAACTACGGAATTACAATATTGATTGATTTTTGTTAAATGAATTGAAGATCCAAGTACTTAATATATTAACCAGGCAAACACCAAAATTACGTATAGCTAATTACAAACATGACAATGACCGTAACTCCGTAATCTGAGTGTGTCAATGTATAAATTGTCATAACACTGATATCTTGTAAGTGATCTATGTATAAGAACAATATTTTGAAATACGACTGAGAGTACACAATACTGTAATACTAATAACTAATTTAAATTATTGTAGATTGTAAATAATTGCTTGTTAAATGGAGATTAAATGTCCCTGTAAAATAAATAAATAATTTTATGAACAGTTGATGGCGCTTATGACTTTTAGATGGTCTCGGTTTTATACGGAAGACTACCGAGGGTTTATGGTGAGCGGTAACGCTCTGGCCTCGCATTCGGGAGGACGCGGGTTCAAATCCCCATCTGGCCATCGGTTTTCTATAACTCTCCCGCCTCATGATGTCGACGAGGAGTAAAACCCAAAACACAAACGGAAGGACTCTAGTAACTGCAGTAAAATAGCGTAGTGCAAATGTCATACGTGGCTTGCACATAATAATATTGTGCTTGAATTTAAGAATAATCTTGTAAACTCAAAGCAAATAAAAAATATTTAAACAATGAATATAAATTAATCTTTTAATTTAATTAAACATTGATTTCGACATTTATATATTTATTTAGAGTGGTGCATAGAGAGGAAAAGATGACCATGACCACAAGGCGTATATTGGCGATAATGCTTGGATCGATATTGGTAGAAGGATTAGGAGACGTGCATGGAAGGAAGAGATCACGATGAACATAGTCGATTTCTGGCACCGGAATGTGGGAAAAGTTTCTTTCGTTCATAAGGGAGTCAGGTATTGGAATAAATTGCCAAAGGAAGAGATGAACAAATTTACCAAAAAACAGTGAAAAAAATTAAAATTAAAATTCGTAGAGGGAAAAAGCAGGAAGGGAAAGGGGGAAAAATGGGTGTATAGGAAAATTGCCACCGGAGCGTGCGCTGTATCGCAATTAAATAAAATATATTCTGTCCTTATTTTCGATCTGAAGTTGATCGTAAAATCACAACTGATGGCTTCATTCTGAAGGTAGAGATGTCATTGATATGTTGATTGTGATCGACTTTTAAATGTTTTCCAAGTGAAGTATTAAAGACATTTTAACTTATTATGACAAATATTATGAATTATAAATAAATTATGAATAAAAGCAGAAAACTATGAGACACATGCATCAGTTAAAAAGGGTGTGAGACAAGGTTAAAGTCTATCCCCGTTAATATTCAACTTGTATGGAGAAGAAGCAATAAAGGAAGTAAAAGAAAAAGTTTCATGTGGCATAAGTGTTAAGGGAGGAAAAAAAAAACAGTATGCTACGATTTGCTGATGACATTGTCTTGTTAGCAGAGTGGGCTGAAGATATTGAGAAGTTACTGAATGGCATGAACAAAATACTGAATGAAGATTTTGGATTGAATATAAATGAAAACAAGACAAAAGTGATGAAATGTAGCAGAAATGGTACCAATACTAGTAGATTAAATATATATTTTTAAAAAAATGAGGAGAAGTAAGTGAATTCTGTTACTTGGGAAGCAAAATTACAACCGATGGCCGAAGCAGGAATGATGTTAAAAGCAGAATAGCACCAGCAAAAAGAGCCTTCATGAAAAAGAGAAATCTTTTAGTTTCAAACATTGATCTAGGAATTAGAAAGAACTTATTAAAACTCTATGTGCGGAGCACAGCACATTATGGTAGCGAAGCATGGGCTTTAGGAATACCAGAAAGAAATAAAACTGAAGCATTTGAAATGTGGTGCTACAGAAGAATGCTGAATATTAAGTGGACAGACAAAGCACGAAATGAACGAATTTTGGAAATGGTGGGTGAGGAAAGAAGTTTGTGGAAGAAGCTTACAAAGAGACAGGCTGGTAGGACATATTTTTGCGACATGTTGGTTTGGTTAACTTGTTAGTGGAGGAAACAGTCGAAGGTAAGAATTGTAGAGGAAAACAGAGATTAGAATATATGAAGCAGACAATGAGGACGTGGATTGTGAAGGATATGTATAGATGAAGAGATTAGAAGAAGATAGGAAGGGAAGGAGGATTGCATCAAACCAGTCGATACACTGATAACAGCAAAAAAAAAAAAAAAATATGATTAAATAAAATTTATATTTAGGCTGTCTTCTAACAGATACATACGTAGTAGAAAACGGCTCAACAATAAAATCACATCTTCGGGATGCTGTTTATATATCAGAATTTTAAATACACTATATTTTCTTTATAGTCATAAACATTTTCACATCGTTTTATTTAAATGAATAATAACTCTATTTTATTTTATTTATTACCTGCTGAGGAAGGACCAGGGGGTTGTGCAACATGTCATGGTTAATATAAATAGGCATGCAAGATGAATAATAATCATAGCCAACAGCTATTATATGTTACTCAAGATGCAGTATGTAGCATACAGTTTGTTCTGTAAATACGGTATAGGAAACATTCAATAGATATCAGCACACACACGTTGAACTAAATACTTTCAGTGCTTATCTAGGAAAGGGTAAACAAATTATTAAACTATAAAAGTTCACATGTATCTGGATTGTTATTTTTACTTGATTCACTATTTTTTTTAATTTATGTATAAATTTTTGGGAAGGGATTATTTCTCGACTCATTTAACTGTCATTCTCAGCCTAAGAAATGTTTTTTTTTTATAGGTGATAACATTATTCAAGATTTTTTACAATTTTTTTAATACTTAATGTAAACCTTTTCAGTTTTTCCCCTATTCCTGATGCAACGATTTTGTTTTCTTTATGTGAAATAAAACATTCCGGTCAGAATATTCTGTGTTAGTGCAGGGCCTATCCTGACTTTTGTATGATGGTGCACCAGGATTATCTATCAATAGACCTAACTATGCTGCTTAGAGATTATCTGTTTATGTACCACGACGCAAATCATGACATGTGCATGTTACAAACCATCTTCAAAAAATACAGATTTTTAACATCTTATTCATTATTCCCCTAGTTCATAATCGTCCATAACTAACTCCTTGCAGTTTTTAGCAATTCCTTAAGTTTTGAATTTTACACAATGATCTTCAGAGGTTTAATTCCCAAATATTTTCGAATTTTTGCTGATTCATCGACAGAGGATTTTTTTCTTTTAAATACAAATACGTGAAAATGTAAAATAAAAATCGTAAAATATTTTCCTTGATCTACAAATTATAAGAATAATTTGATTTCACAGTTTGTGTGTACAATTTATTGGCAAGATCGCAGAAACTAAAACATTCAGTTTATTGAATATATCGTAGCTGAATAGTAAATGCAATGATTCTCCACTTTAAATATCAGGAAAAATGCCTTACGGCCTTACCTGAAGTGCTGTCTCACTTCTTATCTAGGAATTCTGGTCTTCGAGGGTTCTGTGTGTTTTTCCACCAGTAAGCCACAGCTTGGTTGGGATCAAAATCATGCAGTGAAGGTCCATTCTCTTTGATGAGTAATAAGTCATCTATATTTAGGGTATCCAAACAATATCGTTTCTCAGTTTTCATGTTGTTAAGCTCACTGAAACCTCACTCACATATTGCAGTGGTGAATGGAAGCACACGGTAACATGAAATGATTTTTAATAAATGTGGATATTGGTTGTCTTCACTATTTTCGCTATATACTCTGTTCCAAAGCTGACGACTAGATGGAGATTTCTTGTCCTTAGCCCATATTTTCCAGCGCAGAAATTCATCAGAAGCTTGTTCTTTACTTATGGTCACTGCTGCAGGTAAATCCTTGAGGACCTTTTCAAACTCCTTTACTCCATAATTTAATATATCCTCATTTGGAATGTTAATTGCATCAAAATGTCTATATTATTAAACATGCAATCAGTTCGAAGATCTTCGAAACGTTTTGATAATCCTGTTAAGAAATTTCTGATTACATCTTCGCGATCACGTAAAAAAATTCTGCAGACCCTCTTTACTCAATTTTATGCTGTTATATTCACAAGTACCAGTACCCAAGTTACAGTCCTTATCAAATTGAGACAGAGTTGCTCCATTGACAACAATTAAATTTTTCAGTTTCATTTCGCAGACTTTAAGTTTAGACATCACTTTCTCACTATTCACCTTGTCATATTGAATATTTTTTGAAAATGTTGACAAAACATCAGTTACATCAATCAGAAAGCACAAAAATCTCATGAACCGCACTGATTTTAAAGTTTTTAAGTAGTTCGTCACTTTTGCTTGAAGGATTTTATTGTAGTTTTTATCAGCACAGAAGTCTTCAAAATACGAAACAGTGACTGTGAAATTCCTGAGCAATACTTTTAAAGCTCTGTTTTTTGAAGAAATCCACCTGGTGGATATGATAGACAGATTCATCCAGTACTTCAGCCAAATCTTTATATTGTTTCTTATGCTTTCTTATATTTGTATACACCTTTTATTACTTTTTCGCATGTTTGAGCGTAGTGTATGTTACTGAGGCTATCAGAAACACATAGTTCTATCCGATGAGCAATACAATACACCGATATAATATTCCCGCACACGTTGCGCAATTTTGCAACCACACCATTGTTAACACCCATATTAACACTTGCCCCATGTAGACAGACACCTACAAGTTTATCTTTCCAAGAATCACCATCAAATGTTTCATTTAGAGTATCCAAAATACATTCGAATATGCTTTTAGCTGATCCGTCACTTAATGGCTTTAATTTTAAGAAATCTACTCGTTTCTGCCCTTCTTTAACACATGCTACGTAGATGATTTCACATTCAATTGCACCTTATCAGTTGATCCGACACACATAATTGATATATAGTCACTACTTTGAATGATATCTTGTAATTGGATACGTGAATTTGCTGCTATATTACTGATGAAAAGAGTTCACGACTTGTCATTTCTGTATGTTGAACCAATTTCGACACCGTTTTTTTCTTGTAACTCTAACAAACGTGGGTAATCTGTGAACGCAAAGTTGCCTTTTACAACGGAGTAAGCAGTATTAAATAAAACACACATTTTTTGGTGTACTTTATCACTCATGGCACTCAACGTAAGAGCTAACGGTGTCTGCAATGAATTTTTGGTTTAATTCTAGGTGGGGATACCGCTGCCTCGCGACTGTTAACGTGACGTCATCGTGACATCGCGTTCACGTACAGTCGTTAAAACATATATTGTGACGCTCGGTCACAATAATTTAAAGCTGTACAATATCAACATAAACTGATATCCCGAAGGTGGATTAGATGCAGGCGGCCGCTGGTAAGCGGCCGCAGATGTCCGATAACACAAACAGATGTTCACTGTTTAAGGTGAAGCTCGCATTTCATCATCATCCGGCAGTGAACCCGCGAAGATTAGCAATATTGGTTGTGTTATCGGACATCTGCGGCCGCTTACCAGCGGCCGCCTGCATCTGATCCACCTTTGGGATATCAGTTTATGTTGATATTGTACGCTCGGTCACAATATATGTTTTTACGACTGTACGTGAACGCGACGTCACGATGACGTCACGTTAACAGTCGCGAGGCAGCGGTATCCCCATCTAGAATTAAAACGAATTTTTTTTTGCCACATCTGCCGCACACGAATTCTGATGTACTCCACTTTTGTCATGTTTTTTAACTGTTTCTAATCTAGATATAACCTTTGCATTAACGAAACGCGTTAAAGATGAATTCGCAAACTGCCTAGAAACGACGCAAAACATACTATTTTCGCTGCCTAGTTCTACTGATAACCAAGGAAAACTTTTTTGCCACCTACTTAATGTGTGTTTACCCACGGCATTAGTTGTCGATGTTCTGGTGGTAACAGCAGGCATAGTAGCTGATAAATTTTGAACTGTTTTTGATCAATTATTTGCTTTTTGACCTCCTGGATTACGTGAAGACGGAGCAGGCCTACTGGTAGTAGCTGAAGGGCCTGATGATTTGTCAGCAGCTGATGTTTCTTCATTTTCTGGCAGTCCTCGTTTATCGGTACTTGTAACACTTCTATCACCAATACTTGTCTTCACAAATGGTATAAAGTCAGTAATTTTACGAGACATCTTTAGAACCTTTGTTAAGCGAATAACAGAGAAGAATAACGCACGCGCTAGAATTGTTTTTTTTTTTTTCACTTCGCGGTACTTCCCGCTACAATGTTGCCACTTCTGAACTTCAGAAACGTATTATTGGAAACATTGAAATAGATCAAAACGACAAGAATTGAAATTAATTATTAGAATTCAACCTTGAACACGCAAAACTGAAAACAAGTTCCGAAATGTAATTTTTTAAGTTTTGATGCTTAGGAGTATTTTCTACGCCTTTGACGGAGATTGCAGGCGTAAAACGAAAATATTCAGGCGTAATTACGCCTAACGCCCGGTCAATTTCGAGAACTGGTTCGCTCGTACATTGTCGGTACCAGATACGTGAATAAAGCATCGAACAACAGTTTCTTTGAAGATTAAGTACATTCACACGAGAAGACCAAAAACTCACAAAGCCCCCTAACATTGGAATTTGCCTAAACCACTACCGCGTGGAACAACTTGCTCCTCTAAGTAGCGTGGAGTTGCGCGATCACTTCCCGGCGTAAGAATGAGACAATCTGTGCTCGCTGCAAGATGTTTTATAGACTTCTCAGAGCCTATGACGTCAGCAAATTTTTCTTCAATTAATATCTCCAAAAGAACTAAATAGTTTAACTTGAAATGTTTACAGGGTCTTTCTATTATCATGTTCTATCTGTTTTAATTTAACATTCAAAAGGGTTTCTATAATCTTAAAATTGAAGTATCATGTGACCAACTTGGCGGAATTTTTACGCGCTTCAGCAACAATCCGCGACAATCTATCTTTAAAAACTTAATTATTCTGACAAATGCTTATGCTTTTTACCAAAACCATTATATGATCGTAATCGTCTCAATTTGGGCTCTCTACTGTAGTTAAAAAGTTCATTTTTTTCTCTTAATTAAAACATCTAATTAAACTTTGCCAAATTATTTAATTTTACTACCAAAATAATAGGAACAATGCTGACTATAACTGGTGACAAAAGATCAGCTCTAGCTTTACTTAATTTAAAGATATTCCAAATCTTAGATTTTTACTTTTCTGATCGCGTATTTCAAAACGTGAACAAACCAGAATATCTCTTAAAATAAACGTTTCCCGATATAATAATGCACTTTAAAATTATTTTTATGGTGAATCCTCACTGTGGGAAAGATTACAGGAAAATTCCTTCAAGTTGACAATTACTCTTCTCGAAATTTCAAAGCCCAACATATAGAATATTTTACTACTGGGGCTAGCTAGTGGGAGTGCTTTTGGTGAACTAAAGGATACCTAACACAGCCCGTATAAGTGGGGTTCGAATCTTTATCACAAGCCACATTTATTTTCTGCCTTCTTTTTGAGCTGTAATGCTGAATTAATGAATAATTGAACGTTTCTAATCGTATTTAAATGTATTTTATATAGCATATAAATGTATATTCAGTCCATTATTCTAGTTTGGTCATATTATGATAATTTTTATGGTCATATGGTCATTTTGAGGAAAAATGTTGCATATTTAAATAATACCGGAAATTCACTAGAAATCATAGATGAGAAGAAAATTAAAGTAATTATTCACAGAAATGTACTCCTGTTATACATTGCAGAAAAACAACAACTAATTGTCACTTAATAATTAAATTGTTCATTGTTGTGACTCTCTACCCGTTAATGTTCTGCCCACCTTTTAATCTCGTGACAAAAACAAAATATATGATAAATTCCCATTTTTAATGTATTCTTTTACAGGAACATTAAAATAATTTTCGTAAAACATCAATTTCTCAATGATGCAGTGAGTGCACGGAAGCAAATTATGCTGTCTACATGAAAGTGACAGTACTAGATAAAATACGTAAATGACGTGTAATTGAGCAGGTTTTGATGTATACTTAATTTAAATTTTTGGACATATTTTGTCATTTTTAGGTCATGTTTACCCATTTTTAAGGTTTCACATACTGCATATTGGAAACTATTTCTAAAAAAAAAAAAAAATATCGATTTTTTTCTTAAATGTCCTTAATTTAAATTCACTGCATTCGGCTACGCATATCTGCTCATTTGTTGTAGCAAATAATTTTATCTGTATAACTATACTTGATAGAAAAACTTGTTTGTTTCAGATAGCAGTTGCTTAGTCTGCAACCAAGTGGAAACATACGAAAATATTCTGGATAATTTCTGCAGAGCAGATTTTGGTGAGTTGCTTTTAAGTTAATTTCTTTTGGCAGGGAGCACTTTGAGCCATTAGCTGGTGATAGTGGATGCATAGATTCGCTCAGAAAATGTGTTCTTGTGCCGGGATTTCATTTAAACAAGAAATTAATCCTACAGGTGTTTTTTTTTAGTCCAAAATATCGTAATAACCTATGCTAAATAAACCGGAAGGGAGGATTTTTCTTTATATTTTAAAATAGAAAGAGTTAATGAATGATAATGTATGATGGTAATGTTTGAAGAAGGTGCTGTTGCTAAATTATCAAAAGGCAAATCTATCCTCATTTATTGTGAACTAAAAGGTAATGATTCCTGCTACATCAACAGACAGTTCTGTTGTAATTCAGTTGGTATGAGCTACGAATGGAAGTATATTTGCATTTTTTTTAATAGTAAAGGCCACTTTCAGTATTCTTCTTCTATAGTTCCCTTGTATTGTTATGTGATTGCTTTCAACCAAGTCAAACAATCTTTTCTAAAACCTTTTAAGGGGTCTGTGAATGAATTAGTTTGGTAAGCCTTTCTTCTGATTGAATGCTAGCATTTATTTCGGTATTAGTTAGCGGGGAAATATGGAGGTAATTTCTGATGAGTTCATTCCGTATTTCTTCTTTGTGAATTTACATTACAACTCACATTTATTTTGTTTTCACCAACTTCTATCTATTCAGCATAGCAGACACAGCTGTGACTTCATTTGAGTTTATTTCCTAGTTCTTCTGTGTCTGGTGTAATCCCATAGACTGAATAAAATTTCACTTTATTGTTATCTATTTATTTCTCAAATTCCTGTGTAACAACATATCCAATAATTGAAAGTGGAATATTTGCCTTATTATAGTGTCATTTAACACTGTTTTTGATCTTGCAGCGATCCTTCCTTGGAATGCCATTATTTTAGTATTTAATTAAGATTTTCGTGTCACATTCAATTGCAACCTTATTTGGGGAGTTAGAGATTTATATTCATTCTCTTGAATAATGACTTTATTGCTGGAGCATGAAGATATATTTAAAATAGTCTGATGGCTAATTTCTTTTCCATTTTCTGATGAGGCCTTCATTATAAAAATTAAGTGGTAGCTGAACAATTACGCCACTGCCTAGGTAGGTTTTGTTTCTTTGGGCAGAGAAATACCACTGTCGGTAACAATTTTTGTATGTTTATATGAACTTCTTATACAATTTACGGGATGCTTCGCTTTTAGATTGTCTCGGTACTTAGTCAAAAGCTTTTTCGTATTGTACGATAGCTTTTTATTGTTTCATATGGAATTCCAAGCAAGATTGCCCTCTTCTGCATCCTGATTTTTCTACTACAAAATTGTATCGGCGACAGTTTGCAGTCTGTTTCTTTGAGATACTGTTATATGTTTTATAGGCAGCGTTAGGAAGGTTGAATTCCAATAATTATTTTATTTGTTTGTTTCCTTTTTTGGAAAGACAGATAACTTTTCTTATGTTCCATTCTCTTGTGACATTGGATTTCATCTAGCACATATTGATAAAATATAGAAGTTATAATTTATGTTATGACAGAATCCGTACCATCCCACCGAGCATGGTGGGTGAGTGGTTAACGTTCTGGCCTCGCATTCGGGGCGACGCTGGTTCGAATCCCCGTCCGGGCAACCAGATTTGGGTTTTCCATGGTTTCCCCAAATCAATCCAGGCGAATGCCAGGATGAGTCCTTAAAAAAGGACATGGCTGAATTCCTTCCCGTTCCTTGCCCCCAGTCCCATCCCGCCTCTAATGACCTCGACGTCGACGAGGCGTAAAGCCATAGGTAAAAAAAAAATAAAAATAATAATAACATATCGTTCATTCCCGTTTTTCAATTTTTTTGTAAATGTTCTATCTGTTCAAAGTCAAAATGATTTTTTGAGTTAACTTCATTAAATTCTTCTTCTGTTTGCAAGTCGAACCAAAGATATTCATTACATTTTCTGTGCTGCATCATTTTCGTTCTTACTAAATTGTCTCATCATTTTGTAGTTAATTAATTGTCGCCCATGAATATTAACATTGCTGAAGAAACGATTCCATGATTCCTTATGTTTATTCCTTGTCATTATTTTATCTATTTTAGTTTAATTTTGTTTTGTATTTGTGTTCTTTGTTAGGTAGTTACAGTTGCGTATTGTACGCCTATGGTTTTCCCATCCCTGTTCAATATAATTATTTGTATTAATCGCTGGTAGTTTTTATTCAGTCCGTTTTAATAAAATGGCCTTATATTCTCCTCTTGTAACAGATAGACTTTATATTTTTGCTTACTTATTCGGTTCTGTTTATATACAAAAATGTTGCCTAACCTATGTCTAAATACGTGTGTGTCATTGTCTTGAGAGACTGTTTTCAGGTTGGCGATAACATAATCGTTAAGAGATTAGGAGAAGGTATCGTATTTTTTGAAAAAAGAAATAAAAATATGTAAATTCAGCACTTAAAAAGAGTGCGGAAATTGCATTCAGACGTAGCAACTTATATGGACCGTTGTGTGTTTGTAATAAACATTGGTGGCAATGTGGGTACTTTTGGAATGCTAAGTACCATTTTCCGGTTATTAAGGTTTTGCCTACATTTGTTGCCTCCACGACCCAAAACCAAACAGCTGACCTTGTATAAAGACATTTTAGGCAGTCTTTTATCTAGCAACAGATTTGTACAGATAGACGACATGCGTGAAGTTTTTTTTGATAACGTGGTGTAAGGAACTTAAACAAAGATTTTTTAGAGTTTATCGGTACGAAGTCGATCTGCTATTCAACATGAAACATATGGTGCGTTTGTGATTCAAATACCTGCAGTATTGGGCAGCTATGAACTATGAATTCTGCGTAAACTTGTAATGCATGTTAAACATTTCCGTGGGTTCTCAATATTGCTCCCAAAAAGGTTCCTAATTATTCATTCTGATGAATACATATATGTATAAACGAAATTCTTCTGGAATGGAAAAATAATCTGCCATTTTATATTTCAGATCTTAAAAATGATCATTAATTATCGATGACACTTTTTGCAAATGACCAAGTAATTGCTGCTAATAACGAGGATAGTTTACAAAAAGTAGTATACCTTCATACAAGTTGCATAAGTAGCACATCAAGATAAAAGTAATAGCATTATATGCGAAAAAATAGATAAATCAGGATTTTTAGTGAATGAAAAACAGCTGAACAAGTAATTTTTTAAATATTTAGGGTACAATATTTCATATTTGGATGAGGTTAATATTCAACAAAAATAAAAAGATTTGACATGATGAATGGTACAATTAAACTGTAGAAAGTAATGAAGGAGGCAGTGTTAAAATTGTAATATCGATACCAGCAATGCTTTATGAAAGTGAAACGTGGATTATTAAAAATAAAAGGACACAGCAAGAATTCAAAGATTTCTAAGACAATTTGCAGGCCATACATAACAATAAATGGAGATTAATAAAGAGATAAGGGAGGAATAAGGAATTACAACTATAAACGATAAAATAAAATAATATTATAAAATATATAAAGAAAACATGAGTAAGAAGAATGACAGAAGACTCTCATAGATACTTATAGATAATATACTTGTACAATAATATATATAACTAGCTCGTACCCGCGACTTCGTACGCGTGGTTTAAGAATTTTTTTGCCAGAATTAAATATAGAAAGTTGTTGGTAACGAAGGATTGGTCCCAAACAATATCGAGTCGGAATAATATGACAGGAAAGCTATCACTATATTATTGCACCGTCGAACCTGTCTCATTAAGAGAATCAATTTCCAACATATTTCTGTCGCCATTCGATAAGGTCTCAAAATTTCGTGACTACAACATACTGTTAATCATACTGGAAAAAATATCCTGTGCCCTTCATGGCTGCGAACAACACCTGAGGGATAACTATAACGTAAAAAAGTGTACACCTACAACATTGCAAGACTACCTACGATTTGCCTCGCATTGCACCACTAACTTTCTAATATCTACAGTTTAACATTCAATCCGAATAACCCACGGCCCAGGCCTGACTCTTGCGATGAAAAACAATTTTTAAAAATCTTAGCCTCCACGGAGATTTGAACCGTAGACCACGACGTTCGTAAGCAAGCGCTTTAACCACTGAGCTGCCAGTCCACTACACGGAAACACGGTACGGACACGTCCATATCCAACGTGTCTGTCTATCGCCGTATTTCGAAGTTATGAGACAACATGCGTTATTTATACAGATAATTTTTCAACAAAATGTAGACAGTATTTTTCTCCTTGTTTCAAAGGATAAGTGTGTAAAGTTTCATCGAGATCGGATGAAAACTGTGGATTTGTATGAAGAACTAACAAACAAACAAACATACATTCATCTTTATATATAAAGATTATAGATAATTGTGACGAAGACTTATAGAATAACGCAGGATCAGATGGAAGGATTTAGAAAATTTTTATAAGCAGGCGTAACAGCCAGGAGTCTAAAACGTGATGATGCTGAAATGTTCAATTCCATTTTTAAATTAATCTGGCTGACGCTGGTACCTGCTTTTAATCATACTACTTTGTGTCGTGCCATAGAGTTTTGTTTCCAGATCATCTGAACGTCAATTCATATGATCTTTAAGGCTGCCTTATGTGGTCCACTGTTTTCTGAGTGGAGGTACCTCAGGGTTCTGTATTGGGGCCACTATTGTTTTTAATATATATAAATGATCTATCCTGTGCTGCATCTAAAAACTCAAAGTTTGTCCAATTTGTAGATGACACAAATATATTAATTAAAAATACTCCAGAACGAATTTCAGATTATGTCTTTGACCTTATTAATAAATGGTTTACAGCTAATGACTTGTCTTTAAGCTTTGAGAAAACTCAATATATGCAATTCAGTACGTAACACCGATTAATAGCAGACATAGACATAAAATGTGCAGGCCAGTCCATTCAAGAGGTAGAATTTGTGATATTTCTAGGTTTGCATATTGATAATAATTTAAATTGGAAGGTATATGTCTCTGACTTACTGAAGCGATTGTACGCATACATTTGCAATTCATACAATTTCAGCTATAGGTGATCTCCGTATGAAGAAACTAGTTTATTTTTCTTATTTTCACTCCTTAATGACATGGAATATTCTGCCCATAGAGACAAAGTATTCAGAGCCCAAAAGCGAGTGATACGAATTATGTGCAGTGTTAGCAGAAGAACTTCATGCATAGAACTGTTCAGGAAGTTAGATAATCTAACATTTATAGCTGAGCATATATACACATTAATGTACTTTGTAGTCACAAATTATACTTTGTTTGATGCAAATTGTAAAATACACAATTGTGGCACTAGAAGTCAAAATGATCTTCACAAGGATTACAAGACGTTGACATTTGTTCAAAAAGGGGTCCAACATTCAGGGATACATATCTTCAATAAGTTCCCAAAACATATTAAATGTGTAGCAGATGATAAGATTAAATTCAGGAAAAAATTAAATTTTTTTAAATTGACAACTCCTTCTACTCTGTCGAAGAATTTATTTCTAAGGTGTCGACAATATAACTGCCAGCAGTTTGTGACATAATTAATGTACACCATGACTGTACATCTTCTGGTATATGTATTAATTTGTTATGCGATAGTTTAACTGTAATTTGACAAGTTTCCACATATCACAGCGCCAGTCTCTTATATTGGGATCATTGGAAAATGAGTGTATTGTAACGTTATTAATACTTACCATTAGGTTAAAAACTACACGCATATAAGAATTTATTATACAGCGTATATTTGATTCTTTCTCAGCGATTGAAATTCTCATTCTGACGTGACAATCTTACTACAGTGGTTGAAGATGAAACTTAAGGGCACACACCTGAATAAGTGTGCAAGCGCTCATAGGATATGTGCGCTACAGAGCGCATTTTATTTCCTATAGAGATAGCACCTCGACCTTTATATTTATGAGATTTCCTTTATTTGTAAACAAACATGCATTCCATTGTATTTGTACCATTGTTAGCAATCAGCTCTGTCACAATGCGTTATGTTACCTACGAAGAGGTTCTCACATTACCGTTTAGCGGTAACGCTCGAAGCAGAAATAATTTCTTCTGGCTTTACGCCTCATCAACGTTGAGTTCATTAGTGGCGGAAAAGTAACGGGAAGGAATTCGTCCACACTCTTTTAAAAGAACCATCCCCGTGTTCGTCTGGAGTGATTTCATGAAACCGTGGAAAACAGAAATTTAGGTGGCCGGACGTGGATTCGAACGTGGATCTTCCCGAATGCGAGGCCAGCGCGTTACCACTCTCCCACCACGCTCGTTGCGGAGCTACTACATCAACAATCTGTAGAACTTTATAGTGCAGTTTTATAGCAACTTGTTTATTTAATTTTTTTTGCGGGTTCCCACGTATCCATGGTGTTAAAAAAAAGGTAAAATATTTTATGAGATAATTTTTTTTTTTTTTTTTTTTTGCTGTCATCAGCCTTTCAACTGGTTTGATGCAATCCTCAATCCCTTCCTATCTTGTGCTAACCTCTTCTTCTCTACATACCACTTACAACCCACGTCCTCAATTATCTGCTTCATATATTCTAATCTCTGTCTTCTTCTACAGTTCTTTCCTTCGACTGTTCCCTCCACTAACAAATTAACCAATCCAGCATGTCTCAAAATATGACCTACCAGCCTGTCTCTTCTTTCTGTAAGATTCTTCCACAAATTTCTTCCTCACCCATTATTTCCAAAACTCATTCATTTTCTACTTTGTCTGTCCTTTTCATTTTCAGCATTCTGATAGTATGCATAAAAATAAAACAAAATGTCTAATGAAAACTGGGTCCCAAACGCATACTTTCGGAGTTTATAACAAGTCCGCAACGTAAAGCCCGTCCACGGAAATGCATGCCTCTGTCCTTCGGCGTAAGGAATCGGGCACTCTTTGTAACTGTCTTGGTTGGTCCCGTACGTCTTCAATGCATGTCACCGAGCTTGGTGGTGTAACGGCTAGCGTTCTGGCCTCGCATTCGGGAGGACGGCGGTTCGAATCCCCGTCCGAGCATCCAGATTTGGGTTTTCCATGGTTTCCCAAATCACTCCAGGCAAATGCCGGGTTGCTTCCTTCAAAAGGCCATGGCCGAATTCCTTCCAATGCCTTGCCCCCCATCCTTTCCCGGCTCTGAAGACCACGCTGTTAGAGAGACGTTAAGCAGATTTAAAAAAAAAATTCAACGCATGTCATCACGAACAGGGCCAACCAAGACAAGGCTTTACGTTGCGGACCTGTTATAAAAATGCGTTTCTGGCCCAATTTTTATTAGACATTTTGTCGTATTTTGATGCATACTATCACCTCCTAAAATATTTTACACTTTTTTAACACCATGTATAGGATACAACCTCTTGTGTGTGTGTGTGTGTGTGTGTGTGTGTGTGCTTTTTTTTTTTTTTAACTGCTTAACGTCTCTTAACAGCGAGGTCTTTAGAGACGGAAAGGATGGGGGGCAAGGAACGGGAAGGAATTCAGCCATGGCCTTTTGAAGGAAGCATTCCGGCATTTGCCTGGAGTGATTTGGTAAACCATGATTCCCGGACGGGGATTCGAACCGCCGTCCTCCCGAATGCGAGGCCAGAACGCTAACCGTTACACCACCAAGCTCGGTTTGTGCTTTGTATTCCTGCTACATAAATTGTCTATTTCACTCTATAAAATTTTTATACGCAGAGTCGATGCTTTAACATAATTTTGTTGATCGCTAAGCAATTATTGCAGCGATTGAAAATTCTATAGAATAAATTAGAACTGTAAGTGATAAGGCAGATGTTGGGTTTAAGTGGTATATAGTAAAAAAGTAAGCTTTCCCGACAACACCTCATGTTGCAGAGATGTTATGCTTGTCTTGCGTCGTATTTAGTCCTGTACATACTGGGATAGTTTAATTCTGTTTTGAGAAGAACTGAAACACTCAGAGATAGGAGAATGGCTATGAGGTCGGATGCCATTTGGAAAAAGAAAAAAATAGAAAGAAAGCAATATGTATCCCTAAATAATATAAATACAGGCGAAGTTATCAACTCAGAATGAAATGAAGTTAAGCATTGTGTCCTTCAGCGCACTGGCTTCGCATTCGGGAGAACGCGTTTCCGAATCCCCATTCAGCCAGGCAGATTTGGGTTTTCCTTGGTCTACCCGGATCAGTCCAGTGAATGTTTCCTTCATGAGGCCATGGCTGAAATCCTTCTCATTTCTTGCCCCTATGGCTTTCCCACCTCTAATGACCTCGATGACGACGAACCCGCCAGTGTGGCTGAGTGTTCTGGGAGGTACAAAAGGACCGGGCACGAGCCCCGGCCGACATGACTGTGGTTTTTAGGCGGTTTTCCGCAAACATCAGAGCGAATGCCGGGACGGTCCCCAATTTCCGCCTCATAAAATACACATTTCACAAACCAAAAATACACTTATAGCCCACAAAACATAGTAACACAATTCGCAGACAGATGGCAACACTTTACTTCCCCCATTAGTTCTTAGTACGATCTGCTTGGTGTCAGCAAGGGCATGCGACCGTAAAACCAAAGCTCCAAATCTGACCAAGTCAACAATTAGTAAAACTCCTCAAAGGCAGCAGACATCTAATTTTGGGAAAACTTGGTGAAGAAGAATAAGGTTGTGTCTTTCAGGGCCCCGCAGGGGCCTGGTACGCAAGTGCCAGGTACGGGTTTGGCGAACCCGCGGTGCCCGAGCTGGAAACTTGTGAGCTCCGCAAGTTTCCCACACCGTAAACTCCTACCATGCTTCAACGACCACCGTAGGGCGTGGCGGTGGAACGTTGTGTGCCTAGGAGAACGGGGATCTTGGCTTAATTGCCTGGATCGCGAGGACGGTAAAAACCTCTATAAAAAACCCCTCAACCTCAAGGTGAGTAACGTGCCGAGGAGGTGGATGGGTGGTGAGGCAAACCACCCGCTAGCGTACAACCTCAGGGGCACCTGCCGCACCCCTGTTGTATTGGGCTTGGTGGCGTGATGCGGGGGCTCCACGTCACTCGACGTTTAGTTCCTCCGAACTCGTGGGACCAAAACGAGTGTTAATTCCAATCCTAACCCCTCCTCCTGCGGCTTGGGCAAACCGCAGGGGTTATGTCACTCTAACGCCCAGAAAAGAGGTGGTGGTAAGCGGGCGAGGGTTGAAAGCCCTCCTCATGACAATGTGTGTAACAGGAAGGATTATATTGTTGACAATGCCTTCGTCATAATGAGTAGGGTGGAGGGATCTTTTGAAAAGATCTCTCCATTCTATATACAAAAAGGTCTTGAGGGTATTGCGGGTACCCTAAAATCCGTCAAAAAGCTGAGGAACGGGACCCTGCTGTTAA
>CM061921.1:146519649-146590006 GCA_031002005.1 Vandiemenella viatica
AACTTACACTACAGACCTCTCTGCCATTCAGTATCGTTGGTAATATGTACAAAACTGTTCACATGATCAGCACCACCTCTATCCACGCCACAAGCCTTTTCTGGTTCAGTAATATTTGTCCGACGTACCACGAGTATCAGTACGCACATGGTCATCAGACAAATATCATAACTCCCATACTCATACTAGGTCTCACACACAAACATAAGTGACCAAAAAACCATCAAACAGACGTTAGAGTGTGTGCAATGGAAGACATGTTTTTGCCATACACCTCAGTACTTATCACATTATCAATTAATTACATCAACACATAGGTAGCCAGTCATTGTGAAATCTCAAAGTCGAGTAGAATCCTATCGGGATAGACACACACTCACATGTCCATGCATACACACAGTTACCATACATCACCACACACATACACGTAACTGGAGGAAAAGGACTGAACACCCTAGGTCCAGACTGAATAGCTACAGGATGTGCCAAATATTTCATTTCTTTGCCACAAACCTCGGTGCTCATCATACCGAAAATGATTACATCTACATAGGTGTCCACTGATGGAAAATATACTCCTACCACCATAATTACACATATAACCACACAGGAACACGTACACACACATATGTCCATGCATATACCACAATTTCATAAGTTACCACATACATACAAGTAACTGCAGGAAAGGGACCCGACACACGACGTCCACACTAAGGTGTTACATGATAGGCAGATGATAGCATGTCTTTACAATACATCTCAGTGCTCACCACACATACTTGATTTTTAATGTGCCATCAGTATAGCTGGTGGCTGGAACTAAGCTCTTGGCAATGTTTTGGCCAAAGGTCATTTGTTAATAGCAGCTCATCTAAGACAAATTTTGGGTGAACCTGCCCAGCTCGCCACGCCCGCCTGGGCAGGTTGACCTAAAATTTGTCTTTGATGAGCTGTTATTAACAAATGACTTTTGTCCAAACATTGCCAAGTGCTTAGTTCCAGCCCAGCTATACTGATGGCACATTAAAAATCAGTAGTGTGGTGAGCACTGAGGTGTATTGTAAAGACATGCTATCGTCTGCCTATCATGTAACACCTAGTGTGGACGTCGTGTGTCGGGTCCCTTTCCTGCTGTTACTTGTATGTATGTGGTAACTTATGAAATTGTGGTATATGCATGGACATATGTGTGTGTACGTGTTCCTGTGTGGTTATGTGTGTAATTATGTGGTAGGAGTCTACTTGAGATTTTTACCATCAGTGGCCACCTATGTAGATGTAATCATTTGGGTATGATGAGCACCGAGGTTTGTGGCAAAGAAATGAAATTTCGCACATCCTGTAGCTATTCAGTCTGGACCTAGGGTGTTCAGTCCTTTTCCTCCAGTTACATGTATATGTGTGTGGTGATGTATGGTAACTGTGTGTATGCATGGACATGTGTGTGTGTGTCTTTCTATGTGGTGTGGTCTATCCGATAGGATTCTACTCGACTTTGAGATTTCACAATGACTGGCTACCTATGTGTTGATGTAATTAATTGATAATGTGATAAGTACTGAGGTGTATGGCAAAAACATGTCATCCTTTGCACACACTCTAACGTCTGTCTGATGGTTGTTGTGAGTTGTGTGTGGTGACGTTATGGATTAGTGTGTGAGACCTAGTATGAGTATGGGAGTTATGATATTTGTCTGATGACCATGTGCCTACTGATACTCGTGGTACGTGGGACAAATATTACTGAATAGCAGAAAAGGCTTGTGGCGTGGGATAGAGGTGGTGCTGATCATGTGAACAGATTTGTACATATTACCAACGATACTGAATGGCAGAGAGGTCTGTAGTGTGAGTTAAATGATATGATTTTGATGTGAGGAGTTTGTTACTTGGAACACATGTTAATGATGATTTTTTTCGTCAGTCTTGAGCCATGGGGGTTCTGTCCCACTTTTTCTTTCCATGATTGGGCTGGTTGTTGTGTTGAGCTCGCTGTAGGCATGGATATATGTGTCTGTGTGTGCGTAAGTATGGTGATACTTTCCTTAAACTCATTTATCTGGACGTATGAATTGCTGTTCCTCCCATATGTTTGTGCTTGTGTGGAGACGTATGGGTTTGTGGGTGAGACCTAGTATGAATATGGAGGTTATGATATCTGTCTGATAGACAAGTGTCTATTGTAACTCATGGTACCTGGGTCACATGTTACTAAATGACAAAAAGGGTTGCGGTGTGGGAGAGATGTGGCTGTGATTTCAAACTTCACACATCCTGTAACTCTTCAGTTTTTTCCTCCAGTTATGTGTGGTGATGAATGGAACTGTTTGAATGCATTGACATGTTAGTGTGTATGTATGTGTTTATGTGTGTCTTTCTATGATTTTTGGCCAGTCATGGGTGTTCTGTTCCACTTTTTCGTTGCCATGATTGGGCTAGTTGTTGAGTCGAGATCGCTGTAGGCCTGGAAATGAACGTGTGTATGCGTCTCTATCTCTGTGTGTTTTTTTCGTAAATGTGGTGATACCTTGCTTGTGTGAGGTGACGTACAGATTTTTGGTTGAGACCTAGTATGAATATGGGAGTTATGATATCTGTCTGATGACCAGATGTCTACTGCTACTCGTGGTACCTGGGGTAAATGTTACTGAATGGCAGTAAAGGTTTAGGTGTGGGATAGATGTGGTGGTGCTAATGTGAACAGTTTTGTACCTAGCACACATGATACTGGATGGTAGTGAGGTCTGTTGTGTGAGATAAATTAGATGATGTTGATGTGAAGAGTATGGTACCTGGAACATATGTTACTCATGATTTTTTGGTCAGTTATGAGCCATGGGGGTTCTGTCCCACTTTTTCTTTTCCATGATTGGGCTGGTTGTTGTGTTGAGCTCGCTGTAGGCATGGATATATGTGTCTGTGTGCGTAAGTATGGTGATACCTTCCTTAAACTCATTTATCTGGATGTATGATTTGCTGTTCCTGTTTCTTTGAGCTTGTGCATGGATACGTATGGATTTGTGGTTGAGACCTAGTATGAATATGAGGGGTTCTGGTATCTGCTGATAGTCAAATGTCTATTGTAACTCATGGTACCTGGGGCACTCTTAATGAATGGCAGATAGGGTTGCAGTGTGGGAGAAACGTATTGATGGTAAATGTAATCAATTGTGTGTGATGAACACTATTTATGATGTAAATACTTAGGTGTATGGTGAAAACATGCCATCTTTTGCACACCCTCTATCTCGCCAGGCAGATGATATGTAAGGAGAGTTCTGTTTTTCAGCCAGTCATGGGGGCAAGAAAGTACTACACCACTTTTTTTGTTTCCATGATTGGTGCAGGTAGTTGTCCTGAACTTTCTGTAGACTTGTACATGTATATCTGCGTCTCTCTTTGTGCATGTAAGTGTAAGTATTGTGATACCTGACTTAAACTCGTCTGTCTGATGATTTTTTTAACGATAGTTCTGCCCAGTTAATCAGTGGTAACGACAATTCTGCCCCACTTCATCGTTTCCATGATGCTTGCTGTTAGTTCTGTCGACCTCGCTGTATGCATGTACAAGTGTGTGCGTGTGTCTACTTCCTCTGTTAATTTGAGTCTAAAATATATGGTTATAGAATTATGCTCACCATCAACGTGTGCTTCTAACCATTGCTTCAGGGCTTAGGCAATCTCCCATTTCACTGTACTCTTTACAGTTTACTGCCGTTTGTGTTGGCATACGAATTGTGTTTCTCACGTTTTTCACTACATAAAAATCATTTAACAGAGAGGGTGATGAGGGGATGTACCAGAGAAGCGAAGGACTTGGGTACAAACCCACAGTCAGACCATTTCTTGTATATATAAGTGTAGTATGGAGACCACATTTTTTGTACATCAAATGCAAGGTGCAAAATATAGCAGCTAGATTTATTAGTGGAAAATATTCAACAAGTGCCTTAATAAAGGAACTGGACTGGATGTCATTGGGAGATTGGAAGAGTGTCAGGGGCTGTATGTGGTGTATAATGCTGTTAGAATGGATATTGGCAGAATAATTCTGAGTGGTGTATGGAGCCTAAGTTGGCCATGACCACAATCTGTCATTAGACTTTAGATGATGAGGCCTGAGTGGATAAAATATCCAAACACCCACTTTGACCTAACTATTTACGACAGTTCAAGCGTTGGTGCTATCTTCGGCGCAATAGAACTATTGTCTGCACCTTTGGATATTTGTCGATGTGTGGGGATCTTCTATTAAAATGTGGTTTATGATGCCTGTTTGATGACCAAGAAACTATCAGTTAGCTAAGAGCATTATGGTAACTTTATCGTGGTTACTTGAACAAAGCATGCAATTACAGTCAAATGTCACACTTGGCCCTGAATCCGAAGTTTGGCGTCAGATGGGAACATTTATACCGAATGGAGAACTCTCCTGGCACCTGATTGGTTGAAAAATATTGTCCTGGAGAATTTTCTTGGAAAACTGCAGTAGAACCACCTTAAGTGAACATTTTGGTAGCTGGAATCCCCTGTTAATGATTAGGAGAAGACTTTGCGAATTTTTGGTTTACTTTAACACACGAACAAAAGGTAACCCTGTCCAGTAACTGTTCAGAGGTTGGATTGGGAATCATTGGAAACAGAATGAAGAATGGGGAAGTGCTGGGCGTATGTTGGCGATGAGGCTAGGGTAGATCTTGGTGAAAGAATTATGAATAGTGCACTGGATTTCTTCTATAAGTAAGTGGGTAAATTTTCTATATCTCCACCTTGGCCACAGGCATTTTATGACGAATCAGCATGTTCTGTGCTTAGCACTGCCTTACACTGACTCGATTTTTATCACAAAGGGCAGGGGTGAAATTAGTAAGATTAACAAACGATGTTTCGTTCCTGGAACATACTTGCTGTGCTGTAAAATACAGTTAAAGGTGGGTAAGTACATGTCACAGCGTATATCTCTCTGTTTCTAGTCAATCACTGATGTGTCACAAGGGATTGCTAAGGGCACTCAATTTGTGATTGCTTACGAAACTTTACAGAATTGATACATAGATTGGTCTGGATAGACAGACAATATAGGTTTGAGCTTGTTGGCAAAAATTACGAGTGTGATGAAATATTTTTTTTTATACCAGTGACAGCAGAGATTAGAGAAATAATGTGCTGTACTGATGCTTATACGAATTCTTCTCCCCTCGTTCCATTCCATGGTCAAATTAGAAACTTTGATTTTTATAGCCTTGGTGTGGGAAAGGCTTTGTTAATCATGTCACAAATATTTTCAAGTGGGCTCTTGTCCAAAGACAGGGTTGAGAAACAGGCTTGAAATAATTACAGGCTGATTGGTTTGATATCAGTGGAGAGATTAACATGTAATCACTTCAGAAATGTCTGTAGGGAAAGAAACTGGTTTTCAAATAGACAACTTTGCTTTAGATTCATCGAGGTTATACTTACATACATCAGTAAACCCCTTCAATGCCTCTGAGTTTAAAAATTGGGTTGGTTCTCGCTCTGTTTCATTGCACCTAATTTAATACATCCTTTAAAATGTGGAAATCTAGCCAAAATTCGTGAGCTATCATTAATGCTGTTAGCTATTAAATTGGTTCATAACGAATCCGATATGATGTGCAAAAGTATGTTTTCGGTATATGAATGAATTTTTAATTAGGAACACTATATAGAAAAAGGGGGGGGATAGAGGACTATGATCAGACATTATAGGGTAAAGCCAGGGACTGAAAAGGCTGTCAAGGAATAAACTCACTGTAACTTCACTTTATCAGGTGTCATTGGTGATGTGTGAAATATTCTTTAATTCTTGGCCACTAAGTTTGGGGGGAATAACATATATGAAATATTGCTGTACTGTATAGCAATGTGACTGATTAATAGTATGTGCTTTGCTCTGTAATAACAAGGAGACATGGGAACAGAAATGTTTTGTAGGTAATATACGCTAATGTGGACTTCTTTTGTTTTTAGTAAAAAATAGTAATGGTTCACGCTTAATCAAACGCAAGTATATTTCACGAAATCTTGGCACAGAACCGAAGAAAATATTTTTCTGTGCTGAAATATTTGCACCTTGCTGTCGATAGTGTGTGTACAGAGTTTCGCAACCTGGGCAAACGGAAATAATGTTACTTCACGCCGAGAATAACTCCATAGTTTCGAAATACTTGTCACATTGATATACCGATAATAGCAGACAGACAGCAGGCAGGAATACCTGAAATATTTCTCGTAAAAGCTTGGTGAAATGATGTGTGCCACGCCATCTATCGAAAACCAGGATACTTTGCACCTCGGCAGTCGAATTTTTTTTTTTTTAATGTATCTCTAACAATGTGGTCTTTAGAGACGGGAATGGGAATGAATTCGGTCATGGCCTTTTGAAGGCATTCACCTGGTGGAAACCATGGAAAACCCAAATCTGGATGCCCGGAAGGGGGATTCCCCGAATGCGAGGCAAGAACGCTAAATAATTTCATGAAATCAGGTACACATAGAATTCTTCCTCGGTTTTATATCTGGAGTTTATGACGTTTTTTTTTCATATCGAACGTTAAAAGGAAAAATTTATGCTTTTCAACTTATTTTTTATTCAAGTCAAGATGGCGCCATACTCTCTAGGCGTGGAAATTACGTAACTTTACGGCTTTTTCAATAATATCACAAAACACTTAAACACCGTGGCCGGACTCGAACCGGCGACCTTCGGCACTCTAGCCCCAACACTACCGATGTCTGTTTAATTTGGACTTTTTATTGTTTTTAGTAAAATCGCAATGGTTCACGCTTAAGTATTTTTCACGATACAGAACCGAAGAAAATATTTTACTGTGTGTCGATAGTAGCCAAGATGTTTCGCAGCGCAAACAAGTGCTTGCTTAACGGATTCGCAACGGCTAATGGACAAGTCGGGCAGTATCTGCCATCTACCAGTCGCCCAAAGAACTAACGGTGGCTGCCATCTAGCTGTCACCAAATGAACTAACGGTCCAGCGCCCCCAGGAGATGCTGCCATCTGTGCGGCCGGTCGAGGAACTAACGGCCCCGCCATCTTGGTCGGCCGGTCCGCCATCTTGGCCGGCCAAAGAACTAACGGGGCGGCCATCTTGTGACGTCACGGGTTTTCCCGGTTTCTGGCTTGGTTCCCCCTTGTCCTCCTACTGCCCGTCCACGGCAATGCATGCCTCTGTCCTTCGGCGTAAGGAATCGAGCACTCTTTGCAACTGTCTTGGTTGGTCCCGTACGTCTTCAATGCATGTCACCGAGCTTGGTGGTGTAACGGCTAGCGTTCTGGCCTCGCATTCGGGAGGACGGCGGTTCGAATCCCCTTCCGGGCATCCAGATTTGGGTTTTCCATTGTTTCCCAAATCACTCCAGGCAAATGCCGGGATGCTTCCTTCAAAAGGCCATGGCCGAATTCCTTCCAATTCCTTGCCCCCCATCTTTTCCCGTCTCTAAAGACCTCGCTGATAGAGAGACGTTAAGCAGATTTAAAAAAAATTCAACGCATGTCATCACGAACAGGGCCAACCAAGACAAGGCTTTACGTTGCGGACCTGTTATAAATATGCGTTTCTGGCCCAATTTTTACTAGACATTTTGTCGTATTTTGATGCATACTATCACCTCCTAAAATATTTAACACTTTTTTAACACCATGTATAGGATACAACCTCTTGTGTGTGTGTGTGTGTGTGTGTGTGTGTGTGTGTTTTTTTTTTTTTTAACTGCTTAACGTCTCTTAACAGCAAGGTCTTTAGAGACGGGAAAGGATGGGGGGCAAGGAACGGGAAGGAATTCAGCCATGGCCTTTTGAAGGAAGCATTCCGGCATTTGCCTGGAGTGATTTGGTAAACCATGATTCCCGGACGGGGATTCGAACCGCCGTCCTCCCGAATGCGAGGCCAGAACGCTAACCGTTACACCACCACTCTCGGTTTGTGCTTTGTATTCCTGCTACATTGAAATTGTCTATTTCACTCTGTAAAATTTTTATACGCAGAGTCGATGCATTAACATAATTTTGTTGATCGCTAAGCAATTATTGCAGCGATTGAAAATTCTATAGAATAAATTAGAACTGTATAGTGTAAGTGATAAGGCAGATGTTGGGTTTAAGTGGTATATAGAAAAAAAGTAAGCTTTCCCGACAACACCTCATGTTGCAGAGATGTTATGCTTGTCTTGCGTCGTATTTAGTCCTGTACATACTTTAATTCTGTTTTGAGAAGAACAGAAACACTCTGAGATAGGAGAATGGCTATGAGGTCGGATGCCATTTGGAAAAAGAAAAAAATAGAAAGAAAGCAATATGTATCCCTAAATAATATAAATACAGGCGAAGTTATCAACTCAGAATGAAATGAAGTTAAGCAATGTGTCCTTCAGCGCACTGGCTTCGCATTCGGGAGAACGCGTTTCCGAATCCCCATTCAGCCAGGCAGATTTGGGTTTTCCTTGGTCTACCCGGATCAGTCCAGTGAATGTTTCCTTCATGAGGCCATGGCTGAAATCCTTCTCATTTCTTGCCCCTATGGCTTTCCCACCTCTAATGACCTCGATGACGACGAACCCGCCAGTGTGGCTGAGTGTTCTGGGAGGTACAAAAGGACCGGGCACGAGCCCCGGCCGACATGACTGTGGTTTTTAGGCGGTTTTCCGCAAACATCAGAGCGAATGCCGGGACGGTCCCCAATTTCCGCCTCATAAAATACACATTTCACAAACCAAAAATACACTTATAACCCACAAAACATAGTAACACAATTCGCAGACAGATGGCAACACTTTACTTCCCCCATTAGTTCTTAGTACGATCTGCTTGGTGTCAGCAAGGGCATGCGACCGTAAAACCAAAGCTCCAAAACTGACCAAGTCAACAATTAGTAAAACTCCTCAAAGGCAGCAGACATCTAATTTTGGGAAAACTTGGTGAAGAAGAATAAGGTTGTGTCTTTCAGGGATGTACTGTTAAATAATAACTCAATAGTCTTATGGTGTTGCGGATGACATTTAACAGATACAGCAGCAAAGTCTCACATACGGAACAAACGGTTATCTGAACAAAGTAAACAGGTGATACGGTGAAAATAAATTGTAAGATACAGTTCAGACAAGGGAGTGTTCATAAAACCACGTAGCTCCATTTTGGACTCTTGTGAACCCCCCTCTCCCCCCACCCCCGACGTTGCCTGACGTGGCATTTGCCTCTACCCCCCTTCCTCCCCCACGTAGCACGTAGCTTTTTTCCCTGTTGATTCCAGAGGACATTTTGTACTGTTTTCTCTTGTCAGACTATCGTAAATTACATACGGAGGTAATTATATGACGGAAATAAACATTTACATGCTGTTGAGTGTTCTGTGTCTAATTTAGGTGTTATAAATAATATGAATGGAAAGCTACGTAGCCTGACTCAGAAACACCCCCCCCCCCCGCCCCACGTAGCCCACCGTAGCTTTCCAGCCAATCCCTCCCCCCCCCTAGATCGAGCAACGTAGTTTACGGACGTTCCCCAAGTTATGGCAAAATAAGAGAGCTATAATTTGCCAGTTGAGCGTAAACTATTGCACCAAGTTGATAGGTCTGTCCATGGATAACAATTTAAAATCATTCAGAAACCACTTGAGATATTCACCTGTGCAACATTGTCACCAGACATGGTATTTAGAACAGATGATATGTAAAAGAGAAACTTGGACTATCAGCATTTTGACACCTCCATCCGGCAAAATTATTCGCTACTGAAGATGATGTTAAAGTCACAAAAACATGTTCCAATAGTTATGCGTGGAATGAATGTACGGATATTGTGCGAAAGTGTGTCAATATTCATAGCGAGAATACTATATAATAGTAAATGTATCATTTAGATACCGTAGATCATAAGTCGGTGTCAATTATTATACTGAGAAGTAGCTACCAAAAAAATTTATATTCAGAATTTTATAAATTCTGAAGGGTTTAGGCTTAAATTGAAAGAGTTCCTACTTCGTAACCAACTTAACTATGTATAGTGTTTTTATCTGGTACTTTCCATACCAAATCATACTGATAAAATGATATGTAGTTTGTTGTAAGAGGGGGAAGGTCATATAAAATAAAATTACTTACAGTTATACAAGTGGTGGTTCATTCTTTGGAAACCGTGTACTGTACTGGAAATGTTAACTATGCACACAATGCAGCAATTAAAGCCATTTATTCTGGAATTTATTTATGATTGTAACTTATTAGTTGTCTTGGGTTGCTAAGTGAATAAGCTGCGGTCATTAACAGTTATACCCTATTTACTCCAAACGGGCGGATCAATATCATATTCCCTTGGCCTACGAGATGACCGCTGTGTCCATGCTGGCGCGTGGCAAATTTCCCTTTCGCTTCTAAGGGTTAGGTCAGTGGAGTGGCTATACAGCAGACTAACCTTAAGCCATCTTTGTTAACTGAACAGAACGGGCTATAGTGTTGTTGATTTTGAGCATGACTTCATGTGCTGTCTCACCACATGGGGTATACATACTGTTGTAAAAAAACGGTTTTTTTCTGACTTGGAAAAAAAAACAATGAAAAAACACGTTTTTTTCTGGGACACGTTTTTTTTTTCTTCAAAACTACTAAATCTCAAATTTGTAAGGCATTTATCGTTTAATATGGCTGTTTTAGAGTTTATGCCAAGTAATTATCTTAATTTTTAAACCTACTATATTTTTCTGGTTCAGTAGAACAAAAAATTACGAAAATATTGGCAACATTGACCGAAGTTTCCTTTTACGAACGGGGGGACTTCCCGAAGAGGCTAGGTTGCGCGAGAAAGAATCCCCGTTCCCCGTTGTTTGGTTTGATACTCGCTATTTGAACCAGAGCTGCCAGTCCTACGGATATTTTTTTAAAAATTGGATTTTTAAAAATATCTATGGTTTACTGCCTCTTTTTATTTCTTATTGGGCTTTCCTTATATTCGTATACTTGTTAAACTCTCAGCGTTTAGTGATACTGAGTTATAAGTTTGTCAGTAACTATGAATCGTTTCCTTGCAACCGTTGGCGTAAACCAACGATTGAAAAGAAATAAAGCTCACATTTTGTATGATAATAGATTTAAATTCAAATTTAAAAGACCGTAATACAGAACTATCGGTGCAGTCTTTATGCACGATGGCACAGTGACAAGCCCATTAACACAGCCTTCCGAGAACCAAAAAGAGTGCGCGTAATCGATATCCGAAATGACAGAAACTTCAGTTTAACATTTGGAGCATCAGGATTTATAAGATAATGTACAATAAAACAACATATTGTTACAGAGAGAACATTTAGTACTTACATACAGTGACGTTCATTCAAAAAAGCGGAATGGACCGACAAATTATAGAGCTAGCAAAATTGTGTACATTGTTCACAATTTAAAATTGCAATCTCAAAATCTTTTGAGTACAATACAATAACAACCAGGAAAAGAAGTTGTATCTATTTCTGAAGTTATTGATCTAGAGGAGACAGAAGAAGAAAAAAAATTCTGACACCGACACAAGTGGAAGTGGTAGTGCTGATACTGGTGAATGTGGTATTGACATAGAGATGAATAAAATTTTGTTACCTACATAGATACAGTTATCAATCATTATGTAAGACATTATATAATTCAGTAAGATTTAAAACATACATATACAATGTAAGTTCCGTAAATAAAACTATAATTTATCAAATATATTGTTTTTCTGAAAAACAAAAACAAATTTAGAAAGAAAAAACAACGGTGCCAGGTTTTTTTCATGTTTTTTTTTTCTTTTCAAAAAGCTGAAAAAGACATTTTTTAAAAAATTTGTAACACTAGGTATACAATGTAACCCAAAACGTTTTGAAACATTTTCGATCCTCGATCTTAAGGCTGGTTCGTACTAGGCTAGTAATTCAGTCGAGTACCGAGTAATTTAGTAACTAAATGCGTCTCAACAACGAAAATTTAGTCGAGCAGTTTAGCTAGTAATTTAGTCGAGTCGATCCATTTTGTTCTATTTTATCGGACGACTAGCGCCTCCCACCACGCGTCACTGCTTACTGGTTCATCGGCTAAACAAATCTGAACCTGTCGTTTAGTCGGGTTCATTAGCTGCCGCAAAAATGTCGTTTCGCTGGAGCAAAGAAACTTTAGAATTTGTTTCTAAAAACGAGGGTTGGAACTTAAATAGTGGCAACACTGCTGTGGAAATACTATGCAATGGAATCTACTATTGTCGCTGATAGCACACGTTGTTGACATACCTACCTTACCTCCGAGCAAATGGACTCGCCCTTCCCACGTCCCCGGCTTGCGCACAATCGAGGGAAACGCAGTCACTTGTGAGCGTGCGAGGAATCGGCATTGCCGTACAGAACAGTGGCACGTTGGGTAAATGCCTTCAACGAAGATCGGCAAACTGTGGCAGACATGCATCGGGCAGGTCGTCCTAGCCGGTCTGAAGAAGAAGTGCATACTGTTAGTGGACAGTGATCGACGCCAGACGATTCGTGAGCTCGCCTACGAAATCGGATTAGTGCATATGACTGTGCCTCGGATCCTGAAGGAACGCCTGGGCATGCGAAAAATTGCATCACGATGGGTCCCGCATGAATTGACGGAAATACAGAAATGGATGCGTTACGACACTGCTCAGACGCACTTGGAGCGCTATGAGCGCCAAGGAGAGGCTTTCTTACGCCCTATCGTAACACTGGATGAGACAAGGGCCACATCGTACGAGCCAAAACTGAAACGCCAATCCAACGAATGGCGTCATTATGGGTCGCCACGGAAGTCGAAAGTGCGCCAGAGCCCCAGTATGGTGAAAGTTATGGTGATTTTCGTGTACGACTGTGATGGTGTTATCCTAACACATTACGTTCCTCCACGGCAGACCGTCAATGCACAGTATTACTGTTCGTTTTTTGAGCATCGCCTGCGACCAGCTTTGCGAAAGAAGCGGCAACACTTTCTGTGCAACCCACCCATTATTTTGCACGACAATGCGCGGGGGCATACAGCGCAAGCTGTGGCTGCTCTGTTCGGTCGATGGGACTGGGAAGTACTGTACCATCCACCATACTCCCCGGATTTAAGTCCTCGTGACTTTGATTTGATTCCGAAGATGAAGGAAACACTTCGTGGCATTCGCTTTAGAACTGTTCCGGAGATTAGACAGACAGTAGACCGCTCCATTCGCACCATCAACAGAACAAACTCTGCTAACGGTATACTACGCCTTCCACATCGCTGGCAACGGGTTCTACACAACGCTGGTGACTTGTGAAGTACAGTAAACAGGTGCACACATGTAACGCTTTTGTATCGGTTGTGAATAAATAGTTGCCACTATTTAAGTTCCAACCCTCGTCTGTAGAACATGAGTGCTTGTGGAATATTAAGTCCCCGCATTATAAAAACAAACAAATGAAGCAATTTGCATACATGGATTTGGAAAATACAATGAACTTATCTGGATTTGGTGAGAAGTAAATTAAATTAAAAATTAAAAACATCAGGTTAATGTATAATTTTATTAATTATTTTGTTACAATAGCATCTAGATTATACATTAAGATTATTATTAGAAGTACTACCTAAAGCGATAAAAATCTTATTAGATCTATTCGAAGGAGTTAAAAAAAATAAGAGTCCAAAAATTCAGGCGCAGGGACTGAAACAGTTTACAATGCTTCAGTAAAATGGTTCAGTTTACTGGATGCATCCCTACGAAACATTACTTCAATTCCTTTAATGTTTCATAGATTGCTTCACAGATGAATTAGGAAACAGTTTATTTTTCTAGTGTAAATATATGTGTGAGTGTGCTCAAACTACATTAGTGGCAATAAAGTAGAGAACTGCCAGTAATTTTGTAATTGCGGAATGCACTTCTTAAATGAATTACACGCTGAATTTGCGACTGCATTTTCACTAACACAAAATTTACACAACTTTCTGACATTCTCAACTATCGAAGATTTCTTTGTGATCTTCTAATGCTAATTCCTTCAAAATACAATTTGTAGCTGTTAGTTCATCCCTTCTATTAATCCATTTTCCTACCGATTGCTTTCTTTTCTTTAACACACAAATTTCTTTATCTACATCTTCTAAAATTGCCATTAACTTATGCTTTATCAGCTAATTCACTTTGTTGCGTTGCAGCCTATTCATCTGGCAAAATACCACGAAACTTGTGTACTGTACTTGAACGTAGTGCGAACGATTTTTGAGCAGTAGCGATTATTTTAGATACTAAACTACTCGCCACTCGACTAAATTACTAGTCTAGTGCGAACCAGCCTTTATGGCCACTATGTAGGCCTACAATATTCGACTAAACTGGCTTCTTGTTCCCACACATAGGGAATGTTCCTGTCAATCTGAAATAGATACTCAGTAACTATGATGCAGAAGGTGTGATCTGTACCTCTGGTAGTTTATGATAGACTTAGTAACTCACTTTGAATGCTACTTTCAACATTTTTTGAAAGTGTCTTTGTAGTTTGTTCTGATATCTGTAAAGAACGCAATCAGACATGTTTTAAGACTTGGAATCACTCGTAATTCTGATAGTTGTGCCGTATAATCAGATACACTGTGGTCATATTTGAGATCATCTCAATCATACTGTGTATCGGAGCAGTGAGGAGATTCGACATCTGTGACAAGCTGTCGCTGGTTTATTGATCTTCCGATATTGCGTTTATCTCTGCAGTGTCCTTTTTCTTATATTAATTTGTAGGCAGTGAGGTGTTGTCCTTTAATATCTTTCTCAATATCGCCAATGAAACGATTACATTATCTTGATGCATCGTTCTTCTTTGAGCTACTGGTATATTTCGTGTTTTTTGTGTTGGTCCCAGTGATGTTCTATGGATAAAAGGTAACATGTTATACGGCTGTTTTTTTGCGTTGCTTTCTTTATCTCCTCGTTCAATAATTTAATGTTTTCTTTTATCTATTATCTCCAACAATATTTATGAGCACTTTTGAAAACAGGATATTAACAATATCGTCATTTGTGTTTGTTGCCTGTGATTTCTTGTCGGTCTTTTTTAACATAGTTATTCTTACTTTTGTAAGAGATTTGCTTTATGCATAAGATCTATTTACTTGCTTATTTTGTTTCACCTTCCGTCATCTTGCTAGGATTTGAACTTTTATGACATACCACATATGGTCCGAGCCTATGTCATAGCCTATAAATACTTGTGTTGTGTGTATCTGTAACTTGTGAGGCCATGTTTGCAATAACATAGTCTATCAAAAACCATGCCCTTTTGCAGTCCATGTTTCTTTATTAATTTATTTTTTTCTAAAGTAAGTATTGGTAACTTTTGAATAAGTAAAGGAAGCAAAATCTTTAAATTTCTTGCGAATTCCATTCAAATTGCTTTCTCCATAGCTTCCGACTATGTTCTGTATAGGCAAATTTCGTACGCCTACTCCATAGCCACGTAGCTTTCCTTTCATAACATTTTTCACAGTTAAAATGAGGAACTGAACTAACAACAGCATGTGAATATTTATTTCCCTCAGTTAATTATCTCTGTATGTAATTTACAATAGTCTGACAAGAGAAAACAGTACAAAATGCCCTCTGAAATCCATAGGGAAAAAAGCTACGTGCTACGTGGGGCGGGGGGGAGGGGGTAGAGACAAAAGCCACGTAGGGCTACGTGGGGAGGAAGGGGGGGGGGGGTTCATAGCAGGCCAAAATGGAGCTACGTGGTTTATGCACACTCCCTTAATGCTGGGGCCACACTAACGTTAATATCAAATGTCTATTTATCGCAATAATTAGAGTGTCAAAGTATCGGATACACTAAACATTTAACGTTAAATGTCGTAATGCACACCACAAACAATGTGTTATTTCAAGATGGAAGTCAATCCTGCTTTGGTGTTTTGTATGAGTCCATAATTATTTTATGGATTTATCAAATTACATGAGAAATGAAAGAACAAGGCTTAAAAGATGGAGGCGGATGATGGATGTTGGATTCATATCTTAATGCGCCAACATAACATTAAGATTTGAATATTTCTAAATTTCAGACACACAGCTCTGCCTTCAAAGTGGTTTCGTCTGCATAGTTAGGTTGGAGGACGTCATATGCAAACCAATGAGTATCCCTACACCAGATTTTACACATTTCTTACATTTATTTAAACGTATTCTGTAGTAGCCCGTAAGTGTCTCCTTTTTCTTTTCCACATTTTTTACAGTTGTTGAAAATGACATTGCTTGCATAATGCGGCGCCAAGCATGAGCCCGAAAACCACGATTTTTGCGTTTTCTGTCGAGGATCCCATAAACAAGGTTCCTTTCGAAGAAATAAAAAGCTGATTATTTTTTCACCACTCCATAGTCGATTTTTGTATTCAAAACTAATACTTTTAATTTTTTTTTTTTGCTTTTGGCTTAGCGCCTCGTTGATGTCATGTTCATTAGAGACGGGAAAGTAATTTTTATATTTTTATTTCAAAATCGGCATGTAATTAGTAAATAGTTGAATAACATATTTATAAAATTAACAGTTATTTAACTTTTTTACTTTTATAAACGTAAACAACCGGGTACTGTTCCAAATATTCAATAGTAAGTTAGTTTCTTCGATCTCTCAAAATATTTCTATAAGTGTATATGGACCGTTCCACATTCACTGATGTAACTGGGCAGTATTTGAAATTGGGTGATGTAATTGTTTCTGGAAAAAGTTCACCCGTCCCATTACTAAAACTATCAATTTGACACAAAGGTTCAAAACCTGAGTTTTCAAACTTTTTTAAGTTTACACAGGAATACATCTGACAATGCGGACTTTATTCATTAACTGATTAGATTCATACAACATCAAACCTTGAGTTTCAGGCTTTTTGATATTCGCAAGTATGTGGGAAAAACGAATGTAATTCGCAGCTATGGTTTTAATTATGGAATCTTAAATGCTTCCTTATACTGAAAAACTGTCATAGCCTCTCCACAATCAAAGTCGTTTACTACACCTTTAATGGCCTCGAAATGTTCACTGTAAAACAGTACAGCTTCAACCCACGTCGCCCATCGTTCCGGGGGTAAAAGCATTTGACTTTTTTTATTTCATTATTACTAGAACGTGCATTAATAAACGCTTTCTTTGTTGATGAAATCAGCTTACTTACATTCCCAGACGTGGGTCGTAATTCTTCAACGAGTCGTCGTAGACTAATAGCAGTGCTGCTAGTAGGTTTTGTTGCCTACAATGTAAGATTTTATTTATTAACTAGTTACACTACCGAAAAATATTTTAAATATAACGAAAATATGCATTATCACTAGGTTTTAGGTTAAATATGCAATAAACGGTGAAAATGGGCTTTAAATGCAAACATGCAAATTCATGTAATCCGGTCTCTAGTCATTACTAACTGCGTTAGCAAATTAGTGCGTTAAGTCCTGGCTACTCATGCGTTTAATGTCAAATAACGCAATAATTACTAGACATTAGATGTTAGAGTGGCCCCAGCGTAACAGTGATTATTTCTGCCTTGTAACAAACCTATCACTGGTGCGTATAACTCCTTGCAACAGTATAAAACATTCACAGGGAGACATTTTATATAGTCGATACACTGAGAGAGACATCATTTATTCAGTCTGATAACATTTTTACACCCCCCCTCCCCACCCCCATTATGTTGATTCTATTCCATGGCCATTCTAAACATCAGCCCACACGTCAAACTTCACTCCGTGATTGAATCAGAAGATATATTTCGACATGCGAATTACATTTTCAGCGTCACATATAGTACTTTTGCTGGTGGGGTAAGATGTTGAACATATATTTTCTAATATTTTTTCCTTTTTTTTTGTGTGGGAGTTTTTTCTACATGAGGTTGTTGGAGGCATTAGCGATCCACAGCTTGGGATGCAAGGTAATATCCATAAATATATCGATATTTATATCAATGCCAGGCAGAAATCGATATCATCGGCCGCATCATATCGATATTTTCCGATATTTTTATATATTTTATTAGAAATAAGCATGTAAATCAAAATCAAGTAATAAATTTGAGGTAGTTTATTGAAAAAAATTAGGTCTGCAAATATTAAGCTTCAACAGATTCTGAAAACGTAGTTTGCTTAACCTTTTCCTATGAAGTCCATTCCTAATTTGAGTGACAGTAGTTCCCGCCAGTGAGAAAAGGCGTTCAGCAGGTACCGACAAGGCTACTTTGAGTAAATGATTAATTGCAATTTTGAACATATCTTAATCCAACTAATATGCCAATCATGATTGATTTAAATTTAATTTTTCAGCAAAAATGTACCGTAATCTCCAAATAGTCGGTGTTATTCTATACGTAACAATAAAAAATGCTTCACTCTTTTCAGCTCCTCCTCCACTACTTTCGAAATTTTTTCGTATTTTTAATCAATTTTTGTTTTCATAATTCCACGAAAAGGGACTTTGTATAATGGTGCTAAGTACTTCATTAAAACTTAAAACCTTTGCCTTCAACTGCATTAAAAAGTCTATTATCAACACTGATGAAATAAGCAATTGTATCGGTCAGGCGGTCGTATTTTTTACCCCCTCTAGAATATTGTAATACGTCCCAGAGAGAAACAAGAACTAACTAACGCAAACGTAACGCAACATATTAAACAATAAAACGGTGAAAGTAAACGAATGAGGAACGAATAACGCGCACGTAACGGAGTGGAACCACAGAGCAGCAAATGACGTAATCAAGCTAAATCAGAGTTTAGCATAGTCAAGTTTGGTTTCTTTCACCCATACATTTATTTTCAGGATTTTTTTTTAGTGCGAAGAGGTTTGTAGTTTTCGATATTTCAATGTAACATATCGATATTATCGTATCGACCATTTAAAGACATCGATATAAATCTCGATTTTTTTGGACTGATACTATCGATATTATCGGTTGACTGATATATCGTTGCAACCCTATCCACAACCGAATTCTAGTTTTGTTTTTGTCAAGGATAGTAAGGTATTTGAATGTTTTGCCATGGTTTACCAATAAACTTGGAATGCATATGTCTCGCTTTTACTTTCATCTCTTTCCAAGAGCACACGATTCCTACCTTACACCTGCTGCACCTCCATTTCCGTAATCACTGATAGCAGTGCTGCTGTATGTGATGACGGAAGTTGCATATCCTGTGCCTCCTTTGTTCGAAGGCGGTTATTACGTGATGAGAGCTTGTGTTCCGTTGACTTGTAGCACTCACAGAGATTGCTGCCGTAGAAAAGTCCGCCTTCAAACTCCACCGCTGCCATCGGCATATACGGTCACTCTTCTGCCATCTGCTTCCGGCCGTGCTGGTTTTTGCTATCCGTAATCATAAGGAGAATTCTGGGACGGTACAAATTTCCCGGTAAGAAACTCCACAATTCACCAACAGATTAAGATGAAATTTAAATGAAAGAAAGGTTCTCTTTTTTTTAAGTCACACATGTTTCATTTTTACCGAAACGTTTTTATCAAAGAGAAATACGCCATGAGAGAGAGAGAGAGAGAAACACCACAGCATCCGGATAAAGGATTTTCTAACTGGTCGGTCGCAGTATGTTGTCGTTGAAGGAGAAAGTTCTTCTAATCTAAATGTTACATCGGGTGTACCTCAAGGAAGTGTAATAGGACCACTTCTTTTTTTTAATTTTTATAAACGATCTCGGAGACAAAGTGAAAAGCCTTTTTAGATTGTTTGCTGATGATGCGGTTATTTATAGGGAAGTAAGAAATTTGGCCGATTGCTTAGAAATTCAGCGCGATCTGGATGTTATTTTGGCTTGGTGCGCTGAGTGGCAACTTACTCTTAATTGTAAAAAGTGCAAGACAAAAAGAATCCGATTGTTCAGAAATACGAGGTAAACAGTTCAGTTATTGATATGGTCGATTCTATGAAATATTTGGGAGTAACAGTACAAAGGAACATGAAATGGGACATACACATTAATTCGTTAGTAGGTAGAGCAAAATCTAGGCTGCGATTCATAGGTCGAATCTTGAAAAATTGTAATGAACAAACAAAGGAGATAGCGTACAAATCTCTTGTGCGTCCACATTTGGATTATTGCTGTGCCATTTGGGACCCGTTTCGTAAGGGATTGATCGAAAGTATAGAGAAAGTACAGAGAAGAGCCGCTCGATTCGTGACCGCTTGCTACAGTCCTTATGAAAGCGTCACAGAACTGATTAGTAGATTAGGTTGGGAGTCTCTGGTAGATAGACGACACACGTTTCGTTTAAACTTATTGGAAAACATGCGTACTCCCTCTTTCACTTTTGAGTGTAGTGAAATACTTCTTCCACCAACCTATTTGAGTCGGAAGGACAGGAAAGATAAAATTAGAGAAATAAGGTGCCGGACTGATTCTTATATGAATTCTTTTTTCCCTCGTACCATTAGGGATTGGAGTGCACAGCAAAGAGATTAGCTTTGGTGCTGAGCACCCTCTGCCACCCACAGTTTTGTGAATTGCAGAGTATATATGTAGATGTAGATGTAGATTCGATTCAGCAACTTCGACGCTGTGGGAAAAACCATTTCCGGACTGTTTTCGATGCTCAATCGCCCTCCATGTAGGTTCCAGGGTCTATGATTGTTGTTAATGGAACCATCACATCAAACAGGATTTCACGGAACTGAGAAAAGCGGGAAAAGTGAAATCATCCACTTCAAATGGAAAAATACGTTACACTAACAAGAAGAGGTCGCCAGTTGTAAAATTCAGGTTCTATTAATACTATGTGTAATAAAAGCTCATGGCCAGAGGAGTAATGTGACAAAGCAGTAACATGCACTTCTTCGCCGCTGTCGAGAAAATCTGAATTGAAATATTCCGTTGCGTTCAAATACTTTCTACGCGACAGAAATTGAAATGGGCACGTGGTGCAGTGATCAAGCTCTTTGCCTCATGAGCCAGTCGTCGCCGGGTCGAATCTCGCTGCTGGCAACTTTTTTATCTGTTTATTTATTCATTCAATTATGCATACAGGTAATCAGTTTCAACAATTATGTATGTAAGTAGTTTTTTAAATGCTTTTTGTTGTGAAAAAAAACCGAGGGCGTCTCGTTTCGAGCCCCCAGTGCCTTGGTGCGGGAATGAACATCTGTCCTTCAACGGTAACGGTCAAGTAACAATATTTATTTCATACCTGTCGCAGCAAATATTTATATTTTTGAAACATAACTTTGTTTGCGAATAACATAATGAAGTTCGATAGCGTTGGTTGTTTTACAACAAAGGGCATTTAAAGAAGTTATTCTATGCATAATTGTTCAAACTGTTTTCCGGGAATTATGTAAATACATATTTGAATAAATAAAAAAAGTTTCCGTCGGCGAGATTCGAACCGGTGACGACTGGCTTATGAGGCAGAGAAGTAGCTCGCTGCACCTCGCGCCCCTTTCAATCTCACTCGCGTAGAAAGTATTCGAACGCAATGGATTATTTCAACGCCGATTTCCTCGACAACGGCGAAGAAGCGCATGTTTCTGCTTTGCCACACTGCACCTCCGGCTATGAGCTTTTATTACACACAGTGTATTTTTAATCTGAATTTTACAATTAGTGGCCTTCCCTTCTAAGTTTCACTATAGTGGCTGTTGTGTTAAGTGGTGGAATAGTTGTAGAACTTCTCTCAGTATTTCCGTGAAGTGGTGTTTGAACACGTAATAATACTTGTTTGAGAATACCAAACAATTCTTTCTTCTGTTTTCGTATTCCTGTGATGCGTTTGGGAATAGTTTCATATCCCGAAAGTAGTTGTTGAAGTTTCGTAGAGCAACAATGAAGCACATTAATAGGTGAAAACTGAGCGTGGTGGGTGAATGGTTAACGTTCTGGCCTCGCATTCGGGAGGACGCGGGTTCGAATCCCCAAGATTTGGGTTTTCCATGGTTTCCGCAAATCACTCCAGGCGAATGCCGGGATGCTTCCTTCAAAAAGGTCATGACCGAATTCCTTCCCGTTCCTTGTCCCCAGTCCCATCCCGCCTCTAATGACCTTAGCCGTCGACGAGGCGTAAAGCCTTAAAAAAAAAAAAAAAAGGCGGAATTCTTCCATGCGGCGCTGCTGAGTGTTCTTGTCTGATGTCCTAGAGCAGTGCTATAAATTTAGATATTCATACTGAAGCGAGTGTAAACCATAAACCCAACTATTTAAAATTCGTGAATATTTTAATGACCAGGCAAAAATCTGGCATTTCAGGGATAAGGATAGGACATCACTGTTCCTACAATAGTCTATTCTTTTCCAGTTGGCACCAAAAATAGCGTCGTTTGTCTAAGGATAAGTAAATTACCGTTTTCTGAGAAAGTTTTACTAAGTGAGGGATACTAAATATTACGAGTCTAGTAAATATGTAATTAAACTTTCATTAGTTCACTACAGTTTCAGGGCCGGATTGAAACAGCGCGGGGCCCGTAGCAAATGTGGTTTTCGCCTTCTGGGGCTGCAGTAGAGCTAAGAAAAAGGTCGCTCATCTGGTTTCACGGGGAGGCTCCCGATAATCCTAGGTTGGACCCCCTACAGAGGGCAAGGGGCCCCCCAGAAGACGCGGGGCCCGTAGCATTTGCTAACCCCTGCTACGTGGTGAATCCGATACTGTCCAGTTTCATAACTATGTTTCCGTAGAAATTCGAAACTTGCTTTTGCACTTGTTATAATGGTACGATAAAATAAATTTTAATAATATACGCATAATATACACATAGGTACGAAATTATTCCCATAATGAGTTAGCGGTCTGCAGTATTATTTTTTGACAACTCGGGTTGAAAAAGGTTGTGAAACGCTGCTCTAGAGATGTAGTTTTGAAGCTGCCATTGGCTACGTAATATGTTGTGTTTTGTAATGGGTTATGATTCAGCTTACACAATCATGATGGTTGTATTCTTGAGTAATGACGCACCGCAGTGCAATTAATATTAGCACAACGCCAACCATTAGAAACGGGAAGATATCAGCAGGTCAGAGGTGGACCATTCAATTAGTCCACAAAATTATCTACTTTGGTGTTCACAGAAACAGTACAAAACAGTTTCTTAAAGTGTTAGTGATATTCCTTGCGGCCCTACAACCGGAAGGTATCTCAAGCTTTTCTTATAATAACATTTTAGCCAGGAAAAAGTCTGCTTATTTTAGATGTTTTTTTTTTTTTTTTAATGAGTTGGGGTACAGAAGGATTCAACTTTAAAAAAAAAAAATTTGTGTCTGTGGTTTTCTGCGTAAAGATGAACTGGATTCACGCCGAAACTACTGTTTGCATTTTGATGGAGTTTTGTTTAATATAGATCCCATGTCCTCACATTGTAATATAGGGTATGTTTCATTTTGATTTGATGTCGAAAATCCGAAAAATTAAAAAAGTCAGTTTTCAATTTCACGTGATTCATTCAAAACTATTGGTCGGATTTTGATGGATTTCAATAAATGTACGAGTTTACTCACGGGTAAAATACAGTTTGAAAAAATAAGAAATTTAAAATAATTTTTCGTTGAACTTGATTCACGCAAAAACTACTGGTTGGATTTCATAGGGTTTCCATTAATGTGTAGCCTGTGATCCTGCGAATAATTTGGCTTATGTTCCATTTTAATCTGGCCTCGAGAAAATGAGAAATTATGAAAATTTATAGTTTAAGGCGATTAACGCAAATAATACCGGTTTTATATGTTTGGAGTTTCGATTAATGTGTACCCCTTGGGTCCGCGGGTGAAATAGAGTATGTTTCAATTTGATGTGGCAGTAAAACGATAAGTTTAAGATACTTCTTCCTTGAACGCAATTCACACGGAAACCGCTGGTGGGATTTCTGTGTGGCTTATATTAACTTACAGCCGGTGGTGACGTGGATAATATAGGGTATGTTTCACACTGATGTGATGTCTGGAAAAAAGAGAAATTTACCAACTTAGTACCTTTTTGGTTGAATGCGATTCGCAAAAAACACTGGTCGGATTTTAATGAGATATCTATTAATGTACAGCGCATCGTCACACAGATTCATTTTGATGTGACATCGAAAAAGATGAGAAACTTAGGATAACGTTTCGTTCATACTGTTCCATTTTATTCAGTATTAATTTATGGTTAATACACTGAAATACTTTTTACGAGATTACAAAAAACCTCCTACAGGACAAATTTTATTTCTCAGCTCCTCAAGCGTTTTATTTAAAAAATGAATAATTTCTGTGGAAGACATGTTTTTAAATCCAAGCTGTGAAAGAATAGTGTGTAACCTGTTTTACTGCTCTACGTGCTTAAATCATTGCTAGCCAAAGCTATGGCAATCCTAACCTGGCTCTTTCCAAACTGAGATAAGTGTCAAAGGGTTTTCAAGCTATCCTGGCTGTCTGGTGCGTTTAAAATACTCAAACACTTAATATTATTTGAATGAAAAAAAAAAAAACTAATCATAACAAAGTTTCCGACCGGTCGATGTAACCTTCCTTAATCTCCCAACCGTTTATCTTACATGTTGGAACCTTAAACCTGGTTCGCTGCTGGTATTCTCATTGCAGTGAATTACAATCTGTCAAAACATTAGGATGCTATTAAACGTATTCAGCTGTTAAGTGTTTCAGTAGTCACTAGTAAAAAGGGTTTATTTCGTGTTCAGTGTCTACGTATGTAGTAAATGATAAAATCCCAGCGGACAAGTGCCGTCTGGATGTGAGAAACCGTAAGAGGCCGCTAAGGTGTCCAAAAAGACAACAACAAAACTCGACCGGCAAGAGAGAACAACCACGAATGCAACATACAGCTGCCAAGTGGCATGCAAAACTTGTTTCGTGACGCAAATAAGAAACCTGCAGAATTTTACCGTCCAAAGGAAACAGATCTACCGTCATTCTACCAAGCAGATATTAAACAGCAGGTTTTACCGACACTTTTATCTCAGCAACAAAACTAAGATGTTAGCTCTCACGGTCTATGGTGATAGGAGTCAATTAATAATTAAAATCAGAAAGTGAGATAAAGAACTGGTTCCTTAATTGCAACTTTTACATATTTCAGGAGCAAGATGTGTGCAATTTGTCCCGAGAAGCAGCAGACGTTGAGACACGTATTGTTTCTCACGTAAGCTGACAATAGCGGGCTATATGACATGCCGTGATAGTTAACTTAATGTTCGGCTGCGGTAGAGGTTTAATAGCTCGGTCTCGTACACTGAAATGATTTTTCTCTTCTTCAATCAGTCTGTCGACTAATTTGACGTAATCCTCCAACTCTTCCTTTCCACAGCTAATATCTTATCATACTAACTACATCATATGTCCGCGACTATCTTTGACATGTATTCAAGGTTTTGACGTTCCATCCACCAGCAAATTAACCAATCTCACATGTCTTAAAATATCACCCAACATCCTGTCTCTTCTTTCTTGCAAGACTTTTCCACAAACTTCTTCCTCGCTCATCATTTACAAAACACGTTCATTTCGTGCTCTCGGTGTCCTTTTATAGCACTGTGTTTCAAATGATTCAATGTTTTTCTTTCTGGTATTTCTAATGTCAGTTCTTCACTAGTATAAAATTATGTATTCGATACACAGTTTTAGACAGTTTCAGTTCGAGTCCTAGATCAGTATTTGAAACTAAAAGATTTCGCTTTTTTCAGGAATACTATTTTCGCGATTGAACATCATATCAGCTTTGGCAATCAGTTATAATTTCATAAGTAACAGAATTCACTTCTGTTATTACATCTTATTCTATTTTCATATTTATTATTATTATTGCTAACATTTCTGCTACATTACATCATTTTGTCTTACATTGCTTCATACTTACACCGAGGTCTTCCCTTAGTATTTTGTTTCATGTCATTCAGCAATTAGTCCATGCTTCGCTACCATAAAATTTGGTGCTTCATGCAACAGTTTTAGACAGTTTCTATCAGAGTCCTAGATCAATATCTGAAACTATAAGATTTCGTTTTGATTTATTTTTAGTCCAAATTCTTCCCTCAGTATTTTTTTTTTTCATGTCATTCAGTTATTTCATAATAGCTTTTCTCCTACCGGCTTCAGCAAATCGCAGCGTACTGAATGTTTCTCCTGGAACACATATGCAACAATCAAATTTTTCTTCTATTTCGTTTCTTCTTTCCTCTATATATAAGTTTTATATCAATGGGGATAGTCTACAACCTTTTCTGAAACCTTTTTTAACCAATGTTTGTTCCTGTGATTCTCTACTTTTATTATAGCCACCTACTTCTTATAAAGATTTTAAATTATTCTTCTGCATTGATATTTATGACTAAGGTCTTCAAAATTTTCAATATCTTGTCCCATTTGACATTATAAAAAAAATTCTAACTAAATATAAAACATTAAAAGTATGGTTATTTTTCTTATTTCGTCCTTCCTTAATGCCAGTTTTGCTTCTCTTGCACCCCGGTTTTACCTAAACCGAAAGTGATCTCATCCAATATCTCTTCCATTATCCTTTCTATTCATCTGTACTGCATTATCCTAGTCAATGATTTTGAAGCATGTGACCCTAGACTACTTGTGCGATAATTTTGACATTTGCTGGAATGATCTTTCTTCCGGAATGAGAATATGATAAATTTATCAATATCAGTTGGAATCACCGCTGCTTCCTAATGTTTTGATATGTTTGATTACTCTTTGGCTTCTTCTCCTACTGATTTAAGAAGTTCGAAATGAATCTTATCAATTCAAACTGTCTCATTTAAGTTCAAAATTTCTTAAGCTAAATCAGATTCTCTCCTTAAAACTGAATTCCCTATATAATCAATGTCGACATAGTCTTCTCTTTCCAGCACATTGTAGTTCAAATCATGTCTATCATACATTTACTCTATGTATTCCTTCCATCGGTTGCCTCTATCTTCTGAGCTTAAAAGAGGTTTCCCATCAGAGCATCTTTTGGGTCCAACTAGTATGCGTTCTGATCTCTTCCTGCTTCATCCTGAATATTATTGTGACTTCTTCCATCAACTCAAAAATTTGTTTATGATCCTAAGCTTTCCGTTACCTTCTTTCCACTGCCAAAAAACTGGTACACCTACCTAATATCGTGTAGGGCCCCTGCGAGCACGCAGAAGTGCCGCAACACGACGTGGCATGGACTCGACTAATGTCTGAAGTAGTGCTGGAGGCAATTGACACCATGCATCCTGCAAGGCTGTCCATAAATCCGTAAGAATACGAGGGGGTCGAGATCTCTTCCGAACGGCACGTTGCAAGGCATCCAAGATATGCTCAAAACCGTTCATGTCTGGAGGGTTTGGAAGCCAGCGGAGGTGTTTAAACTCAGAAGAATGATCCTGGAGCCACACTGTAGCAATTCTGAACGTGTGGGGTGTCGAATTGTCCTGCTGGAATTGCCCAAGTCCATCTGAATGCATAATGGAGATGAATGCATGCAGATGATCAGCCACGATGCCTACGTACGAGTCATCTGTCAGAGTCGTATCTAGACGTATCAGGGGTCCCATGTCACTCCAACTGCACACCATTACAGAGCCTCCACCAGCTTGAACAGTAGCCCTGCTGACAGGCAGGGACCATGAATTCATGAGGTTGTCTCCATACCCGTACACATCCATCCGCTCGATACAATTGGAAACGAGACTCATCAGACCAGGCAACATGTTTCCAATCATCAACAGTCCAATGTCGGTGTTGACGGGCCCAGGCGAGGCGTAAAGCTTTGTGTCGTGCACTCAGCAAGGGTACATGCGTGAGCCTTCGGCTCCGAAAGCCCATATCGATGATGTTTCGTTGAATGGTTCGCACACTGTCACTTGTTGATGGCCCAGTATATAAATCCGCAGTAATTTGCGGAAGTGTTACATTTCTGTCATGTTGAACGATTCACTTCAGTCGTCGTTGGTCCCGTTCTTGCAGGATCTTTTTCCAGCCGCAGCGATGTCGGAGATTTGATGTTTTACCGGATTCCTGATATTCACGGTGCACTCGTGAAATGGTCGTACGGGAGAATGCCCACCTCATCGCTGCCTCTGAGATGCGTGTCCCATATCTCGTGCGTCGACTATAACACCACGTTCAAACTAACATAAATCGTTATAACCTGCCTTTGTAGCAGTAGTAACCGATCTAATGCCTGCGCCAGACACCTGTTGTCTTATATAGGCGTTGCTGACCGCAGCGCCGTACTCTGAGTGTTTACATATCTCTGTGTTTGCATACGCATGCCTATTACCAGTTACTTTGTCTTTTCAGTGTATTACCTTAACTGATTTCAGTATTTCTTTCATTGTATTTCATTCTTCTCTGATCGAATTCCCTTCAGAGTTATTTCTTAGACTCACATCTAAAACCTCTGCGGATTTTTCTGTCATGTAAAAAACTATTAGTTTGGTCGCTTCAAATCTGTTTTGTACGTGTTGCTTCTTTATTTCCGTCTGCACATCATAAGTATCACCTCCTTGGTATTGCTTGTCTTGCACCCCGAATCGAAGCTGATCGTCATCCATTGTCTCTTCTATTATCCTTTCTATTCCTCTGTGTACTGCAATCTTGGTTTAACCATGATACAATCTGGATGATATCTGTATGTATCGCCTGGAAATTTCCAAGTGTATATCCTTCGTGCATGATTCTGAAATAGCGTGTTCGCCACGATCATTTTACATTTTTCACGAGATTCGTAAAACCTGTTTTTCCACTCACTTCTGTCTCCTATTCCAAAACTTCTTACAGTATTTCTCTTCATTCCTTCGTCCACTATAATATTCGTGTCACCCATGATTATTAGATTTTCGTTATTTTTTCGTCATCATATTATGACGCTGGCATGTACACTTGTATTGATATGGTTGACCCAGACTCAGTTTCTACCCTCACCAAAATAATCATGTTACTAAATTGTTCATACTAATTTCCCAGTTTCCCTACTGTCTTCTCTAACAATCACACACCAGCATATCAACTGACAGCTTTTGTACTAATTTTCCCCCAGACTAGAAATCCTGTGCATCCTTCCACATAAGCTCACTAATCCCAACCATATCATTAAGTCATTCCATTTCCCTTTTTTAGTTTTCTGATCTTGCCCCACTCGGACATCTAACATTTCACGCTCCGATTAGTAGAATATTTCCGTCAATTCTGATAACTCTTCATTAAGCAGTCCCCTGGTGATCTGATTGGGGAACTATTTTATCTCCGGAATATTTTTTCAGGAAGAAGCTAACATGCTGTATGTAATTTGAGATGATTATGTGACCTCAGTATACCCTTTGGGTCTTTAATGCAGCGGCTTCCCGTTGCCTATATGCCGTTGATCATTTCTGATTCGTCCTCAGTTTCCAACCTCATGGGCAAGAGGGTACCAAGTTTTGGGGACATCTCTTCAGCAGCTTGATTTCAGTTTATCAAACGATTACTTGAAAGTTAGAACAAGTTTACAAATAAACCAACATTCTTCAGTTTATCAGCCATCACATATATTTTAAAATAGTTCTTTACTCTAATCGTACCACCTACCGTTCATACAAAGGATTTTCTCAGAAAATTCCAAATCACGCGATAGCCAGGTAAAATTTCTATTATTCGTTAAGACTATATTCTTCCAAACAGTTCCTGTTACGTATCAACACTTGTGAAGTTTAATAACAGTTAAAAGGATCCTTAACCACACTCCTTATTAATCTCAATATTGTCCTATTCTGTCTTCTGACTTGTAGCTTGAAAACCAGCCTCAGTTTTTGAAACAACAATCGAGAATTTAATACCGCAACCATTGGACTATTTAATTTTACTTAGATGTATTTCTGGCCCCGACAAAAATATTAATAATAAGTCCCAGTTGGTTTCCCGTTGCCTACTGCATCCCTATGCCGTTGATAATTTTTGATTCAACCTCCTTTAAGGGCCGTTTTCAACCCTATGGGCAAGAGAGTATCTAATATGAAGATTCGTGGGCGAATGAAACTTAACATTGGGCCTCCACATACCTTATTAAGTGACTACCACTTTCATTCCACAGTGAAAATAGGACAAATAATCAAACGAGTTTCCTTCTATTTATATAAAAAGTTAATAATAAAAAAAATAAAGGTTGGTAGTAATTGGAGCTACTACCGCAATTGTTAACGTGAATACGCCTTTCTTCAGCCGAATACCCAGTGAAACAACAAATATTGTCTATAACTTAACATTTTACTTAGGTACACAAAAAAGCTACTACTAGGTGGTAAACGGTTAAACAATACATTTAAGTACACAAGAGACTTTTCCACTGACAAGGGACATCTTTGACCTCGAACGCTCGGAACCGCACGAAAACATGTTTAGAATAACAAGCGATCATAAACAAAACAGTGGTGTGTATCATTTTCATGCAGAACTCTTGAGTCTAGAACTCCGTGAACATGTAACAAATGAAAAGATCCTATTGTTGCGTGATTCCTGGCCAGGTCATTCAGATTGTACCCTTCTAGATGCAATTTTTCCAAACAAAGATGTTGTGCTGAACATATTATTACCGAAAATAACAAAATATTGCAAACCCCTTGATGTTTACTTCTTTCGGCAATATAAGCTCTATATCAGGAGAATTACTAATTTTGTAAGACTACAATGTGCCAAACCACAAGTCAAGATCGTTATTTCATCATGAAACTTCACTCTGTGATTTACAATCAATTTGCTGCACCTTCGTATGTAAGCCTATGTTGTAATATACTTGGCGAAAGCCAGGTTATGACATTGACATACCAACATTTGAAAATGTAATTAGTGTGGCTTTTGATATTGGACTGCGTGATTTGGAATGTGATAATGTAGCTTTATTGAAGTGTGCACATTGTTCTCTTCCACTTTGTTTTAACCACTTCATGGAAATTCCGCATCTGAATTTTGAGGACTAATATAAATACTATCAGGCGTATGTAGTACTACTGTATATGCGTGTTTTGCGCTATATTAATGTTATTTAAGAAGAGAGTTTTTGGCACTGTTGACTGAAAATGTAATGGTACACTGACGTCACTGAATTCCGTATAATTTCCTTCATATGGTATTATCTTGTTACTTTGTTTCTCTCTATTGAGGCAGAATGCAACGTTTTACATGGAAATGACACACACCTCTGTTATTTTTAATATCGCTTGTTATTCTAAGCATGTTTTCGTGCGGTTCCGATCGTTCGAGGTCAAAGGTGTCCCTTGTGAGCACTTAAATGCTACAACTTGTGTTTCTGAGGTGTTTGCCAGAAGTCTGACCACTGTGGTACCAATATGTTCCTCTGGGTAGACCACATATATCGATACCGTAACTGCCTCACACTGTTCGGCTTCACCTGGGCCAACTTCACATGGCTTTCTAACGCTCGGCTTTCTTGATCAATCGGTTTGAGCTAACACTTCTCCGCTTTTTAGAAGCTTGTTGTTTCAATTCTACTTAGGGTTGCCATCCTTAATGTATTATAAAGTATCATATTTTATTTTTGTCGTTATTCTTTATACTTTTTCCTACCAATAAAGTAAGCAAAAATACTTTATTTCCAGTAAAGTATACAATACATGGAACGGAACGTTCTTAAGCTAGTTCCACAACTTCGTGCAAGAATCCCTATTGGCCAGGGATTTTTTTTTTGCCCCGTTTGCGTCCTTTGATCCGTGTACTTTACCATTTGGGAGCCGAGGTAACAAGAGTGGGCCATCTATATTGTTGCATTCGTGCCGACTCGTGTATGCTCGCCGTTATTTCTGAACGGAACGATGGATGTCAGTCTTGTGATTAAAAGCGGAGAATCGCAGGTTCTTCGGTTTCTCGTCGTTTTGAGGGTGAAGTTTTCTCTGAATTAAGTGGTGACACTAGCCACTCCTGCAGATGATCAATTACTGAAAAAAACCTCCATCACAGGTACAGTCATTTACTTAGGTTTTACTAAAAAGTTTCCTTATCTCATTGATAATTGTTTATTAATTGATAAAACTGAATAAACTATACCTGTGCGTAAAAAAAACTGAGGGGAGATACTTTTTTTTTCGTTTGCTGCAGAATCCAATTCGGGAGGACACGGGGACAAATTAGGGTTGTAACGGAGCTTTTTTTTTTATCTGCTTAACGTTTCTCTAACAGCGAGGTCTTTAGAGACGGGAAAGGATGGGGGGCAAAGAATGGGAAGGAATTTGGCCATGGCCATTTGAAGGAAGCATCCCGGCATTTGCCTGGAGTGATTTGGGAAACCATGGAAAACCCAAATCTGGTTGCCCGGACGGGGATTCGAACCGCCGTCCTCCCGAATGCGAGGCCAGGACGCTAACCGTTACACCACCACTCTCGGTGTAACGGAGCTCATCTTTGCGGATGCTGATGCGGATGTTCAGTGCTTGATATATGCGGATGTTTTACGGATGCGGATTTGGAGGTGGAAAAATAAATTTGTAATTATTTATTTTTTAATACTATATCAAAAATTAATTTTAAATCAAAATTTTATGCCAAATTCTGTCTTTTTTTCATAACTTAAGTCTGTTTCCATATAATACTGCCATATTGACTTATTATTGCCCCATCTTTCAACAAAATATACTTGGATGATTTCACAAGTGTATAAAATTATTTGCATAACTACGCACGTGTCTAAGAACCAATGTTTGTCATATGAACTTTGCGGAGTTCGTGGCACTAATTCAAGCGTCAAGCACAAGACCACGCCACTGCACATCTCCGTGCTCGCTATTTTTTTTTTTTTTTGTTTTGTTTTTTTATGACTATATGCCTCGTCGACGTCAAGGTCATTAGAGAAGTGAATGGATCGGGGCTAGGAACGGGAAGGAATTCGGCCCTGGCCTTTTAAAGGAATCATTCGCCTGGAGTGATTTAGGGAAACCATAAAATCCAAAATTTTAATGCCCCGACGGGGATTCGAACCCGCGTCCTCCCGAATGCGAAGCCAGAGCGTTAACGCTCACCCACCACTCTCAATTCCGTGCTCGCCACCCGCATTCCCACCGCTCTAGTAGCGCATTCACAGTACAACTTGTAGGACCTACGATGATCCGATTTTCGATAAATAACTCTTGACGGACCGTGAAAGGGGTTACAGAACTACATGTAGGACGTGTTGGATGTTGTTGGACTCCCAGACAACCAAAAAAGGGCCCTTGCTGTCCAACAAGCTAGAGATATTGGAGGAAGCTATTGGAAGAAACATCATATTAGTGTGCTACAAGGACACATGGTGTGCCGCGAGAAAGTATGAGTGGAAAGGATTGTTTGGAACATTTTGTTGGACGCCTTCTATTAGCGTGAATGGGTGATCGCATTCTACGGTAGTTCTACACGGATGTCCGGATAGGCCGCTTTACTTTACATGCAAGTTCAAACTTGATTTTTTTTAACTGCTTTACGTCTCACAACAGCGAGGTCTTTAGAGACGGGAAAGGATAGGGGCAAGGAATGGGAAGGAATTCGGCAATTGCCTTTTTTAAAGGAAGCATCCCGGCATTTGCCTGGAGTGATTTGGGAAACCATGGAAGACCCAAATCTGGATGCCCGGACGGGGATTCGAACCACCCGAATGCGAGGCCAGACAAACTTGAAATTGTAAATTCGTCGCTTGGGTATTAACGCCGTCAGTTCATTGTTACTTTTATCGCAAGATGGTCAGAAAAAAAAACACTTTTTTGTTAGCTAAGCGACGATGGGCAGTATCTCCTATAAAGAGCAAAGAATAATATATATTGCAATGTAAACAAAACATCCGGTATACATCCGCATTAAAAATTGCGGATGCGGATGCGAAAGCTGATGTAGGATTTCAAACGAAAGTTCCGCTCTTGCGGATGTGGATATCCGTTGGTCTATCGCAATCACTCCAGGCGAATAACGGGATGGTTACTTCAAAAGGCCATGGCCCAATCGCTTCCAGTTCCTTGCCCCCAGTCTTTTCCCGCCTCTAATGACATCGGCATCGATGAGGTGTAAAACAAAAATACAAATAAGATGAAAAACATCATGACATTAGGAAGTAGGTGTTTAGGAAAGTTGCCACTGTAACATGTGTGTCATCGCAATTTAATTAAAATTAATTACAAATGAACCTGACGCCTATCATAAAACTCTTTTTCTCTTATAAGTTTTTATATGTTTAGGGTTTTACGCCACTTCGATTGGAAGGAAATCGACCAGATATGTGATCTTTAATTCCCCTAGTGTGGCGTGATTTCCCCGTGCAAAACCGCATTACATATGGCCAGATTAAGGATCGAATCTGCGTCCTTCCGATTGCCAGGAAAGAAAGTTATTACTCACACACTAGTATCAGATTAAAAATCTCAAACTGAGATATTCCCAGTGAACTGCACTGTGTGATCCCTTTTTTTGTGATGTTGCAGCTCACAACACGTTAAGCATAAAAATATTCCTTTAAGATCTAGCACCGAGAATGGTGGTGTAACGGTTAGCGTTCTGGCCTCGTATTCGGGAGGACGGCGGTTCGAATCCCCGTCCGGGCATCCAGATTTGGGTTTTCCATGGTTTCCCAAATCACTCCAGGAAAATGCCGGGATGCTTCCTTCAAAAGGCCATGGCCGAATTCCTTCCCATTCCTTGCCCCCCATCCTTTCCCGTCTCTAAATACCTCGCTGTTAGAGAGACGTTAAGTAGATTAAAATATATATATATATATGGTCTAGCAGCGAAGCAGGTAGTTTGCCTGCAGGGGAATATTACGTCCTGAGTGGATAAAGCAACAACGAGTAGACCTATATTCACAACACGTAACATTGTTGTGACGTGTTGTTCATCTTGGCTGTGACGCATGAATTTCTTAGTGGTCTATTTACATCAAGATTGGAAACGCTTTATCATTACAGTCGCTTGTTAATTCCGAAGCTAAAAAGATGATTCAACAGTAATCATACACGGTATTAATAGTGGAGTGCTGTCGCTGTTAGTCGAATAAGAACCGCATATCTGATTAAGTCAACAACACAACGGATAAATCTTCTGATCCTTATTATTATATCAAAAGTTAAAGTAACACTCTGGCTTCGATATTTTTCATAGTTATACTCTAAAGAAATTTGCAAATCATTTATGTATTGAACTGCTATGAACGTGCAGAAAAAAAAATGGAAAATATAAACAATTTCTTTAGGAAGTGCATTTCATTTTTTTTTAGGAAACCCCATTTAATGATTCCTAACTGACACTTCAGGAAGGTACTTTAAATACCTCACTGTGAATATTTGACAATATCTTTGTCTTTCTAATTCAGCAGATAGCATATAAAATTACCTTCCCCTCTCTCTTTGTTATGACTCAGGTCGCCTGTGCAGTAATATTGCGGCTGGCTTATATTTTCGTCCTGGAACTCAGCCATGTTTCTAATATTACATCAGAAATGTTAGAAAACTGTCTCTCTTACATATTGCTTCCACTCGTCACACAAATAATCCATTTTTGTGTTATATCTCTATTTTATTTGTAGTGTGGATGATTTTTTTCTTGAAAATCTTAAAGGTTTTAGGTATTTTAATTTGTTCTGTGTTTACGGTCATAAGCAATAAATACAGTGCACATACGATAAGGTCATTGCTAGCACGCGTTGAGATGATACTTCTGGTTAGAACAAGTGGGGTTGTTAAATCATCGAAGTGGAAAAGAATTAAAACATTTCAACATTAAGAAAACTGCATCAGTGAAACAAGTTTTCACGTCTTTATCACTGACAAAAACTATATTAATGTAACAATACTACGTTTTGCTAAAGGCACACAATTACTTTATTTATACGACTTCTGATATGAGCTATGCTAATTCCCCGTAAAGTTGTATCTTGAATTCCTTTTACCAACGAGGTATCTGAATTTGGTCGACTTCAGTGGTAAATAAATAAAAGATCCATCTGAAAGAAAAACCCTCCACGTTAAATCAAAATTACGTATCACTCAGTTTCTTCAGCTTATCACCAGACCAATAAACGTAATCTTCTATTATTGGGTAGAACACCAACAGCTTTAGTTTTCATTTTTTATCCTTTACAAAACAACAATTACCAAACTGTTCTCAACTAATCTTACAACAATCTTAGTACGTATTACACTTACTTAATACAGAAATCTTTTACGTAAAGTGTCAACAGTTCTAAAAACAGTTTCTTAACAGTTTTCGGGGCTTTCCCGTTGTACTTCTGACCCATTTTATTCACTTCTCGTAGCTAAAAATTTGTACGAGTGGAAATACTTACCTGACAGGTGTAGTTTATTTGCTACAACAAAGGAAAGAAAAAATCAGAGATCTTTCTGCTTTAATTTAATGCATTACACAAAACCAGATTACAAACTAATGATGCCACTAAATGTGGTTATACATGAGAACGAATTACTAGTTGGTAAATATGAGGAAGAAGTGAAATATTTGTATACATCCACGTCGAGAATCATTGAAATACGTTTAAGAGGATGACATGACTCTAGTTCAGGTAAATTTCATCCATTTGGTATGTGCATCCGTTAAGTATTTAATTTCTCCGTTATTTTCTCTGGTGGATAAATGTGAGCGGGATAAACCCAGACGACTTGCTTGACCGTTCTTTGATCTTATTCAGTACCTTATCTAAACCTAACAGCATCACCATGTTCTAAAAACTGGCACACTAGAATTTTATGGGAATCTTTTTTCGTAATCTAGTTACTTTAAAATTATATAGTTCATGTAAAACTAAGCCTCCCGACAACTTTCCTAACAATTGCAGTAAAATATTCGTTCCTTTTTATACCAAAGTGATTACCTGGAATTTAGTATGCTAGAAAATGAGGAAGATGTTGACGTTAAGGAAGCACCATAGCCTGCTGTAAACACATGTTCTTGTTCTCCGAGTACCATACCCCGGTGTGAGTGTAGGCGGTTATAATTGGGGGAGGGGGCGTTCACCCCTCCACAGTAGCCTCCTGGGGGAAGTGAACTGGGGTAGGTTCCCCGTTGCCTTCATGGAGCAAGGAATATATGGAGACGACGCAAGGGACCTTCGGCACATACTGGAGTGAAACCGGGTGGAGAGAAGTGGGGAGGGGAGGCCGCCATATTGCTTGACAGGAGAAACACGGGAAATTAGCACAAAAAACCTCAAGAGAATCATAAAAACACCGCAATTTGATGATGGATTATTATGTAACTCGACGAGACACATCAAAAATGAAGAATAAAATTTTTTGATATCGTGCTTAGTTCTCGAGATATACTGTCTCAAAAGAGTGGAGTTTCTGGTTGAAATTCAGAAGAAACGTGTCCCCAAAGTCATGATAGATTCTGATGTAACACGACGATACAAATCGAAAATAAAGAATAAAATTTTTCGATATCTCGCTTAGTTCGCGAGATATACTGTCTCAAAAGTGAGGTTGTTAGGTTATGAGGGGATTCAACGATAACCGTGGCGCCAAATTTGATGACTAATTCTCATGTAACTCGATGAGAGAAACTGAAAGTAAAGAATAAATTTTTTTGATATCTCGCTTAGTTCTCGAGATATTGTACCTTAAAATTGACGTGATTAAGTTGAAATGTGACCTGGACCAGAAGAAAACTATCGCCATATCCATATTTGATGATGAATTCGGACGTAACTTAATGAGCAGGTAATTCTTTTTAACTTGAATAACAAACTGTTTATTTCTACAGTCCTTAAATTTTAGTTGATGTTCAAATAGGTTATATTTTCACATTCTATTTCAGTAATTGACAAGAAAGATTTCGAAATCTAGAAATATACTTGTAGACATATTTACAAACAGAAACAAGACATATCTGAAATTTTAAAAATAGCATAAGTCAGTGTTTAGAACTTTAAAAAAATTAATACTTCATAAAACCTCATAGTTTCTGAGCTTACTTAGAAGATACTGTACTGTTAGTGGCCTATATAATTTTGCTAGAAAAATCAGTGCATTCATAAATCAGAAGCTAACAGCTAATAATAAATTGTTTGTTCTCTTCTGGTATACACCGCATTTCAACCTGCCAACATTTCCATTAATATTGCCGCTACAAAACCAAACTATGTAGACACATCTAAACAAAAGAAATACATCGCGAACTACATTTTGGACAACAAAGTTTATTTCATCACGTATAGTAGTTCGCACAGCACAAATTATCACCATTAATTTCATCGTGCACTTTCAGTGTAAACTTAAACGTGAGTAATGCATGCAGAATACCATATTCACTGTGTCGCGATGTAAACATGGCCCGCTTAAATTAAATATCCAACACTTGTCTACAATAAGGCTAGCTTTTCAGGTGCAAAATAGTAACATATGCTAATTGTCTACTCTACACCAACAAAAATTTGAGAATGATATGATCCTATTGAGAGCAATGAATAAATTTATAGCGAATGGCACTAATGTTGCAGTTGCCTGTCAGATACTTCAAGAACGATAATTACAATGTGACTTACTTATGAAACGCTATTCCAGGTTTTTTCCTATCTCGTCTGTTTGTGCAACCATATACAGCACAACTTGGGATTATAGAAAACTTTAGAATATTAGAAAATGAAATATTCTCAGCAGCTGACACAGTGCAAACAGCCCAATGTTTTGGTACTCCTACGATATCCGCCGCGCAAGCGCAGTTTTTTCACGAGGTTTCACGGATTTAGCGTTATCTCGTCTCCATATATTCCTTCCTCCATGGTTGCTTTCCCCTGCATATGATGTGATGATGTGTGTGTTCAGTGACAACCCTGAATTTCGAGTTTAGTCCCTTCCTGTTAAATATTAGATATTCCGAAGAATACGAGGCTTCAGGGTGGGTGACTGGTAGTGTTTGATTTTAGTGTTGCCAGACTCTTTCCATTGTAAGTGTACTTGACAGTTTGAACAATCTGGCCAGTCATGTTATCCGCTCCATCCAAAATGCCAGTCCCGAACATAAAACAGCTCGCTCGCGAGGATCCGTCAAAACACGATATGAAGAATCGTTTGGTAAAGAAATTAGAGCACAGTATTCGGTATACAGTCGAGTACAATAACTCGCAAACAAAATGCCACATAATTATTAGAGGAACCAAGACTCATTATCTTGATAGGCTTTTTACCATCCTAGATGTATGTGTCTGTTAGGAGTTTCCTTTTCTTTATCCTTACTTTATCAGTTTTTTTCGTAGAAATTATTTAGTGTTCTTCTGTATGTTTAAGTTTCCAGCAAATCTTTGCCTATCCTCTATTTTCGACTGTAGCACTTGCTTTTTTTTCTGGCTTTACGCATCGTCGACGTCGAGTCATTAAAGGCGGGAATGTACTGGGGGCAAGGAGGAACGGGAAGCAATTCGGCCATGGCCTTTTGAACGAATCATCCCGGCATTCGCTAGGTGTGATTTCATCTAACCATATAGCACTTGAAGTCACCACATCAGAATAAATTTAGTAAAATTTTCAGCATAGTTCTATTTTTAATGCGTTTTTCGATTAACTATTCATGAAATTAGTTTTGTCACATAACCATTTGCAATGTCCCCCTTTTGCTTGAAATCTCGGAACACGTGAGAGATCCAGCAGTGCTATTACCATAAGTATACGATTGTGTTACCTCAACATTAAACGGTTTCATTTCTGTAACGAATAAATGGATATATAAATATATGAAATATTACGATTAACAATGTCGAAATCCACAAAATCGTTTACTACTGGCCTTGTGATATGGCGCATTATCATGCTGAAAAATGCCACTGCCGTTGGGAAACATGGTCGTCATGAAGGGATATACGTGGTCTGCAACCAGTGTAAGATACTTATTGGCAGTCATGGTGCCTTGCACGAGCTCCACTGAACCCATGGATGCCCACGTAAATGTTTCATAGAGCATAATTTAGCCACCACCAGTTTGTCTCCGTCCCGCAGTACAGGTGTCAGGAAGCTGTTCCCTTGGAATATGACAGATTCGCACTCTCCCATCGGCATAATGAAGAAGGTATCGGGATTCATCAGACCATGCAACGCTCTGCCACTGCGCCAACGTCCAGTGACGATGATCACGTGCCCATTTCAGTGTAGTTGCCAATGCCGTTTTGTTAACATTGGCACGTTCATGGGTTTTCGGCTGCGGAGGCCCATCGTTAGTAGTGTTCGGTGCACAGTGTGTTCAGACACACTTGTACTATGCCCAGCATTAAAGTCCGATGTTAATTCTGGCACAGTTCATTGCCTGCCCTGTTTTACCCGTCTGCCCAGCCTACGACATCCGACATATGTCGTGAGAGTTGGCCGCCCAACTCCTCCACGTATGGACGTGGTTTCACCTTGGTTTCGCCACTTGTTGAAGACACTCACCACAGCACTCCTCGAACACCCGACAAGTCGTGCGGTTTGAGAAATGCTCGTGCGGGGCCTTCACAATCTTCCCTCGGTCAAACTCGGATAGATCGCGTGCCTTCCCCATTCTAAACTCGGATAGCACGCTCATTGATACTACATGCACCGTGCGTGTGTATCAGTTTATATTGATAGTAGGCAGGCAGTCATAAAGTTCTGGCTTATCAGTGTATATTTATTGCGACTAGAAATAACGTTCTAAATAATCATTTAGGTATATGACCGATAAGGTTTTATACTTCTGGCATAATTTTGTTAATGTACGTAAGAGTGGTATTGTAGTAAACGAGCGGCAATTCACTACAACCAAGGTTGGATTCGTCTCTGATCAACCACTCCCCGATCAGCTTCCCGAAGATATGTGGCTATAAGATCAGAGCAATTACGTTCTGCCCTCACTTATTGCTAGTAATGAGCAGGAATCAGCGATACAAAACATGTAGTTGAAAGAATGGAGTGACTTTAATACTTCAATAAAAATGAGCACATAGACATACACTTGAAATAACTGAAAAATACTGCATAAAATAACTCTCATAAAAGGAATCTCTTACTAATAAAATCCTGTCACTCGGAATATTCTTTCTAAGCCAGCAGAAGGGTATAAATGCATTTAGTTTACCTAATAAAATCTGCATGTCGTCTGGCAACGTGGTCCATCCTGAGAATCGGCGAATAGACTGCCCTGGAGGCTGTTCTCGACTGCGCTCTCCAGAGTAGGAGCGTAGTGGGGGAAGTCATGTGACATTATTTCTATTCGTTTAAAAACCCTTAGTAAGGGCTTTTCTGGGCTACCGTGGTAGGGGGACTCCTTCCCACGGGAAGTGACTTTGCCCAACCTTGAGCTCTGCTTCGTTGGGTGGAATTACATTGCATAGCTGCAGCTTGAGAAAAATTATCCCGAGTAAAAGTTTGCAAGATACTATAACTAAAATCCCTCAATATACTACAGTATAATTCGTGTCATCACCACATCAAATCAGACGACATCTTTTTCCACTAACCTTTCAAGTAGACCAGTACGGTGAGCCTCCACAAGCTAAAAGATGTGCCACAAAATTTTATCTATTGTAAGGAATTAACCGCTGTATTTTTTACTACCTATTTTATTCCAGTTTCTGTGGTTCAAATACCATGATTAACTACGTATTATCGTATTCTTTTAATTAAATGTTAATTATTTGCTCTCAGTTGTTTTTATTTTTAGTTTTGTTAATTCATTTTTAAATATTTTTGTTTGTCGTCTCTACTGCTACTCTTGGAGGCTCTGCGGCTCTGTCATATGTTCTCTGTACGTGCTTTCCCCTCGAAAATACTATGATTACCAACCTTTCCAAATATTTTATTATTGCGTTTCGTTGTTTTGGTATTTGTCCTTCATTTCGGTGACGGTGCTTTTCCATCTATATTACTTTCTTCCTGTACTGTTACACCGACCCATTGTTAGACATCACTTTAAAAAAAATCAAAGCCGTGTTTGTCTGACTCCTTTGAGGAGTTTAATCCTACTTCTTACAATTATTTCAGTTCTATCACAGTGTGCTCCGAATTGGTCCGAAAATTGTGTTAGTCAGTAGTTACTTTTGCTATTTTCTAATAAAATTAGTAGACTATGGTCGTAGATAGGTGGCTCACTGGTTGAGGCCTCTGATTGGAGATCGAGAGGTCCTCCGTTCGAATCCCTGTCTCGGCCCTGATACAGCTTGCTGTGTAATGTATGCCAGAACGCTTCCTTTGTTTCGTTTCACGTTTAACTGTAGGTCCCCTATACCCGGTAGGATTACCAGATTAATTTAAAGCAGCTACTATAGGGGCGCAATATGCAGCCAGTAAAAATCCTGTCTCCAGATCATTAGGACCATACCAGCTTCAGTGGTGAAACAGTAACGCTGCTATGGTTCCCAATAAATTTAAATTACGTTTATCAACAAAACATTCTTCTCTTTCAAACAAAGATGTCGATTATTTTCGTCGGTTGCTGAAAAAAAAAATAGAAATAAAACAAAGATCATTCGTGACCGCTACGGTATGTGTTTCGGAAAAAATACAGGAAGCTAGCTTCTCAGACTATCATAAATTACATACGGGGATAATTAAACGCGGAAATAAATATTAACATGCTGTTGTGTGTTCTGTATCGTGACAAATAATATGAACGAAAAGCTACGTGGCCTGGCTCTGAACCCCCCCCCCCCCACATATCCCAGCGTAGCTTTCCAGCCAACCCCCCCCCCTCCCCCCTAGACAGAGCTCGTAGTTTATGCACACTCCCTTATAAGGCAACCGAACTTATCATAAAGGCCAAGACACCACATACAATAGTTGAAACATTGTTAAAGCCCGTTTGTAAATAGATGGTGAGTATAGTTCTGAGTTCAGAATCTGATAGTGAAATTTCAAAAATTGTTCTGCCTGTTGAGTGCTGACACGATCAGGCTCCAAGTTGTTGACATGTCTCGAAATATTGGAGACATTATGATGCAGAAAAATCAACAGCAATCGGAAGTTCTCACTTCAGATCGATGTGTCCACGGATATCAGCCGCCAAGCATAACTTCCTGCTTACATTTGCTAAATCGATGGGGCTGTAATTGCAGGTAGAGGAAGTTCGGGTAGCCCCGGACATTTAAAATTAATTACAAAAAATAAAAAATAAAATAAATAAAAAAATAAACATATTTTCTCTCTTTATTTTAATCTTAAAATTAAAGTGGTAACTTCTGCAGTCATATTAATTAGGAGTTAGTAATCATAATATTTTTTTCAATGAATTAAATTGAAAACACTTTCGCCTTAATTTTTTGGCCTTACAAAAATCACAATAATAATGGATATCTGAAGAATCTATAGAAACACAATCTTCATGGGCCCTGTCTTTGCTTTATAGCATGGAATCCAGTCGTCTTCAAAAATTTCTCCGCGTACGATACATTCTTTCCGTTTTACTTGATTTTCTTCGAAAGGCTTTGAATTAGTTACTTTTCTCTGTATTAAACGTGTTTATAGTGCCTTTACTTTTTTATTTTTTCACTTTGCCCTCTTTGCTGCCTTTACTTTTTTGCCCGTCCTCTCTACATTTTTTATATGGTGAATATGTTAAAACCTCGCCCTTTTGGATTTTCATAAATATATTCAATAATCACCAACGAATTTTGGCAGGAGCGACGAAAAACTTCTGCCATGAACAAAACACAACTCACTGGGCGCCCAAGCCGCAGTTCAGTTGCATTTGTTTTTACACTACAGGCTGCATATTTACAATAAAGTTTTACGGAAGCAGCGTGGTTGGTTTGTTAGAACTTTAAAGGCCCATTCACACTAGCGGTCGGCTCAGCTCAGCTCAGGTCAAAAATCGCTATACACGTAATCCAATAGGAGCATTCACAATACGCGGTCAGCTCAGGTCAGGGCAAGGCTGGTCAAACTGAAGATCCCGGCACCACCGATCAACAACGGTCAAGACCTGAGCTGACTGCAGGTGTGAACAAGCAACGGTCATGTCAGGTCAGATCAAATGGGCGGCGAACGTCTGAAAACTATGCTTGAATTAGCAATAAAATAGAGTAATAAATATTTTAACGGTATGTTATTTCTGTTTATTTTTAATTCGGCAAAATTTAATATAAATTTAAATATTATTACCCAATTTAGTACTGCCAAGGTTTCCGAATTAAAAAAAAAAAAAAAAATGGTGAATTTATTTCTTGTTATGTATGAACGTTAGCACCCAAACAAAGAATATGTGTAAAATAGGGTTACTCTCGTTCATCCTGAAATTCACTTTCTACTTGGCATGAAATTTTATCCTTCCATAAATAATAGTGCGAAATACATGTTGGTTAAATTATGTTATCAGTTAATCCTGGAGAAGAATTAATTTTTCTAAAATAAATTCGAAATCTTTGAGCCCTAAAATATCAAAAGAATTTCCGACCACTCGTCTCGCACTGTATAGCTGGTAGTTAACATTCTTTTTTATCTTGATCTGTTTGCGCTTGAAACTCTGGATGCACCCAGAACCATCATCTTTTTGATCTTGACGTATTTTTAGGCTCATGATCCAAAATCATTACGATATAATTGACGTTGGGGTGTTCACTATGAGCAACTGAAATGAAATGGCCTCGTCTACGACTTGATCTGACCTGACCTGACCTGACCGCTAGTGTGAATGCTATCCTGGATCGTGAGCTGAGCTGAGCTGACCGCTAGTGTGAATGGGCGTCAAGTGTTCGGTGTTACCCGCCGTCCGGGGCTTCCCGACTTTCGCCCACATATATATATATTTTTTCCCTAGAGTGAACTACCCGTGAAGAAATATTTTGTTCGTCTGATGAATATTTGCTCCATAATGAATCAACATGGAAGGATTGCTTTAGTATTTGTACAGACGGAGCCCAATTGAAAGGATTTGTAGCTAAAGTACGTGAAGTAAATCATAACATACGATGTGATCATTGTCGCATTCTCCGCGAAGCCATTGTTGCCAGGTCTACGCAATCTTCTCTGAAAGATGTGCTGGTCGAAGCAGTAAAAGTGTCAAACTTCATCAAATCGCGCCCCGTAAATTCGTTTTATGTCAGGAAATAGACTCGGAAGAAGTATGGTGGTTTTTAGGTATTAACGCGAATATTGGAACTTAGGATGTCCAGGCATTTTTTACTGTTGAAGGACATGAGTACGCGTATTTATTTGGAGATGGTGAATGGGTACGTAAATTGGCATATCTTTCCGTCATTTCCGTGCACTTGAATGAGCTGAACATCAAAATGCAAGTTAGGAACGAAAATATTTTTATTAATATGGATAAAATTAAAGGATTTGAGAACAAGCTGAATTTGTGGCTACAGAGGAATTAAAATGGATCGTGTGAGATGTTCCCGATTGTATGTTTACTTGATGGCGGTAAAAAAAAATGGTGATGAAATGAATTAAAGAATATTTAGTAATTCTGCTGCAGATACTCAGAAAGTACTTTGGGAAATGCATTGAAGATTTAGACTGGGTTCACGATCCATTCGTTGCTAATTCAGAACATCTTCTAATTAATGTACAAGAAGAACTCACAGATTTAAAAGCAGACAGAACATTGAAATTAAAACTTCTGAAAGTACCTTTAGACACATTTTGGATCACAATAAGGAACGAATACCCGGCTCTCTCCGTGATGGTGAGAAATGTGTTACTGCAGTTTTCAATTACAGATTTATGTGAACTGGGCTTCTGGACGTTGACTGTAATTAAAACATCAAAGAGGAAAAGACTCAGATCCGTCGATGGAGAAATTAGACTTGCATTGCTGACGATTTCTACACGGATCAGCCAGTAGTGTGCACTTATCACATTGAATGTATGAGTACATTTATTTACTCTGATAGTAATTTAAAAGTGCCCGATTTTTAATTTTATGGAACACACTGTTTTTGGCTTTCCTACGCGAGTTATTGTTACGTGTTTCGGGACTGTATACCCCTAAAAAAGTTGATTTTACAGTGGTGAACCGTGTTGAGTCATGGATAATTTATAATGTGTTGACCACTGGTGTAGACACTCTTGTGATACGAGGCTAGTTCCTTAGTTTCCTCTGTGTTACGCATTGTCTTTGCTATTACATCGACAATTCTTGGAAGAAGTGATACATATTCCATATCGTTATTCTTGTCCATCGCTTTCAACTATGTCTAGGTAATACGTAATTACTGTAGGCTATTTCTTCCACAGTTGCTTGTTAAAGTAATAAATTATTTCGTAAATGCAACTATTTAAACTTTTGTTTATTTTGGTCACGTTTCGCCTCTCATTATTTACGTTTCTGTTGTGAGGTGTTCAACAGAAGTGTAAATAAAACAATTGATCGCGGATTATACCTCGACGAGAGGCAAAATGCGTATGAAATAAACAATAATTCTAATAACCGTTTTCACTGTCTTGTACTATTTATCATTTCATGTCTAGATAGATACATTTTTCCCTCCCCTATGGAAAAATGGAATATCTTTGATTTTCTCGCCTTTGAGAGTTATACACAGTCTTCCTCTAGATGTGTAGATAGAACCGCAGTTCTCACGGGGTATAGTGAGATCTCTGGTTTTCGTCACCTTGATAGCTGAACGCTGTTTTTGTGCCATAAAGCGTCTTTGCCCTAACAGTTCGTCATCGTAGAAGATATCCATTATTTCTCTCTACAAAGCCTCATACAGGGATGGGGTTTCAGATAGGTGCGGGTGACACGCCTCTGACGTTGTGGCCCTAACAATTAGTCCTTATCTACCTCTATCATTCTGTGCTTGTATAGGCACACTATTAGCTGCTTGTCGTAAAAATTAATGAGTCTTTGTGTTTGGTTTCGGCCTCCAAACAGTTGAATTATATAATTTCTTATCTGATTATGTGTAGGTAGGCTCACAAGGTAGATTTTATGCAAAGAAACACTGGTCTTGAAGTTTGATGTTGTTGTACCAGCCGTTATTTGATAATCCTCTCCACAAAGCTTTGCTTTTTCCTCGGTGAAAAGCTTTGTACCTTCTTTCTTCGCTATTTGCGTTGCGTTACGTTTTGTAGTTGAAGTGTAAAGGCAGGAAACAACGTAAAAATTCAGTCCTCTAGTCAACGAACGAAGAAAGAATAACTTTTATCACTCTACCTACTGTTTGCGCAATTAAACCGCTAGATCTTAGAGGTTAAATAATCTTTATACCTACAGAAAAAATGAGTACTTTCTTTATAGCGGTAGAGTCTTAAGAAAACAATGTTTGAACAGCGGTCTTTGTAGCCCCTACAGAGCTCTCTAAACTCGAACTGAGGGGCTAATTTGTCTGTCAGAGAAACCGTTTTAACAATCGATGGTGAGTTTATGATAGCTAATTCTGTGGGCTGGGTTATTAGGAAAGTTTATTTTTAAAGATGCTGCAGTTCTCTGCCCGTTTGATGAGCTAGGTTACGCCCGTAGGCGATTTGCCGTCTCGGTTTTCCTCCTCTCCCTGAACGGTACTGCGGGATTCCAGATCGGATATGTGGGCTGCTCAGGCTATTCGTATGTGGCTGTACTACAAGGAGAAGAGCTCAGGAGACGACATAGTGCCGTGACTGTTCAGATGTCTGGAATAGTGCCATGCGAAGAGTTCTTGGTCACATCCGCTGCGAGTACATTCGCTTCTTCATGTTGGCCAGATCATAGAGATGATATATTTTAAGGTATGGCGGACTAGTTTCCGTTTGACGTGGATTCAACTCTAATTATGCTACCATATAAAGGGAAATCAAAAAAAAAAAATACTGGTGCTTTTATTTTATTAATAAATAAATTACGCCAAAGCAATTGACTTTTTTGTATTTATTGGTCTCCCGTACGCGTTTCACTTCTTTTGCAGAAGCATCTTCAGTGGGTTTTTTCTGTTAATTATGTACAAAGGTTGTAAGCAGGTTATGTTGTGGTTGGTACAGTGGAATAAATTATAATCTAACTTATAATCTACTTACATTTTGTGGTCTATTGTATTTCTTTTAGCTCCATTCTCAGCATCAGTGCATTTGCATTTTTGGTGGGAAGTGTCTTCATTTTTCAGATTCACAACACTACACTTTTTTGCACTGCACTATGTGTTTTTACTTGCAAATGGCCGTTCTGTTTTGTTACTAAGTATCGAGTTTTGTGTAGTTATGCGGTGCTGTTTTGTTGTTTCAGTCTTCCATTGTTTGGCGGTTTTTTTTTTTCAAATATAAATGATTTCAGTAGTTGTGGTTTTTTATGTCCTATCTTTATTGCATTTGTAAACAGGAAGTTTGCCTAAGATATTCTCGTAAATAAATGAATTAAAAAGTTAAATCACACTTCGCTAGAATAGGGAGCGTCCATAAACTACGTGGCTGGGTCTAGGGGGAGGGGGAGGAGTTGGCTGGAAAGCTACGCTGGGCTACGTGGGGGGAGGGGGGTGTTCCAAGCCACGTAGCTTTCCATTCTTATAATTTTTTTACAGTTAAAATAAAAAACAGAACTCACAACAGCATGCGAATATTTATTTCCGTCATTTAACTACCTCCGTATGTAATTTACGATAGTCTGACAAGAGAAAACGGCACAAAAGGTCTTATGGAATCAATAGGGAAAGAAGCTACGTGCCGCGTGGGGGAGGAGGGGGGGTAGAGGCAAAAGCCACGTCGGGCTAAGTGGGGGCAGGAGGGTTCACAGGAGGGGAGCTACGTACTTTATGGACGCTCCCTTGTTGATTATTGCATCGAGCCGTAGTCTATATTTTGTGTTTAGCGCTTTTATTTCGGAGAACAACTTGCTTGAAATTATCTGATAGTCGTTCTTACAATCAATTTTCATTAATAACAAGCTTCCTCACATCTAAAATAATTTTAACTTTATCGATAATAAATGGATTTACGAAAGTCTGTAACTGTTACAATTGACGAGTAAGCAAATCATTTTACTGCAACACAGTTACTTTTGATAATGTTTTATTTTTATGCTGTGCGCGACGCGTTTCGAGAAATAATTCTCATTTTCAAACACTTTATTACATTTTCGACGTGAGAAGTGTTTTTGTCAGTTTCTGTCAGCTTTCGGTGTATTGGCCACCCTTTCAATGCCACCATACGGACCTGATGGAAGAATGTGAAATTTATTTGCATCATAAATTATCTAAAAATACCATACTAACTGAAAAATTAGAAACTTAATCTGTGACCTTTTTCAAATGTTTTGACAATTTACTGTAAATTATGTACCATAATCTGCTAAGTCCCAACACAAATGTAATTTTATTTATTAGATATCAATCACATCTGAAAAATCATTAGCAACCTGTGCTGTATAATAACATATATCCTTAATAATGTCCTGTATTATCTTTTTACTTTCAATGTTAGACGTACTGAATCATCTTTGCTTTGTTTATATTAACTTTCAAACATTGTACCTACATTTAATGTAATGAGGATGTGTGCGTGTGAGTTTAGGTGGTGTCGTGTTCTTAAGAAGCCTTCAAAAAAGTAAGTTTGATTAGATAATTACTCCACATCTACTTACTTGAAAAGTCTTTATATAGTACAGTACGCCACAATTTTATTTTCAGGAAACCACCGAAAGCTGACACAAACACTTCTCATTTCTAAAATGTAATAAAGCGTTCGAAAATGAGAATTATTTCTCGAAACGCTTCGCGCACAGCGTAAAAATAAAACATGATCAAAAGTAACTGTGTTGCAGTAAAATTATTTGCTTACTCTAAAATAATTTTTATAAGCTAAAATAACTCATTGCCCCTGCTGTAAATACGAATGCTAATTTTTCTGCACCCAATGAAAGCTTTCATCGCGCGCGTATTGATACATTCACTGTATCGCATAAACGTGGGTCCCAATTTTATTTTCTTACTCTAGCAGTGATCATAGAATATAATGAAACAATCTACATAAAATGAATATAAACAAGAACAAAGCAACTAATAAACAAACTACTTACACTTACACATACGTTTAAAGAAAATGTAACGCAAACTAACTCAAAACGAAGTAGGTAATAAATACATACTGTATAACATGAGCTTAAATGACAGCTGTACTGCCGCGAAAGCGTACATGATTATCTGCACTGAAGAGCCAAAGAAACTAGTATAGGCATGCGTATGCAAACAAAGATTTTAATCATTCAGAGTACGGCGCTGCGGTCGGCAACGCCTACATATGACAACAGGAGTCTGGCGCAGGCGTTAGATCGGTTACTGCTGCTACAATGGCAAGTTATCACTATTTAAGTGAGTTTGAACGTGGTCTTATAGTTGGCGCACACCGAGAGTGGTGGTGTAACGGCTAGCGTTCTGACCTCGCATTCGGGAGGACGGCGGTTCGAATCCCCGTCCGGGCATCCAGATTTGGGTTTTCCATGGTTTCCCAAATCACTCCAGGTGAATGCCGGGATGCTTCCTTCAAAAGGCCATGGCGGAATTCCTTCCCATTCCTTGCCCACCATCCTTTCCCGTCTCTAAAGACCTAGTTGTTATAGGAGACGTAAAGAAGTTAAAAAAAAAAAAAAGTTGGCGCACGAGAGATGGGACAAGCATCTCCGAGGTAGCGATGAGGTGGGGATTTTCCCATACGACCATTTCAAGAGTGCACCGTGAATATCGGGAATCCGGTAAAACATCAAATCTCCGTGGGGCGTGTGCAGCTAGAGTCATATGGGACTCCTGATACGTCTAGATACGACTCTGACAGGTGACACGTACGTACGCATCCTGGCTGATCAGCTGCATCCATTCGTGTAAATTGTGCATTCCGACGGACTTGGACAATTCCAGCAAGACAATGCGACACCCCACAAGTCCGGAATTGCTACAGAGTGGCTCCAGGAACACTCTTCTGTGTTTAAACACCTCCGCTGGTCACTAAACTCCCCAGACACGAACATTATTGAGCATGTCTGGGATACCTTGCAACGTGCCGTTCAGAAGAGATCTCCACCCCCTCGTACTCTTACGGATTTATGAACAGCCTTGCAGGATACATGGTGTCAATTCACTCCAGCACTACTTCAGACATTTATAGTCGAGTCCATGCCACGTCGTGTTGCGGCACTTCTGCGTGCTCGCGGGGGCCCTACACGATATTAGGCAGGTGTACCAGTTTCTTTGGCTCTTCAGTGTAATGTGGTATCTTGCGTCAAAGTATCGTTCAGCGCACTTGCGTACTTAACGCATAACGCTAACAAATGTCTCCTTGTCACTCCAACGAAGTTTCCCTTAAAAAAAAATAAAAAAATAGCATAATTGGATTCAATGTAGATCCTAATCTAGCGTCTTGAACAAAATTTCAGTTCTACCAAATGATCAAACAAATTGCCACTCCGCATGCCGATCGTGTCACCACATTGGGAGTGTTACGTCGCGCAGAGCAGTATAACTTCTTGAGTGTGAAGTTACGACGCTCGTTTTGTTCACAGTATAAATTTCGTGTATGAAGCATTAGTTCCTCAATATTTCTCACGAGATGGCTGAACGAGAGCTTATTGATTTCCGTGTACTGTAAACCCGTTAAAAGCTGAAGCTTCTTGAATAGTAGTGTAGCAGCGAAATGGTAACTCTTTGCGAAAAATATTATAATATAATTGAAGATAAGAAATTATTTATTAACAAATATTACTGTCACAACTTTAGTTATTTGATACTGTACAACTGTTTCCATCAAACTTAACTAAATTGTTAAAACATTTAAAGGGAAGATAGTTTTATTAATTAAAAATCACGAAATTTACTCAACTTTTACTTTTCTAGTGGTAAAGAAATGATACAATTAAAGGTGCTGTTCAGATATATATTTTTGATTTGATATCAACTCGCCTGAAAATTAATGCACAAGTTATACAGAAATATCTCGGCAACAGCAAGGAGTCGATTGAATAAAATAAATCTTTGCAATAAATGGGAGCTGGCGCAAGATATGGCCAAACATCGTAAGTGATGGGTACTCTCGGTATGGCGCGCTATAGTAACACAAATTTTGATTATTGCACGAGGCGTTGAAAGAGAAAGTTTTGAGGCAATAAATGGAAATTATCGTTAATCGCGATTAACAGGTTTTTGTTAATGGTTTTTCGTCTTGTAACTAAACAAAATGCTTTTTGAGGCGTACGCATTTCGTTTTTATTTAAGAAAAGCTCATTACCCTTGGAAACATATATACAATAATGTTGATTAATTTTTAATTTTGTATAATTGCTTAGGTTTACTTTAATTACTACCACTTACAGTTTTTGATAACGTATTAGTACGTCCAAGTTCGATGTTCTTTACCAGGTATACGTTTCATACCATCACTTCTTTCAAAGGTCTTCATAGTATAAAAGACACATATTAAGGTTCAGCATGGTTTTAATTCTTGACTGTCAATTTAGAATTGCATAAAAGCGTTTGCTATGAAGAATTTTCTAGATGCCGCTGGGCCAAAGATTTTTTGTGCTCCGAAACTAGTGGCGTTTTGTTAGCACAGGCAATCTCGTCAGTCTTCTGCTGCCATATCCCATCAATGCCAATTCAGCTGCACTGCCTGCACGGACACATCTGTCGTACGTCCCTCATCGAGTGTTACTGTTCTTTGACGCAGTGTTGTCTGTCTGCCAACACTGACACTTCGACGAAGACGTCGCTGACTCGGTCATGAAGTAGACGTGGTTGGCTACTGCGTTGTAATGCCGAAAATTACATATTGACGGCATGCTCTTGACGGGATCGAAGAATGCCCAATGCGTGTAACACCGACTACCACTCCGCGTTCAAAGCCTATTAATTCATGTCGTACGCCCATATTAACGTCAGAAAACTTTTCAAACGACTCATGAGAGTACAAAAGAAAGCCCCGACACTGCCCGGCACATTTATACGTTTCTTCCGGGTTGGTGCCGCCATCAGGATATTTACATCTTCCTATCCCTCGCCGGCCTCGGTAGCGTAGGGGCTAGAGTGCTAGCTCCGCGTGCCGAAGGCCGCCGGTTCGAATCCGGCCGCGGGCATGGATGTTAAGTGTTGTGTGTCTGTGTGAATGTCCTGTCCGTCCTGTGGCGTCCATACATTGGAAAAAATACACATTGAGCTGGCTGTATGGCCTCCGTTGCCGAATGCCATTTAAAAAAAAAAAAAAAAAAAAAAAAAAAAAAAAAAAAAAAAAAAAAAAATCTTCCTATCCCATGACTTTGGCATATGTGTGTGTGTGTGTGTGTTTACCCAGGGAACTGAGGATGTCTTGAGGTAAAGACGAAACGCGTGTAAGACGGAAGACTAATAACAGCTACAAATTAAGGCTGATAGGTCAAAACTGTATGATTAACAGAAGTAAAAACTAGAGGAGCTGAAAGAATTAACAACCTGAATGAAGATGCGGTGTTATAGGATGAGGATTTTTAATGAAACTGTTCAAGAAGAATTTTTTCTTTAGTAGAACACCAAAATAGTTGCACCATTAAAATGCTTACTAACAAGTTCTAGTAATTTGACCGTGGCTGTGTAACTTATTACTTACTTAAAGTTTTTCGTAACTTGTACTGTCATAATTTCAAGTAAAATGCTCCGAAATGTATGTCCTGGCACAGAACCAACAATTTTATATGAATTCTAAGTCTCGTCATTAACGTAATATTTTCCGAACGTAAACGAGGGTTTACTGTTCTACAAATTCAGAAATTAACTTCTGTATCCAACACTAATTGTCTTCATTGTGTCATTAATGTGTCATTTCCTGAAAATGTACAATAGGATGCCTTGAAATTACTAAACACATTCAATGAAGCATTGTTAACGATCAGCTTTTTAAAGTTATTAATTAAACTATGTTCGGTAAACAGTGATTTTACACTGATGATCAGTTTACAAACTGAGTCAAATATTTTTCGATTCTGCCACAAGTCTCGATTGTTTCTTGTGGAGTAGTTCGACAGCTACTCTTAATTCAATGCGGAAGGTGGGTCCAACTTTACCTGGGACCCGATCCCATCAATTTCAGATTAGCCTCTGTAAGCTGCTTTCACGGGTCGCAGTATACTTCCATTTTTCATCAGTGAATGTCGCCCACCCAGATATCTCATGCTTAGGACGTTCAGTTCCTTAGTAGTGCTTTTCCCTTGCAGATTATACGTGGACAGGTGATACGATACTACTCATTTTAAAACTAGGCACCAAATTTATTTCCTTCTTCTCTTTTAGGAAGTGTCCCGTTGCAGTTTGCCAGAGATATTCAGCCTGTAGTCCGCAGACAGAATATTAAAAATATAATTTAAGGTATAACAAAAAAAATAACAGTGAACATTAGCATAATATTATTAGTAGGGTTCGGATCTTTGGACAAGTCATATTTTCTTCCTGCCTTCTTTTGAGCTGAAATGCTGAATTAAACACTGTTTGAACGTTTCTGATTGTATTGTAATGTACAGGTTGAGTCAAAAAGGACTTTACAATTTTGGAATTATATAGAAATTAATTGAGATAACTTACGGAATCGGTAGATGTGTCAATTTGTAGCAAATGACCTTAAGTTTCACATGAAAGTGTCAAGCGTCATTTTGGTTCGATATGACTACAATTTGGCATGCGGCAAATATTACATTGGTGTTCAATTTCTTCCCACACTCGTTGCTGCAAATCGGGCGTAACTTGTGCAACGGCAGCTTAGATTCGATTTTTCAGTTCGGCCAAATTGTTTGGCAGGGGAGGAACATACACACGATCTTTAATGAAACCCCAGAGAACAGTTGTTGCAGAGTTCGTTTCATGAAACCAAAACAAACAGCGAGCACGTTTCGCACCAGTGAAAGTAGCCATTTTAACTGTGTACTACGCTGGCGCTCCTGGTGGCTGAATGGTGTACTTATGCACTACGTGCATCAAACTTGAGGTGGTTTCCTACAAAATGACACATCTACCGATTCTGTAAGTTCTATATCATTCCAAAGGTGTAAAGTCCTTTTTTACTAACCCTGTATTTTATATAGCTTATAAATGCATATTCAGTCCATTTTCCTAGCTTTTGTCATATTACGATAATATTTAAGGTCGTGGAGTCATATTTTGAGGAAAGATCTGGTAATTTTTAGTAATACCAGGAATTCAGTAGAAGTTATAGATAAGAAGAAATTAAGTTAATTATTTGCAGAACTATACTCTTATTATACAAAACTAATAGTCACTGAATTGGTCAGAATTAACCGGTCAAGAATTCAAGACATTATTGTCGCTCTCTAAACATTAATGTTCCGCCCGTCTTTTAATCTTGACAATGCATCAGCAGCATGCCTACGTCGATCCGCGTCAATGTCGCATGTCACCAATACTTTTGGAAATAATTCTTCAGTCAGTGTCAAATCTGTTGTGGATCAGCGAGTACAGACATGCAGATATATTTCTGGAAGTGCAATGTTACGAAGTAACCTAAATGAATTTTAATACAGGCGAAAGAATTATTTACTGTAAATTATGTGAAATTAAAGTGATTTCAACGAAATTATTTAAAATTTAATTTTACAATGGTGCAGTGAGTGCACGGAAGCAAATTAACTGTCTACGTGATAGCGACACAACTATAAAAAAATAAATGATGTATAATTTAGCATTTTTTTTATTGTATAGTCGATTTATGTTGCTCTTGCTTGAGGGCGCGTCGACAGCGAGGTCATTAGCGCCCTATTTATATGTTTGGTCATATTTTATCATTTTTAGGTCATATTAGTATGAATGCTTCTCTATTTTTTGGTCATACAGATCCGAACCCTAATTATTAGTATTTCTTTCTTTCTTTCCGTTGTTTACTATCTTCCTTCGTGGGTTCACAATATTATTATCAATTTGGCACTTTGAAGTTGTCTGGCGCTGACACAGGATTATCTGGTTTTAGACCTGGCTGTGGAGGGAATTTGTATCAGCAGGACTTGGTCGGCACTGTATGAGAGGTGGTGCACAATTCCTAGTCACCAGATTGTGCACCAAAGTCCTGGGTTAAATACCAAACCTCTCCAGTGCCTGTAGAATCAGGGCATACGACACTGTTGACGGTGATTCGTCCGTCGGATGGGGACATTAAGCCTGGCGGCCCCACGGGTGTCTTTCAGAAGAGTAGGCCTGATGGGCCGGTTATAACTGTGTTTCCGCAGGAAATACGGACATGCTTTTTGATTTATTTTCTTGCAATGTCACAATTCAATATGACCCAAATGTCGTTATTATTATTATTATTATTATTTAGTCCACATAGAGGTCATCAGAAGCGAAAAGGCTGGGGGAAAAGGAACAGGAAGGAATTTGATCGTGGCATTTTGAAGGAACCTTCTCAAAATTTGCCTGGAGTGATTTGGGAAAATACAAATCTGGATGGCCGGATGGGTATTCGAACCCGCGTCCTCCAAAATGCGAGACGAGAATGTTACCCCTATTTTTTTTTTCTTATGGCTTTACGCCTCGTCGACGTCGAGGTTATTAGAGGCAGGAACGGGAAGGAATTCGGTCATGGCCTTTTTGAAGGAAGCACCCCGGCATTCGCATGGAGTGATTTGAGGAAACCATGGAAAACCCAAATCTGGATACCCGAACGGGGATTCGAACCGGCGTCCTCCAGAATGCTAGGCCAGAGCGTTAACCGCTTACCCACCACGCTCGGTATGTCACCCCTAACTCGGTGATACAAATAATTAAGAAAATAGACATATATATGTTAGTGATCCGTAGCATTAATTTTGACACTTTTCTGTTCTCTTGTTCAAATAGGTTGAAAAACACTGGTCTACTCATTAAACATCAAGATAATCTCATTGCACTAGTTATTGTTATTTCCTGAATTATAGCGTACAGACAGTGTTGTAATATATATAGATATTAGCATTACGTACTTACACTTATAAAAACTACATCTGAATGTGGAATTATGTGATTTATGCTAGTTGGTCGGAACAGTATTAGTAGGGCAGCTCAGTTATCCGGAATAAGTTATGTGAAAAACAAATTGCGTTGAGAATGTTACCCACGTTCCAGGATACTGTATGTTGGAAAAAAATGTTATCGTGGACATTAATGTTATGTGATCGGTCTGGTGGCTCAGTTTGTTAAGGCGTCTGACTTGGAATCGGCTGATCCCCGATTTCGACCGGGCTCTTAATCTGACCTCCACCTCTGACAAACATTTGCTTTGTTCATGTGAAGTAAGCTAGGACTCTCAGTGGTTCAGATTCCAAGTAAAATTGTAGGTTAGGTTAGGCACGACAAGAAGCTCATACGAGGCAAATTGAAAACTTTGTCAATCGGCGGCCGAATCCTTCGTGAACATCCAGACCAGTAATGCCATACGCGCTTACTTATTTATTATTATTGTATATTTACATCAGTGGTAACTTAATGGTGCATTGTATTGTTTCAGCTGTGCGGACGAAGATTCGCCGTTTTCGAAAGTCGAAGGTAATGTGCAAGAAGGCGAAAATCCTGAAAGGGCCGAGTGAGCTGCAGAAGCAGTTGCGGCGCCCTGTGTTGGTTCTCCATAACTCGGAGTCCTGCTGCAGCGACAAGACTCGGAACCCAGCCAGCGCCTTCCTCATCATGGGACACAGCAGAGACAAGAAGCTCGTACCTTCCTTCATCATGCCTTGGGAAAAGCGCTCCAGGGTCAGTCACTGCATTTCCTCAAAATCTTCTATACTAATATTATACAAGGGGTGATCAAATGAAAAGGTACGAAACGACACGGTGGGTACAAATGTAGACTTTATTCAAAATATACACCATAGGCCAGAGCACAACGATCCCACTGATGAACAAGCCGCAGGATTCCTTGTTCCCAGAATTCCTGTGGCCATGACGAGACCCAGTCCTTCACAGCGTCCTTGAGTACGTCTTCCGAGTTGAAGCGCTTCCCTTTCAGGTGTTTCATCAGTGGACCAAACACATGGAAATCGCAGAGCGACATGTCCGAACTGTAGGGCGGATGGTCCAACGTCTCCCACTTGAACTTGGCCAGTTCCATGTGTGTGACTCTGGAGACGTGTGGACGCGCGTTATCATGGAGCAGAACCACACCCTCCGTGAGCAGCCCCGGTCTTTTGTTCTTGATGGACCTGCGTAGGCGTCGGAGTGTCTCACAGTACACATCGGATTTAATGGTTTTTCTGTGCTCGATGAATGCTGTCCTCATACGGACTGCCGCATCATTTGGACGCCGCTTTTGATAAGAGCCTCTGCCCTCTACTGCGCATGCGGGCGCCCGCGCATGCTCCGATCCCAGTCAGAGACTCCAATCGCATCCCGAGATGTCTCGCTACGTTGTCCCATGGCGGTATATGCAAATATTTAACTGTTACATTTTTACGTCGTTTCGTACCTTTTCATTTGATCACCCCTTGTAAATGCGAAAGTAACTCTGTCTCTCTGTCTCTTACTTTTCTTGTGCTAAACGGCTAATCTGATCGTGATGAAATTTCACAAGGAGATGCGATTTGGCATTAGAATGAACATAGGATACTTTTTCTGTATAAATAATACATATTGTCATGTAATTTCGAAAAATTACCGAAACGAACATAGACCGACGCTTAGGATGCGTAAAACTTTATAGTACCTTACGGTATCGCGGGATGGTAGCTCAGTGGTTAACGCCCTTGTTTACTAATATTTGGGGCGTAGTTCCCGGTTCAAATCCCGATCGAGGCAAATATTTTGAATAATTGTTTTTGATCGTATGAGCCATATCTGGACGGGTAGTTTGTCAGATTCCATATTAAACTGTAGATATCACATATTTAGAGGTGAAATGCTTGGCAAATCGTACGCGGTCTGGACACTTTTTTACGCTGTATTGATCATTCAGCAGTTGTTTCTCTCGCTGTCAGGTGTGTGTGTGTGTGTGTGTGTGTGTGTGTGTGATCTGCACTAATAATATTATATATGCGAAACTATCTGTCTTTTTGTTAGGTTTTGTCGTCTAAATGGATATACCGATATTGATGACATTTGACAAGGAAATACTTTATATCCGTAGGAAGGACACACACATTTTTTCGGTATGAATAACAGTTTTAGTTACTATGTTTTAGAACTTATCGTATGGTCACAGTCGGACGGATCCTTGTGTTAGTCTGTAATGTTACGTCGGTTGCTCAAGTTGTGCTTCTCGCGCAGTTTGTTAGTCTATGATTTGTTAGTAAATTTCGTTTTGAGACAAAACGTATTCTAGTATAGATGTCGATTTGCTCTGCACTGTACCATTACTTCGTATCTTTCTAAATGTTTCTGGCACCAGTTTATTCCGTCTTCTTTTTTGACATGCCTTGCGGACGTAAACCTGGCCTAAGTGGCCCGAACAACTAAAATTATTAGAAAATCCAAGAATCGGATGCTCATGCTGAAGATGAAAAGACCAAGCTGAACTAAAGCTAACCTTAGTTAACCCTTCCCCCCCCCCCCCCACCACACGTCCCCGCACCATCGTTTGTTTTTCTGTTTGTAAATATGTTGGAAACTGATTCTCTTTGTGAGACAGGTTTGACGGTAGAATGATACAGTGATGGCTTTCTTGTCATGGTATGCCGACTTGGTGTTGTTTGGGACCAATCCTAAGTTACTATCAGCTTTCTATATTCAATTCTGGCAGTGAAATTCTAAGTCCACGCGTACGAAGTCGCGGGTATGGCTAGTAGTTTTATATAGTTATTACCTGTTTGTCGTTGAAATTACATTTAAGAACCTGCCAGTGTGGCTCAGTGCGCTCGCACACTGGATATGGGAGGTGCAACGGTACCAGGCACGAGACCAGGTCCGCTCGTACCGGCCGTCCTGACAGCGGTTTTAGACGGATTTTGCCAGCCATCAAGGCGAATATCGGAACGGTCCTCAAGCCGACCCCGGCAGCGTAGGGGATAGCGTGCTAGCCTCGCTTTGCAGGGGGTCGCCGGTTCGAGTCCGGCCTCGGGCATGGGTGGTTTTAATTAAGTGTTGTGTTTGTCTTGTGTCAGCTATACCAGGTAGTATCTATAATACATTGAATAATACAATACAAAGTTGCAAACTACAAAATTACACAGTGCTGGCTGTATGGCCGCGTAGCCAAATGTCATAAAAAAAAAAAAAAAAAAAAAAAAAAAAAAAAAAAAACGGTCCTCGATTTCCTCTTCCTATACTACTCATTTCACAAACAAAAAATACACTTATCAGTAGGGTTCGGATCTTTATGACCAAAAAAACAGAGAAATATTTAGGCAAATATGACCTTAAAAACCGGTAAATATGACCAAACATTTTAATTTATTATAGATCAAAACATGCTACATTATACATAATTTATTTTATCTAGTGGTGTCGCTCTCATGTAGACAGCTTAATTTGTTTCCGTGCACTCACTGCACCATTAGCCAATTTAACTTTGTCGAAGTCACCTTAATTTCACATAATTTGTTGAATAGAACTCTTTCATCTGTACTAAAATACTCCTCTCTAAATTCCCTTACGTAACTCCAGAACTTCGCACTTTAAGAAAAATTTACTTTCGGCATGTCGGTAGGTCTGCTCACTGATCCACTGCAGATTTAACGATGACTGAGGATATTGTCAAAAGTATTTAATTGAGATACCGATTGACGCGGATCTACACATTGTCGACATTAAAAGGCGGGCGGAAAATTACGTTTAGAGAGTGACAATTATATATAATTTTAATTCTTGACTGGTGAATTCTGACCACAATGAAAATTAGTTTTGTTTTTTCCCTCCAATGCATAGCAGAAGTACAGTTCTGTGAATAATTATCTTAATTTTTTCTCACCTATATCTAGTGAATTCAGGATACTATTAAAATACTACCACCTTTTTCCTCAAAATATGACCATAAATATTATCGAAATATGACCAAACCTAGGAAAATTGCCTGAATATGCACTTATATGCTATATAAAATACATTTAAATACAATCAGAAACGTTGAATCAGTGCTTAATTCAGCATTTCAGCTCAAAAATAAAGCAGGAAAAAAATACGACTTGTCTTAAAGATCCGAACCCTATTTATCACACACAGAACTTAATTACACGTTCAACAGACAGATGGAAACAGTTCGCTTCGATTCATTAGTACATAGTACGACCTTGCATTAAAAAAAACTTGTATAAAAAGCTTGGCGTCAGCAAGGGCATTTGGCCGAAAAACAATGCTCCAAAATCCGACCATTATTAAAACTCATCGAAGGCACCCGACCCCTAATTTTGGGAAAAGGTGGTGAAGAAGAAGAAGAAGTGCTATCTATGAACGCGTGTTCACGGTTATTCCTGCCTGCTATTATTTATTCTATTATCAATCTCTAAACATCTTTCAGTCGCGAGCTATTCTCCAACTTCCGACCTCAGTTATCTGCTTTAAATACCGGATCATTTATCATCTTGTATCGTTCTTCTTTTCCACCATTCCTTTAAACAAACCCACATGTCTCAATGTGTGAACCTCCATCCTACATTGTTTAAGTAATGCTTTTACCATGTTCTTCTCATTGCCTTAACTTTTTTCCCCGAATCTGGCCATCTATTTACCGTGTAAATGTTTAAATTTTTTTGTCTGTCCCAGAACTTCTTCATTCTTTCGCTTCTTATTTTCCTCTAGTCTCAGGTATTATCTTTTGTTTTATCTGTTTTTCATGGAACTTTACTGGTCTCCTCTGTTGTGATTTCAATCGCTACTCCGTTCCTCTTGATCTCCATTTTCCACTTTGTTGTGGCCTTGAACCCTGCAATGTATTTGACAATCATTTTGCACAGTCTGTTTTTTCATACTTACGAGATGCCAAATTCAAGATTTCGCGTTGTATCTGTGACCCTTTCCCTGTATTTGTGGACGTCCTAGCTTTTCCTTTTTCATTCCATGTTTCTTAAGCATTTTTGTGTGGTTTTAGAATTTTTCCGAGGATTCTCCTTCTCATCAACTTATTGCTGCTCCTTTTTCTGGTTCAATATAAGCCACTTTAAGCTGTAAAATCCCTCTAGTTTTAGTTCTGCGCTGTAGTGTTTGAGTTTGGATTTGTAGAATATGGCCCGTTTTTTTGTATCTGTACTGTGTTAGCTTGTGGGACAATTCCATGTTTCTGCACTTTCCTTGTTTGCTCTTTATCCATTCTCCCAGAAACATAAAAAAATTTCTGTTCTTTTAATCTGCCTCTGTTTTACGTTAATCTTGAAATTCAGTGTGTCAATCAAGTCGTACACTTTCGACAAAGACGATCATATCGATCTCAGTATGTTTTCGAGATTGAAAATCTTTTGCGCTGACTTTTCGCTCTTCTGAAGCCAGTTTGGTATTTCCAAATGCGGTGATCTACTTGTTCTTCGAGTATGTTGAGCATTACTTTATGGTCAGAAGATACCCAGTAGTCATTCGAACCCATTCGGCTATCTGCCATGTGAAGAGAATGTTAAATCGCACTTTTCAAGTCATGCTGGTATTCTAAATATCTTCTGTAAAGCGGCAGATTCTTTAAGCTGCGATTTATCCTCAGATCTTCCACATTTCTGCCACAATACCGCCTTCACCTGGTGCTTTGTTATTTTTAAGCTCTCTGGTTATGAGCTTAGTCACTTTTAATCTTTGGAATCCTGATTCAGGTGGAATTGTTTCTGTACATCCAGGGGTTCTTCAAACATTCGCAAAGTTTTGAAATAATCAGGCAAAAGTTAATATCCCTGCATTTCTTCTTTTATTTCTCTGTTCTTATGATATTGACTTTCTTCCCATATTTCGTTAGAGTGTCAATTTCGAACTCTTCGTCTAGATTTCAGTTCCATCACCTGCGTTTCGGTTTTCTGTAGGAACTTCCGAATTCATTTACAGTTTTGGCCCAGGATTCTCTAATCTCTTCCCAGCTGTTAATATCAGATCAGATGGGTTTTAAATGCATTTATCTTTGTTTCCCTCAGTGTTTTTGCATCAATTCAAGGCTTCTTGTTGGTTCTGAGCTCAGATCCTTTCGGGTAGAATTCTGCTTTCATTGCCCACAGATATTGTCAATGGTCAGGCTTTACTTACATTAACGTTTCGCCCCTGTGAGCAAAGATTTTGGACCAGCTTTTTTAGCTGCTTTAATCCGCTCTCTTTTCAAAGACTTCCACTAATCTTCAGTTGAATTTCCTTCCTATTTTCACTGTGATACGGCTTACACTGTTTGTCATGCTACTTTTTTCTTATGAAAGAACAACCAAAAAAAATTCACAGTAACTGGAAGCGAGCTTTAGTATAAACACATTAAATGCTTTTATTCTTTGCGTAAAATATTTTCTCCGCTTTATTTCACAATGCTAGAGACGAATAACATATATCACAACCCAAAGCTGTCACTTGAAATTACATAAAAAACTAAATATCGGTTCAGATTTTTGAAAACTGATTGATCTTGGTTCTGAATTCGCGAGAGGGTTATGAGTGTAAAACATAGCTGTAATCAGCAACGAATTATTATAAGCTTCGTACTATACCATTTATCAGTAAAACATCAGTTATCAACAAAGATATAAGTAGGGTGTAAGGGTTTGGGAGAGACTATATTCGCCCCTTCCAAATGTCAACCTTCCCTTTACGTTTTGCCTCCTGAATGCTTGGATGAAACAAAGTTGACTGAACGATTTGCGGTATAAGGTGTCACCCACTGCTTGCCGACGGCCTCCTAAAAAGAGGGAGGAAGAGGTGGATGAGTCAGAAATGATCAACGGCATGGGGATGCAAAAGGCAACGGAAAGCCACTGCATTAAAGACCCATAAAGTCTCCAGATGCCACGTGATCCTCTCAAATTACGTATGGAATGGTGGATTCTTCCTGGGTGACATATTACGAAACAAAAAAGTCCTCCAGGCGGATCTCCGGACGGAGATAAGCTCTTTAAGATGTCATCAGAATGGATAGAAACATTATATGAGTCGGAATGTGGAATATTAGAAGTCTAAAAAGGGCAGGCAGATTAGAAAATTTAAAATCGGAAATGGGATTAGTGAGGATGTACATATTTAGTGTTGGGAATTTAGAATAATTAACACACAAGTTGTCAGTAGAGTTACTGGTGTGGGATTTGTGATGAACAAATAAGTTACTTTGAACACTTTAGTGACAGGATTCCTTTGATGAGGATAGAAACTAAACCTGCGGCAACCACATTAGTACAAGTGTATATGCCATCGTCACAAGAAGTTGGTGACAAAATTGTGACAGCATTTGATGAGATTGAAGAATTAATCCAATATATGAAAGGCGGAGAAAATCTAATAATCTTTAGTAATCGGAAAGTGGTAGTGGAATAAGGAAAAGAGGGAAATGCTGTAGAAAGGTTTGGTTTACAAGAAAGAAGCAGGTTTTTATTGGTTGGTTTGTGAAAGTATAAACTCATCGCGGCAAACACACGATTCGCGAAGGATGTGCAGAGGAAAATGGCCAGGGGACACAGGTGGGTATTACATCATGGTGAAACAAAGATTCAGAGGCCAAATTCTAGTCCGGAAAGCAAAACCAGGATCTGAAATATGAGTAACTCTGAGCACATTCTGACAGTTATGAAGTACAGGCTGAAATTGAAGAATAAGTGATCCTGGCAGAACAGACAAAGTGTTCAGACTGAAAGAATCTCACATTAGAGAAAAATTTACAGAGATGGTAAACGTGGGTCTAAGAAATAACTCAGAAAGGAGTTCAACTGATGTCGAATGAAATGCTCTGAAGAGAGAGATAATCAAAGCTGGTGAAGGGAAATAAGGTATTAGGAAAGCAGCTGGCCGAAAACCTTGGATCACAGGACAACTTTTGGAGCTGATGGATCAGAGGAGAGGGCGCAAAAATTCTCAGGACCAAGGAAGGAGAGAGCAGTACAGATATTAAGGAAATTATATAAATATATAAATTGTATATTATTAATGACTACTGAATATGTTCACCTTTGTTTGTTACTTCGAACCTTATTATGAATGGTTACCGTGTCTTACCGACATCAATTCCTTGTGACGTAGTCGACGGCTTATGCGATCGAAGTAAACAGTTTCCATGGTCCCTGGTAGTGTTAAATGCAGACGTTTCGCCCTTTTTCTAAAGCTGAAATGCGCGGAGGCATGTTTCAAACTCTCTGCTAAACACAACTAACTCCACATCCAGGACGTACGGTGTTGTGGAAGGTTTGGTCGGCCAGGCCAATCAGGAGAGCGAAGCTGTCACGTGTTTGGGCTCTTCTAGCTCCTTATTCCTTTAGAAAGATTAGCATTTCTGAGGAAATTTCATCTGCCTTCAGTTCAAATCTTTTAGAGCCTTGTCAATATTCATTCTGAAACACGATATCCTATATCATCAGTGTCAATATCTTACTCTCTTTCCAGCACGCTGTGGCTCAGGCCATCCCCATAATACAGATTTTCCAATGGTTCCTTTCGTCTGTTAGCTCTTTCTTCCTTAAAATTTTTGTCAGTTTTACGTTCTAGTACTTGGTTTCTGAATCTCTGTTTAGCCACGATGTAATCTAGCTGATATATGCTTGTATCACCTGGCTGTTTCTATATGCATAGTTCTTAAATAGTGTGTTTGCTATGATTTTTCTTCTAATTTTAGCGAAAATCTACTCTATCGTTTATTTAATTTCTCCATACCGAACATCCCCGCAATATTTCCTTCTTTCTTTTCCTCCTATCGCGTTCTAGTCGAAAATGGTAGTTAGATTTTCCTCACCCTTCGATTTCGACAACAATTTTTTTTCTGTTTCATGATCGCTTTATTACAATTTGGCATTTATAGCTGTACCAACATGCCCGGTGCAGACTAGTTTCAATTCTCTTAAAAATGCGTCTGTCGCTAAGCTGTTCATAACAACTTCTTAGTTGTCCAGTTTTCTTATTCATTATAAATCCTACACCAGCTGATATTTTTGTGCTAATCTTTATATATAAAGATGAATGTTTGTTTGTTTGTTCTTCATACAAATCCACAGCTTTCATCCGATCTCGATGAAAGTGCTTGATTACGAACGTCGTGGTCTCCGGTTCAAATCTCCGTGGAGGCTAACATTTTTAAAAATTGTTTTTCATCGTAAGAGTCGGGCCTAGGCCGTAGGTTATTCGGATTGAATGTTAAACTGTAGATATTAGAAAGTTAGGGGTGCAATGCGAGGCAAATCGTAGATAGTCTTGCAATGTTGTAGGTGTACACTTTTTTACGTTATAATGAGCCCTCAGATGTTGTTCGCAGTCAGTGTGTGAGTGTGAACCACAGTAATATTATTATAAATATGGAAGTAAGTCTCTGTCTTTTTGTTACGTTTTGACGACTAAATGGATATATCGTTGTGATGGAATTTTATAAGGAAATCTGTATGAAGGGCACAGGATATTTTTTCCAGTATGATTAACAGTTGTAGTCACGAAATTTTGAGACCTTATCGAATGGTGACAGAAATATGTTGGAAATTGATTCTCTTTAAGAGACAGGTTCGACGGTAAAATGATATAGTGATAGCTTTCCTGTCATATTATTCCGACTCGATATTGTTTGGGACCAATCCTTCGTTACCAACAACTTTCTACATTTAATTCTGGCAAAAAAAAATCTTAATCCACACGTACGAAGTCGCGGGTACGAGCTAGTTAGCCTATATTCGTAAAACCAAAGATCCTATGCATCCCAACATTAAACCCCACTACGCTAAACTGAAGTCGTTGCATCTCACTTCTCGAACGTACTGGCCCTGTTCATACTGAGAACATTTCACGTTCCCATTAATAGTACGTTATAATTAATTCTGACGACTCCATCCTGGGCAGTCCCCTACTGGAGATACGATTTGGAGGACCATGTAACCTTCAGAATGTTTTACTAAAGCAGCCATCATTATGTAATTAAAGGGGATTATACCTTCTCAGTAAATCCTTTACTCCTTGATGCAGTTGTTTCTAATTACCATCCTCGTTCGTACCATTTCTCACCCATCCGCCTTTAGCGGCCGGAAAATGAGTATCTGCCCTGCTGGATGATTTTGTACCGAAACTTTTTAGTCAATGGAGGATCTATCTTCAATGTACCTCGTGAAATAAATAGTAACAGTCTCGTTACACTCCACCGAGCGTGGTGGGTGAGCGGTAACGCTCTTTCCTGGTGTTCAGAAGGACGTGGGTTCGAATCCCCGTCGGGCCATCTAGATTTCGGTTTTGCATGGTTTCCCGAAATTAATCCAGGTGAATGCCGGGATCGTTCCTTCAAAAGGCCGTTGCCAAATCCTTCCTGTTACTTGTCTCCCATCCTCTCCTGCCTCTAATGACCTCGACATAGACGAGGTATACGCCTCGAAAAAAAAAATCATTATGGTTTATAAATTACGATTAGTATTTTACCCATACGCTAAGTACTTTGCATTGGGCACGCTGTTTCAACTAAAACAATTAAACATAATTATATAATTTATTTGAAAATGTTTTTTGTGCTGTACTCAATAAGATTGCACCTAGTTAGAAACTGAGAAAACATACAGTACTAAAACTAAACTGCCTCCAAGGATGTAACCAATTATATATTATTTTAAATTTCAAAAACTTTTAATGCACAGTTGATTTATATGTAATTAACGAAAAGTTTGGGTTATAAGTATTTGGATGATCCTTAAACTCAAATATCAACTTCTTGCAACTGAATGATTCCCGGTATAAGGAGTCATCCACAGCTTGTGGAAGAGCGGGGAGTCATGCAGGACACCCTCTTGTCCTTGGGGCTGGAAACGGCCGTTAAAGGCGGGCGAATCAGAAATGATCAATTGCATGGGATGCGAAAGGCAATGCAAGCCACTGTATTAAGATTACAGCGTATCCAGATACCTTGGAATGCTAAAAATTACATATAGAATAATGGATTGTTCCTGAGTAAAATATTACGGAGGTAAAATAGTCCCACAGTTGGATCTCTGAGCGTGGACTGCTCAGGAAGGAATCATCAGAGGACAGAAACATTATCGTAGAAGTCTGAATAGGCAGATTAGAGAACCTAGAGAGGGAACATACTCTTCCATCCCTCACGGTCTCTCCAAGACTCCTCTTGCAGTATTTGTCTCCAGTCAACTCCCTGGGTACCTATGACTTTATGCGCCTGCTCCATCAATCTCCTCCGTGGTATTTCGATAGGTGTCGTTCTCTTCCGTTTGTTCAAGAGCGCTGTCTTTGGAATTCTTCCCTACTCCATTCTGATAACATGCAGTCTTTCCTTTGATAGTGTCTCTTTTAACGCTTCGGTCTTAGTATTTCCATGATGTTTCCGTTTAGTGATTCTATTCTTTCTTGTGACATTTCCTATGCCTCTCTGAAACGTCATTTGTGCTGTCTGTAGTTTGCTTAGATCTCTCTTCGTCCATGTCCACGTTTCACAGATAGGTCAATATTGGTTTATAGAGCAAGGTTTTGTCATCCTTCTCTCTCATATACCTCCAGAGAAAACATAAGAAGAAACCGAAGAAGTAATCTGATATGTAAAGGACAGGAAACTCTAATAATTTTAATCCGGTAGTAAAAGAAGGGATGTATCGTAGAAAGCTGACTTTTGGAACTATAATCTAATGATAGCAAACACGCTATTGGAGAATAAGACAGCAGCGTATGCACAAAACTTGAAGCAAACAAACTGAAAGAATTTCACACGAGGGAAAAATTTACAGACTGTAGACTTGGTTCCAAGAAATATCACTGGAAAAACTCAAAAGAAGAGGAATGGAATGTCCTGAAGAGAGGACAAGCTTTAGCTATTATGAAAGATACGTCAGAACCACAATAGATGTTTTGGAATTGATGGATCAGAGGAGAAGGCATAAAAATGCTAAAGATGAAACAAAAGGGGAACAGCAAAGACATTTTAGAAATCAGATAAACAGGAAATATAAGACGGCAAAAAAAGTGGATGCGAGGAAATTCTGAAAGAAGCAGAGAAGTATATGGTCGTTGGTAGAAACCTCTTTTTAAGTTCAGAAGATAGCGATAACCGGTAAACGAAATACGTAGTGATGGTGTTGATATGAAAAACAATCTGCTGGAAGGAGAAGACTATGTTGATACTGATCCTGTTTTAAAGACAGAATTTGACAAAGGCTTTTAAATATTTGAACTCAAAGCGGTAGGAATTGACGAGATTCCTAAAGAACTGCTAAGTTTTCTAGGGTCGAAAGAATCCAAATATTATTTAAACTAATATCGAAAAGTTATGAAACGGGAGAGATTTCAGCGGATTTTGATAAAAGTATCATCTCCATACTCCAACAGAAACCACAAGCAGACAAATGTGAAAATCGTTCCACTTAGCGTCTAGCATCACACAATTCAAAATTATTTACTGAGATAACAGACAGAAGAATAGAAAGGATAGTAGAAGATATAATATGTGAATATCAGTTTGGGCTAAAGAATAACAGGGGTACGAGAGAAGCAATTCTGGCTATGAAATTATCATTTGCAAGGAGAATTAAGAAAAATAAGGATAACTTCATGGTGATTGTGGACTTAGAAAATAGCATTAATAATATTAGACAGAACAAGATGTTGAAAATTTAAAAAAAAAAAAAAAAAAAAAATCAGGTCTAAATTTCGAGATGAATACGAATATAAGAAACAAGTTGCTTCAATAAAAGTAGAAACTAGTGAAAGACAAGCATCATTAAAATTGGTGTGAAGCAGGATTGTGCCCTATCCCCGTTAATGTTCAACTTTATGTAGAGGAAGTAATCAAGGAGATAAGAGAAAAATTTGAACACGGTTTAAGTGCTCCAGGACAAACGATGAGTATGTTGCTATGTGTTGATGACAACACTGTTGTGTTGTTAACAGACAAGAATGGTGATATTGAGAAATTACTGAATGCCTTGAACAAAATACTAGGAGAACAATTGGTACTAAGTATAAACCAAAGCAACACAAAAGTTATGAGATGTAGGAGAAATGATATAAATACAGTAGATTATAGAAATAGGTTGAGATTTAATACGAAAAGTAAGTGAATTCTGTTATTTAGGAAGTAAAAATATTGCTGACGACGGAAGCAGAATAGCTCTAGCTAAATGCAGACGGGAAGGTGCGTTGAAGGCAAAAGGCCGTCTGTATGTACAGGGGGATTATAATTAAAGTTTAAATTTCAAAACACTCTAAAAAACGAAACACTGATTAGAATGACGTCAAAATTGAACGGCGTAATATTGAAGAAGGGGGAAAGAATATGAACGGTGATTCTGCACCAGTAGCTCTGCAGAAGTTCAGGACTCTCAAGGGTATGAAAAAAGGCGTTGGACCGATGACTGTCATGGGTCTGGTGAAAATGATGAAAAAATTCGAAAATTCAGATTCGTTTGATGGGCAATCTGGAAGAGGAAGGAAAAGATGTGATTCGGCCGTAGTTGAAGAAGTGGCCACTGCAGTTCAGGAGGCGTCGAGCGGTGGTGTGCAACCATGCAGTGCACGGAGAATTGCCCGAACGTTG
>CM061921.1:146591006-146850974 GCA_031002005.1 Vandiemenella viatica
GCAGGAATGATGACATAAGCAGAATAGCACTCGCAAAAAAGAGCCTTCATGAAAAAGAGAAACCTTTTAGTTTCAAATATTGATCTAGGAATTAGAAAGAACTTCTTAAAACTCTTTGTGTGGAGCACAGCACTTTATGGTAGCGAAACATGGACTTTAGAAATACCGGAAATAAAGAAAATTGAAGCATTTGAAATGTGGTGCTACAGAAGAGTGCTGAAAATTAAGTGGACAGACAAAGTAAGAAATGAACGTATTTTGGAAATGATGGGTGAGAAAAGAAGTTTGTGGAAGAAACTTACAGAAAGAAGAGACAGGCTGGTAGGTCATATTTTGAGACATGCTGGATTGGTTAATGTGCTTGTGGAGGGAACAGTCGAAGGTAAGAACTGTAGAGGAAGACAGGGATTAGAATATATGAAACAGATAATTGAGGACGTGGGTTGTAAGGGGTATGTAGAAATGAAGAGGTTAGCACAGGATAGGAAGGGATGGAGGATTGCATCAAACCAGTCGAAAGACTGACGACAGCAAAAAAAAAAAAAAAAAAAAAAGCTCCGTCGTCTTCATCAGGTGTGGAGACATCTGCTGACCATCCGATAATGTGCAGATGTCTCCACACCTGATGAAGACGACGGAGCTAGTCGTCGAAATATCGTATTTTCAAAACACTATCCGACGGTACACCGTGAAGACTTCATTTCAAGCATACGCCGGGAAAGTCCCCGTTCTTACGAAATTTAACTTTATTTGCGAAAAATAAAATGGAGTTCGAAAGCACCAGTTTTTTCACAACAAACGGCATTAGAAAACTTATTACATGCATAATTGTTGAAAGTGACTGTCAGGAATTATCTGCATACACATTTGAATTAATAAAAAAAACTTTGCCCACAGAGAGATTCGATGCGGCATGACCGACTTATAAGGCAAAGATCTTGCTCGTTGCTCCACGCGCTCCTTTAAATCTCTATAACGTAGAAAGTATACAAGGTATATTGAGTGGGTGGGAGTATTTATTTCGAATAGGGCAATGGTCAGATTCGAGTTCAAGTAGCAGTTGTGTATAAAGAGAATGGAAAATTTGTTTCTCTAGTATTAGATCGAGGATGTCTGAGAGTACTTGGGAGTTATGAGAATAATAGGTTGGCTGGTCTGGAGTAAGGATATGGAACGCACAGCCATCGGCTGGCTGTAAAAGGCGACGACCGTTAGGTGCAGTAAGTCTGTATCCTCAGAGGGCGTGATTGCTTGCTATTCAAGTCTCCCAGTAGTTTAGTGGGATACATCGTAGTAAATAATGTATTGAAGTCTTGCTGTTCCAGACGTTTCGATGGCGGTTTGTACGGAGCTATGATGGTTTTATTTTTATAAAGAAGTCTTGTCACTTTTGTAGCTAGTAACTGTCGAGCTTGAAGCTCTTCTAGAATTTCAGCATCAGTTAATGAGAATTGGACCTTGTGCAAGACCACCTTTTTTTTTTTTTTTTTAGGGTCTTTTAAGGTGTGGTAGTGTAGCTGAGCCTCGTCTAGGAATTTCGTGACAGAGCGATAGTCAGTTGTAGCCGTAGTATTTATTTTGATCATCGATCCACGGAGTTAGGTTATGAAGTCGTCACTCGCTATGGTGGATAGATCTTTCAGAATTTGCTGGTAATTTTTAACATCATGTAGAAAGATTGGGGGGATCACTACTTTGGTTGCTGCGTCAAATGCGACATCAGTGGCATCACATTCATGTCTCACAGAGTCTAAGACTGAGAACTTGTTATGCATAGCCGTTTGCGATTAACAGAAGCGGCGGGAACAATTTGCTTTCTGCGGGGTTGTCAAAATTCGAGATGTGTGTTCGAAGTCCTTCGGAACAGCTGTTCGTTTGACGTTTACTTTAATAAATGATGCTGAAGGACTAGTGGTTTTCATCGGGATGGCTGATGTAGATGGCAGGGTAAATGTGCCCAGGATGCAGTAGTTGCCGCTTGACAAATAGTTGATTGAAGCGTAGGTTGTTGTGAAGGTGGCTCTTGTATTTCGTTGACGTTGTGAACAAGATTCAGTGCAGAGCGAACTAATTACCCTGTATAGAGCGCCCCAAGAACCATGAGTGATGAGAACTTGATAAGTGATGTGATATGTGGTTCTGATTAACACTCCCAGGAATAGAAACGAAATTAACTGTAGCCATGCACGGAAGTAAACACTTGCTGCAGGAACTGCACATGACCGCTGCTATCAGCGAACTGACCGGGCGCGTGCAGCCGATTGTTATGACTTCGTCACACGTATGCGCGGTAGTGTCAGTATATCTAAATTACGTACGGAAATAATTAAATGAAGGAAATAAATATCCACATTCTGTTGTGTGTACGGTACCTTAACTTTGACAAATAATATGAATGAAAAGCTTCGTTGCTTGGATCGGACGTTCGAATTTGGCCTCGGGCATGAGTGATTTTAATTAAGTATTATGTTCGTCTTGCGCTGACCTCACTATAGTGTCCACAATATCATAATTAAAGCCTGATACAAAAACAAATTGGAGCTGTCTAAGTGGTCGCAAAGACCTAAGGACATTAAAAAAAAAAATTCCCTCCCCCCTCCATAGACCGAGCTACGTAGTTTATAGATGCCCTCTTATAATGTAGATCAGACATAAGAGATTTTACTATTTGTAGTTTAATTGCAGGATATAGTCGATATTGGGAACAAATTTCAAGTCCCTATGTAGTACCGTTGTCTTTTTTTTTTTTTTTTTTTTTTTTTTTAGAAAAACCCAGTGACAAAAGTTTTAAAAAATTCCCAATTTTGATGGCCACTTAGGGACAGTCCATAAACTAAGTAGCTCCCCTTTTAGCCTCTATCCTCCCCCCCCCCCCCCCCCCCACGTAGCACGTAGCTTTTTTCCCTTTTGATTCCAGAAGACATTTTGTACTGTTTTCTTTTGTCAGACTATTGTAAATTACATAAGAAGATAATTAAATGAAGAAAATAAATTTTCCCATGCTGTTGTGTGGTCTGAACCTCATTTTAACTGTGAAAAATAATATGAATGGAAAGCTACGTCGCCTGACACGGAACCCCTCCGCCCCCCCCCCCCCCACGTAGCGCAGTGTAGCTTTCCAGCTAACCCCTCCCCCCCTTCTTAGACCGAGTCTCGTAGTTTATGGACGATCCCTTATGTCTATTTTCTGCAGAAAAAAATCAAAAACAAATCTTACTCTCTACTTGACATTCGCTAAACATCGATACCCTACACGCCGGTCCTATGATATAATACAATTAAAAAAAAAAAAAACGATATTTGGTTTTGGTTCACCAAAATAGATGTGATGTGCAAATTTGAAGTTTCATACTTATTTCGCTTGCGAGCTATACCCTGTTCACTCCGCACTGGTGGCTCCGAGCTGACCTATGTGTCCAAGCAGGCGAATGACAAATTTCTGCTTTGCATGTAAGGGTAAGTGCAGCGGACTGGGGATAGAGAAGGATGACCTTGAGCCGCCTTTGTTAACTGAACGGACTATAGACGCCTGTGACGGACGGGCAGGCAGCGGACTCCGCTCCAACGCCGCTCGAACGTCTAGTGCAATAGTTCAGGTCCAATAACATTTATGGTATGCATATTAAGAAGCAATGAAGTATGAATTAAAAGCACTTTCAAACAGAAATAGTAGTAATATATGCCAAAGTAGATAGAGAAGTAAATGTTTTCATTATAAGTCGTTAAAATAGAGTATAATATTGATATTCTGGGCATATTTCTAATTCCTAGATAATACCGCGTTTGAGATAGACCCAGCAACAAAAATGGTTAAAAATCGACCAAATTTTTATTTTTAAGTAAAAAAAATGAAAACAACCGTAGTTCTCTCGTTAATGAGCTGCCTCAAACGCTGGGTTAAAAACAAAAAATTTATGGATGCTTTTATTTCCTTGAAAAATCCCCACAGAGTATAATTTTAAACACGGTAGGATATTCGGTTTTGGGCCAAATAAACATGTAACATGTGCTACTGTGAAGCCTACATCTTATTCCGTTTAATTCCTAGAGGGTATGATAAACGGACAGAGAGCTGATTAATTTTTAATTAACTTAAAACATGAAAAAATTTGTTTTAAGAAAATATTGTCTTCCTTATCTGATATTTAAATAAGTTTTTTTGTTGCAGCCGTTGAAGACAGCTGTCAGGATGTTCAAGAAACTGAACTGTTCCGATCCGAAATTTTTGACTGGGATCGGAGACAACATCGTGAACACGAGTGCAGTGACAGTACTCCCCAAACCAAGGAAAAAGCGGCTGCGGCAATCACAGACCAGTCCGCGATAAATCAAAAACTCAAATCTCAATTTTGTGATCGTTCTTTCTGTATCAGATTAATGTTCTACACAATGCATGGAATATTATGTTTCTATTTGTGTAAATACATAATATATCTGTGATAAATGTAATTTAGAAGTTTCAATTCATTTTCTATGTTGAGAAAATTTACGAATCTGCGGCGTTAAATGCAAAGTCTGAATGTAGTTAATGTAAGATGGCTGTTTAGAAGTGATATGTGCCATGGAAACAACAGGGTTATTAATTATGTTACACTGCAGTCCTACTGTATGCATTTTTTATGGTGTGTAAATAGTAATTTGTGTCTATGCTATCGAATTGAAAGCGATCTTCTGTGCAGCATTAGCTAAGTACTCTAAATCATGAGGTAACTAGATTAGAATTGTTTTGATATTATTGCTTAAAACCACTAAAAACACCTAATAACAGGTTTCTTTTTTAAAAAGAAGAAAACACGAATATATTTTCACGTTGACACAAATATCAGTTGGTTTGAGAAAATAAAAAATCAGTTTTAAACAAAACAAAACAAAATCAAAACAAAAAATCAATCAACATGATTACTTGAAAGATTGTCTGTTTGAGATGAAGATTTGGAATTTGAGCTAGGAGATAAAATGTAGCCTTCGTATTGATGGGATATTTGAAATATAATGTCATTTAATCATAGAGGGTTACACCAAAAAATTAATTAAGAAATTAGTACCTCAAAGATTTACAGTTTAGGTTTACAGAGCGACGCAAAAAACTGTCTCCTTTATTTACTGGAAAATCTGATATTAGTCTATAAGATATTTTCTACTATTGATAATAAACTAAAATCTCAGAACAATGTTCTAGTCTTACATTCACCTTATGAGTAACTTTGGGCTTGATACACGCGGTTGTGTTTCTGACCTAAATATATATACGTGCAGTGAATACTGTGTTTATACGTTCATTGTCTACAATTTGTAGAACTGCTGTCATTTCTGTAATTCGCTTTAAGTTCATAAATTACTTGGCTGAGTATGTACTTTGGTTGAGTATGCTTCTTCTGTTAAATAAATATTGTTTTATCGAAATAATTTTTTTTTAATGTCACCTTTTCCTATTGCTCATATATCAAAGCTACGACATTAATAGATGAAATATAAATAACTTATTACAATTTTACTATAGTATAAGCTATCTAAATTGGAAGCTGTTTAAAGATTTATATAATAATTATTCTAGTTTTTAACTTAAGTTTATCAACTTTTCATTAAATGTTTTTAAACTCTAATAAATATTAATTAAACTACGTTTAACCTAAAGAAAACGATGTATCGATTTTAATGCGGATTATATGTATGTATACTCTGTAACAGTTGTTGCTACTTACAGTTAATTAATCATAATTTATGAAGAATGCATCATAAGAAAAAATATATGAGTAGATGAAATCTAGACGCTTATAACCATAATGCATTTGATCACCAGGGCAGTATTCTCTTAAACAGAAGCTATGAATAGAATACGTACTTCTTATTCATATAACCTCATCTGTTGAAAGTTCCCATTAAGTTAGGTATGTTCAATTTGGCCCGATCTGAGAAAAGTATTGACGTTAAGAAATATTGCATCATGTCATTCTGAAAACCATTAATATAACCAACAAATGGTCTCTATACCCTGTTCACTCTAAACCGGCGGTTCAAGGTCATGTTCCCATCGCCCCTCTCCTCACCTCACTACCTTCTTCCGTTCCTACCTCTCCGAGCTCACCGTATTGTCCATGTAGGACAATTGCATATTTCCTTTATGTATGTAGGGGAAAGGGCAACGGAGTGGGGATAGAGCATACTAACCTTCAGCTACCTCTGTTAACTAAACGGGCTATAATTTGTCGCTTAGCAATTCAAAACAGAACATGGTTTTCGTTATTAATCACACCCAAATAATGAGAATGTAAAATACTACTCTCTCGCACAAATTTTAGAGACCTATATCGCTCATCACTGTTAATTAGCACGCTTCTGTATAGTATTCAAGGAATATGACACATATATGTTTGTAATTTTATATCTCCTTTCCTTTTTATCCCCAATATAAAGGTGTATTAATTCGCCGCATGATGCGGAAGATCCTGGAAGAATGCTGGTCGCTAGAAAGATGGTTTGTCCCACATTGTATTGTCAGTTTTTGAAACAACGTATTTAATTTAACTGTGATGGTGCGCTTGCTCCGGTGCCAATTTCCCTATACATCCATTTTTCCCTCTTTGCTTTTCCCACCTACTTTTTCCCTCTAATAATTTCAACTTTAAATTCTTTTAGCGTTTTTGGTAAATTATTCATAATTTCTCTTGGTAATTTATTCCAATCCCTGACACTCTTACCTACAAAATAAAATATTGCCACGCCCTTACGCCTGAAATCGAGTGCTAGTTTGTGGTCACGGTCATCTTTTCCCTTCCATACACCTCTCCTAATTCTTCCACCAATATCTTTCTACGTCTCATCACCAATATATACCGTGTACACTCCCATGACTCTCTTCACCCTACTCCTGTCTTCTAATGAATATCATTCCAGCACTTTTATCACATCACTTAATGATTGTTTTCTGCGGTAATTTCCAGAGGCCAATCTAGCTGTCCTTCCTGTGCAAATTACACAGCGAAACACTGCGCACAGAATATAATTTATGGTTACAGACATCTTCTTTTATGACAATCTAAACGAACAGTTCCGTAGTTTGGAGCACCGTGAGAAATGTATAGAAGTCCATGCTAATCTATATCAGAATTACGATTGACCTAGTGGCTACGGATTCCACGTTAAACTGTAGGTCTTCTTTACCCGGTAGGATTACCGTGTTAGGCTAGGAAAGGAACTGGCCACCTTACTTAACTATACCTCCTTTGGGAGAGTCCAACCAACCTTCGCGTTCAATACCAATCTTAGCTTTTTCACTTAATCCAAATCCGGAGGCACAGCTCATGTTAATACGACGCCAGGAGGAAGGATCAATTCTGAAGACTTTTCACAGATAATGTCTAAAAAATATGTTTATTTATCTTCCACTACAATAAGACTTGAAACCTTCCGTGAAGACAGTTGCAGTGGAGTCAATGATCCTCTTGACAGGGATGCAGGTTGTGACAATAGATGCTTATCTTGAAACTGCAAAACTCGATATTAGTGACCTTTGTCAAACTAGTATTTTCACTGTCTTAGGGTTAAAAGAAGTAAAAATAATGTTAAATCGAAAAAATAGTCCTCTCTTTGAGTGCTGATACTGCTATCGAATACATATGAGAATACGGACATTTAAGTTCTTTTGAGAAAATTCTTAGCAATGTGGTTACAAAACGAATTTGTTTCATATGTAATTTCACTGCATACTGAAAGATGATCAGTACGCTGCTACCACGAGGACTGAGAACATCCCTCATGCCCTTGCTGTTTGACATGTTACTGGAAGATTTAATTTGTTATGGCTTTACAACTCGTCGATCAAAGGTGGGAGAGAAAGAGGACAAGTAACGGGAAGGAGCTCGGCCATATCTTTTTGAAGGAACCATTCTGTCATTCGCCTGGAGTGATTTAGGGAAACGATGGAAAACCGAAATCAGGACGGGGATTTGAACAAGTTTTCCCGAGAAATGGGCCCGACCCATTGGGATGAGAAAATAGACATACCTTAAAACACAAATTATCTGTTTCCGTAACAGATAGTCCTCTATCGAACTGCCCTAACGATTTATAAATAAACGCTTGGGCTTATCATCAGGCAAATCATCCGTTATCTGTTTCCTGCAGAAACGGAATGTGGATAATATACAGCTAGGACCATATCACTTCCCATACTGTAGCAATTGAAAATACCTGTGTATCAAAATAGGCAAAGGACCTAATGGACGCAGCAGATCAAGATAATTTCGAACAAGCGAAAGACTGCGTTGAAGTTTATTCCCTTAACGTGTGAGTTTGTGGAAATAGACAATTTTACTTCGAATGGTTATGTGGTACAAAATTATTTAAGCTGGTTCACTTTCACCAATCTAAAGAAAACTTTTACAATTTACTTCAAAAACACATAGCCAATTAAGAAACGATATATCATTCATTACATCTCTTGAGTTTCACTTTTTTAAGAAAACAGTTTCTCTTTTCGAATTTAGAGCATTTGTTTGTAAATATTGGTGCTATACCACACCGTGTCACTTCAACTAATTTATTTGTCCAATAACATCTATCATTTCAATGTCCGTTCACGATCTGCTTTCTTCTACGCCATCTTCTAAGTCTCACATTTTTACTCGCCCGAAATCATATTTTACTTCTCAGTGTTGCAATCCTTCAATTTACGCGCCTTCTCAATTATCATCGAATAGTTATGGTATAAATAAAATTATGGTAATCATTTAACATATCAAATAGGCGGGGTGTATTCGATACATTGTAGGGCTATTAAAAGAACCTGGTGTGACACAGACCCTATTGATCTCCCATCAGGCCACACATCGATTATGCATGCGTCTTCAATGAATCTGCTTCGCGCTTCAAAGCTTCAACACGGTCCAGCCACAACCTGGCTGCAATGTTGTAAACAATTTTTAGTCAAGCAAATGAATCTTACTAACCAAACCCCTTGTATATAACATTTAAATCTAGAAAATAATGCTCATAACGGGTCATTGCCGGCAAGTAGAATAATACTCCATTATTACGTCACGCTTTTCTATATGATATGCAGAAACGATCATCCCACGAACATTCACTCTAGTATTATATCTCAACAGTTTTGAAAATGACCATATAGCCAAACCGTCTGAATTTTTGTCAGAATATAACAATTTAGTCCATATTTCAGTGTTTAATCCAGACACGTAATCTTATTAAGCGTATTTGAATCTGAAGTTGAATTTGTCTCAGATTTTCACTCTGCTCAAAGCGTCATCAATTTACTCAGCAATAAAGAGCGAAGACCTGCATCATCATACTGCATTACCATTAATCTTTGGTGTAGTTACAAATAAGCGACGTCACCAAATACCACAACTCAAAAATTATAGAATCGGAAATATAAAAACAAAAAGTAAAACAAATGACGTATAGCGCAGGAGAAATGATTACAATAACAACTCGAACAGGACAAGTAAATAAGGAAAGAGAATTCTGTTATTCAAAAAGTAAAATGGCAAATGCGATATCAGAAGTAGACCAGCACTCGCAAAAAGCCTTTGGCAATAAAAACTGTCCTATGAACAGCTGTCATTTGTGGAAGTAAAGCTTGTGGTTTGAAAGGTAAAATTTAAGCATTCTAAGTGAGATGCCATAGAAGGATGTGTAAGAATCAAGTGGAAAAATAAAGTACAAAACAAAATCTAGTTAACGATAAGTGAAGAAGAGAGTTTACCAAAGGTTCTATCAAAAATAAGAGTGAGGACGGTGAGCGGCATTTTAAGAGTTGAGGGATTAGTTAATTTGTTTATGGATGAAAAAGCTAAAACAGATTGTGCTGTGGGCATTCTGATATAAAGGAACAGACCTCCCGAGGGACTGATAACTAGGATTCGGATCTTAATGACCAAAAAAAAATATATTCATGCAAATATGACCCAAAAACTGGGAAATATGACCTAAAAATAACAAAATATTACCAAATTTAAATTTACTATAAATAAAAATATGCTCAGTTATACATAATTTATATTATCTCTAGTGTTCCTTTTACGTAGACATCATAATTTGCTTCCGTGCACTCACTGCAGTCTGCACCATTGGAAAATTAAATTTTAAATCGCTTTGTTGAAGTCATTTTAATTTCACATATTTAGAGTCAAGAACTCTTTCGACTGTACTAAAATACTCTTCTCGTAATTCCTAATATAACTCCGTAACTTCACACTTTCAGAAAATTATGTTTTCGGCGTGGTGGTGCTCACTGATCTACTGCAGATTTAATACTGACTGCGGATTATTTTCATAAGTATTGGCGACAATGAGACATTGACTTGACGTGGCTCGACACAGGCATGCTGCTGCTGCATTGTCAATATTAACAGGCGAGCGGAACATTACGTTTAGAGAGTGACAACAAAGATATAACTTTAATTCTTGATTGGTCAAATCTGACCAATTCAGTGACTTTTTTTTCCCTTCCAATGTGTAATAGGGATATAGTTCGCTGAATAATTATCTTAATTTCTTTTCATCTCTAACTTCTGGCAAATTCCCGATACCATTAAAAATTACCAGATTTTTCCTCAAAATACGACCATATGACCATAAATATTATCGTAATATGACCAAAACTAGGAAAAATGACCTGAATATGCATTTATATCAATCAGTGTTTAATTCGGCAGTACAGCTCTAAAAGAAGGCAGGAAAAAATATGACTTGTCATAAAGATCCGAATCCTACTGATAACATAAGAAATTCCACCCAAGATTAAAGAGTATACGAGTCAGAGCGTCAAGAGTGCGCCGCGGATATGTAGTTTCCAACGTTCTCCCGCCATAAACAACGCAGTAGTAGACTTTGTATACTTAATGACCGAGACCATCGATGTCTGCGTCGAGGTGACAGTGTTGACAGACAGACAACACTGCGCCAAGAAACAGAGAAACTGAATATTGGACGTACAACAGAAGTGTTCGTGCAGCAAAAGTTGGCGTAGATGGGATATGGCAGCAGAAGACCGACGCGAGTGCCTCTGCTAACAAAACATCATTGACGGCAGCGCCTCTCCTCGGCTTGTGAACACTTCGGTTGCACCCTAGATAACTAGAGAAAGGTTGCGTGGCCAGATTAGTCACGATTCCAGTTGGTAAGAACTGATGATAGAGTTCGAGTGTGGCGCAGCCAGATTGTCAGGAAGCTGATAGTGGCTCCATTCTGGAATGGACATGTTGTGAGACCTCTGGTGAAACCGAACAGATCATTGATGGAAATGGTTATGTTTAGCTACTTGGAGACCATCAACCAGGATGACAATGCATCATGTCACCAGGCCAAACTCCTTCATGACTGGTTAGAGGAACATTTTGGACTATTCCAGTGAATTATTTGGCCACCTAGATAGCGAGACACGAATCCAACAGAACATATCTCGAACAGGGTCGAAAGGTTGTACACAACATCCTGCACCGCCAATACTTCCGCAAATTATTATGTATATCTGTAGAAGAATCATGGCTGCATATTTCTTCAGGGGACTTGTTGAGTCAACGATACGTCGGAGTGGTGAATTTCGCCAGGCAAAAGGAGGTCCCACAAGCTTTTAGGAGGTATTCCATGACTTTTGGCACTTCAGTGTATATGTACTGCCGAAAAGAAAAATGAATGTTGGCGCGTAAGTTTGTATATTTCTTTTCCAATAAATAAAATTTATAAAAACTGGTCAAAGATATGTTTAAATTTTTATTTTATTACTGAACTCATCTGCAGTTCATTAAGCTCTATCAGGAAGTTTTTTTGGCACATCATCATCCCTCCGACGAGCAAATACATTGATCAGCAAGAACATTATAACTACCTATCAACTATCGATATAAACCCATCCAGGCGATAGCTGCGTCACCTGAAGAGGAATGACTGCTAGTCAGACACATGCACGGTGAATGCAGTATCAGTGAGCGTGCTACCCCTCATTACAGATGTCGTACGTCGTAGCGAGGAGACTGGTGAAACAGGACAGGCGGCGAACTGTGAAGTAACTAACATCAGACTTTAATGATGGACATAGTACAAGTGTTTCTGAACACACAGTGCACCGAACACTCCTAACGATGGGATGGTCTGATGAATCCCAATACCTTCTTCATCATGCCGATGAGAGGGTGCGAATCCGTCGTTTTCAGGGGAACAGCTTCTTGAAGCCTGTACTGCGGGACGGAGACAAGCTGGTGGCGGCTCAATTATGCTCTGTGGAAAGTTCACATGGGTATCCATAGCTCCTGTGGAGCTCCTGCTTGACAATAAGTATCATAGACTGGTTGCCAACACTTACCTCCAGTGGCTTTTTTCAACAAGATAATGCACCATGTCACAAGGCCAGGAGTATGATGGAGTGGTTCGAGGAATACAGTGGCGAGTTGCAATTGATGTGCTGGCCCCCCAACTCGCCAGATCTGAACCCGATCCAACACATCTGGGATCTGATTGAACGTGGCGTCAGAGCTCATAGCCCCCCTCTCCGAAATTTACGGGAATTAAGTGACATGTGTGTGCAGATGTGGTGTCAACTCCCTCCAGCGACCAACCATGGCCTCATTTTTCCATGCGAAGTCGCTTTGCTGCTGTTATCCGTGCCACAGGCGGACACACCGGCTATTAGGTAGGCGGTCATAATGTTCTGGCAGATCAGTGTATAACGAATGTGGAGTCGGTTTACCATAAATCAGATTGCTCTGGAAGTGTCCTCATTTCAATCATACGGGATATTTTTATGAGTTGGTATGCTAGAATAAGAATTTTTAGTGCTAATCTAACTTTCCAACAATTTTTCTTTATAGCAAAAAGCTTTGATATGTCCATGCTTTTCGTGAACCAAATTTCGTTGTTTTACAGTTTAAGAGTCAGTTCGCTTAGGTATCCGGTGATGTCTCTAAGGAATACAAAATCACACTTCCACTTATTTTTTACTTGGTTTTTACTTGTTGTTGTTGTTGTTGTTGTGTTTGTGTTGTTGTTATTGTTGTTGTGTTGTTGTAGTTGTTTTTTTTCTGAATACATAGTATGCTATACATGAAACATCGAGCCGACAATCCTACATAAATTCTCCTTTACCAAATGACTTATAACGCTTAGCGATTTTTTTCGCTTACTATAAAACTGGCTTTGACAATGGTGAGGTTTTTGCTTACTGAACATTTGCTGCAGCGGTATCCAAGTTCTTCTTCAACATCTCTTTTCGTCTTTCGTAGTTGCCAATCAATTTTTTGGTGACCTGTATGTCTCGAACTAAAGTGTCTCTTCAAGTTGTATTTTGCTGACGGATACTGGTTCGCTGCACAGTAAACATACAAGCGACAGGGGAATGATAATCCTCCTCGCGGTTTTTGGACGGTTTCCCGGAACCACTTACACTATTCCTCGGACGATCCCCAATCTCCGCCTCATAAACTACACATTTCACAAACAAAAATATTTTTACTATACAGTCACGTGTTACACGTCTCGCAGACAGATGATTGCACAAATATTCCACGCTTAGGATAAACGCTTCAAATCTAAAAATGCAGTTCCAATTATCTTGCGACTTCGCCTCCTCTTCCCTCTTGGTTCACAATAGTTGTCTGTGCAAGGGTAGCTACTTTCTACGTAGAGAGAAAATAATCCTCTATCCGATTGGCTGACGATTCTTTGCAGATGCTTAAAAAAAAAAAAAAAAATAGCCGGTTTACCTGTAACGTCTTACTCGAGCAGGCAAGACGTCCACATTCTTACTTTTTTTAGTATTACTTTTAGTGATTATTTCATTGTGTCTGGAGAGATTAAAAAGCTATAACGTTGTTTATCGCTCGCGGTGGTCTAGGAGATGGTTGCTAAAGAGAATTTGCTTCGGGAATAACGTCATGAACCTGAAGATTAGCGTAATGATTTATGAATGGATACGGACACTAGTCTGAAATTGCTTTCATTAGTAAAGTAAAATATAAAAAAGACACTGCTATGACAAGGGGTATCTCACCCCATGGGATACTGACTGCTACTAGCAATAGGTAAAAGATACGAAAATCTTGAGTTCACAACTGTACTGTCAGAACAATCTCTCGGCCGCCTGATACCAGAATTTTGTCAAGCTATATAAGTGTTGAAACCAGGAAATATTCACAACCTTCAAATGCAAAGACGTGGGTTTGTTCTGGAAGTTGCGAAAAGTGTAAGAGATATATATTCAAGGCGTACTTTAAAAACCAAAGATCAGCACTGTGGCAAAACAACGATATCACCCCGTGAAGAAGAATTCGATAAAATAATTTAAAGCGATTAATTATTTATCTGTTTTGTATTTAGCACTGCTATTGGCTGCTACTAAATAAACCTACTTCATTTTCATATGTACATTTCTATGCACAGTTCCATTAATTTGCAGTAGATAACAATTTACGTCAATTTCTGAAACATCCTTTATATTCCTGATTGTTTTTCCTGGGCTTTCTTCATCATTTAAGAATGAAAGTAGATCGAAATACCGGTACCACAGGGAAGGTTTGTAAATGTCATCGGCACCAACTTCTCAACTTTTAGCAACTCCTTACGAAAAACTGAACGAAAAGAACTTTTTTCCGTACTTGCTCCTTTGTAGCTCCACGATCCACTTCCCGACATCTATCAACCAAAACGACTTACACGTGATTCTTCTTGTCTCATTCACTGTAGGCATTTGACTTAACTTGACATAGGTAAGGGTAACTAGGATTCAACTCAATGAATTCCGCAAAAGAAGATATAAATACTGTAGTAAATTCGACATGTTCACCGCGGAAAAACGTTTTTTAATACAAAAACAAAATAATAGTTATTTTCGTTCCACAAAAGCTGCCAGATGATTAAAGACTGGTGGGAAACGACAGTCAAGACAAAGGCGCGTCTACACGTAACAAAATGTTTGACAACTTACCGGAAGACAATCCTCCAGCCAATCCATTTTCTAAAAGGCGTCAGTCTTAATTCAGTTCTGATAAAACGTCTGTTTTACTGTCCGCACACAATGTTTTGTTTAGCTGATGAAGTAAAACTTCAGTCAAGACCTTACGAGTAGACCGGTGTTTAGCGGGAGATAAGTCATATTACGTCACCTTAATGTTAGATAGTTTTTTTCTGCTTCTGTCATTGTGCCTCGTCGATGTCGAGATCACTAGAAGCGTGAGAGTACTAGGGGCAAGGAACGGGAAGGGATTTGGCCATGGCCTGTTGAGGGAACCATCTCGGCATACGCTTGGAATGTTTTGGGGAAATCATGGAAAACACGAAATCTGGATGGCAGGAAGGAGATTCGAACCTGCGTCCTCCTGAATGCCAGGCCAAATCGTTATCTCTCACGCACCTCACTCGATAATGTTAGTTGGTGAGAAACTCCATGAATCAGACAAACATCGCTGAAATAAATTAGACGGATCAAAAATGTAGAGGGGCTTGGATTTTTATCAAGGAGTTTCGAGTCAATATTTCCATCTGATGCTATGCAAAAATGTTCTTTTCTTACCCTGCATTGTTTCGATTTTATTTTCATGTATGAATGCAGATACGCACGAATAAATCTATATATGAGGTTTACTTAAGCGTAAATAAAAAAAGAACACATTCAGATGACAGAACTGGTAATTGTGAGTGATGACTTTAATTGCTCATTTGCTTGACAACACAAGTTGTTTCATCACGGGGCCTGCTTGCTCCGACCAAGCTGACTACTTATCCTGCAATTCTCTAACAAACCAGATGAAGCCGGGAATCTCGGCATCCGGGCCCGGGATGTGTTCGTTTAGTTTCAGATTCCCTTCAACCTTTCCAGTTGATTCGTATGCCTTTGTATCAGTTAATGTTCATATAGAGACAAATCAGGACATCAACTAACGCGATCTGGTGGCTAAGTGGTTAAGGCGTCAGACTGGAGATCGAAAGGTCCATATTTCGAGTCCCTGCGTTGGCGAGTATTTTCAAAGGCCATTATTATGACCTTCACCTATGGCACGGCTTGCTGTGGAATGTGAATGTTAAACTGTAGGTTGCCTTTACCCGTCAGGCAACCATAACAGAGGAGCATGCGCGGAAAATCGTCGGCTGAACCTTTCGGGGATATGCATTACAATTATCAGATCATTATCAAATCTTTCTTAAATTCGAATTCCAAAGCGCGTTTTAACTGTCTGTAAGATGTTGTTATATAGACGATCCACTGGCATCTACTGTAATCTTCAGGTGATCCACACATACTTGAGACCCACTAATCTGTAACAACGCGTTACTTAAGTTATTAAATATGTGGCATTCCATAACTAATTAATATAGACCTATTGTTTTCTATTCTTCTTGTTCTTTATATAATTCTTTTGTTATCAGCCAGTGTCTATTGTAAATATCTAATTACAAGCAATTATAATAAGTTACAATGTTCGAAGATATTAACTTTTCCTAACATGTTCTGGTAACTGGTTGCTTGCAAATGCTAAGCTCAGATTGTGAATTGATTGACACGATTTTGTTGCCCAGCATCGTGGGAATACGAGTTTAACCCTGGTCTCATTCTCTCTCTAACAAAACAAATCGATCATCGATGGACATTTTGGGTGCAAATATACTAATGAAAACGGGGTTTCTGCCATGGAGAGGTTGGAAACAACACGAATTTTTGGATTTTCACCACATCAAAATCACAATAAATATTTATCGCTTGACAAACACAAAATGTGTTCCTAACGTCAAGATATTAATTTCGCTAAAAGAACAATTTTCCTTATCTTTTAGCTTCAACTAGTACTATCTTTGTAACATTCGATTGATTCCTACAAATAATAATAATAATAATTTTAAAATTTAAAAAGATTAAAAATATTACCATGAGAAATCCTAAAAGAACAAATAATTCTATGCCTTAACACCCTCATTTAGTTCAGAAGTTAAATTTGTGAAAATGTTTTAAAATCCAGTTTACAATTCCATATACGTATACTTTCTTGTAAATTGTGTAGCTGGAGTTTTAGTTTTGGATGATGAACCGTGAAACACGCCAATGACTCGCTACCAGCTCTATTCGCTTCGCATTCTACCAACAACCTTGAAACTTTTCAGACTCTCTATCGAGCTTTCTGTGAGGTCTACGAACATTCTCCCTTTTCGCCATATTTTTAATGTCTCCATTCATTCAGAAAGCTCATTGGCTGTACAGATTGAACAGTTAGACTCTTTGACTGGATGATGCAGTTGTGACCTGGAGGAAGGTATTGCAACCGCGGGGCCCACAACTCCAGTTGACGCAAGGCCGCGCCCTCTGTACACACAGTGTGCCTCCTCTCGCTAATGCGTCTCGACAAGTTTCAGTTTACAGATCACTTCCCTCAAAACCATTATCACTATTACCACTTCTTCTATCCTACGTCTCGTACAGACAGTGAGTTGACATTGACGGTATGACCAATTTATTTATTTATCTTATGGCCATAGCACATAATCAATAATACAATTATAAACAATTATTTTACAATAATAAAATGCGACATTAAATGATAGTAAAAATTCAAAATCGACTTAGTGCAGCCAATGTAAAGCTTCATTTGAAATATCTATAAAGTCTTTCGGTGATCCACTGAGGGCTCGATATTGGCAATCAAAGGTCACATGACGGATTGTTTGTTCTTCATCACCACCAAGGGCGTAGCCAGGTACGGGCAGGGGGGGGACAGCTGCCCCCCCCCCTAGCCGGACGCTGGTATGCGCTCGATGGGAGTTCCACCGAATCGAAAAGTAAATAATGTTAAGAAACTTTCAAAAATTACTTCGGTTCACGTGATTTAAACCTGCTTGCTACTGCTATCTGCGTAAAACTGACGTTAATGAGGGCGAGGCGTAACAACGCGCCACGCACGGTGCGGCTGCCGAATCTTAAGCTGCGTATGTGCGGTTGCCGCGCAAGCTATGTTCGAGCGCTCCAAACCGGTTATTTGCCGCGCGAACCATTTCTGTTGACGAGCGCGGCTGCCGCGCGTGGCAACGCAACCCAGCCAGGATTGCGCGGCAAACTATTCAGGCACTGTCTTTTCGTGAAGCCAGCGTGGACATTTCAAGTGTACGACTAGCTGAAACTTTGACTGAGATGCATAACACATTATACTAGGAACCTAAACGAAAAGTGATTTGGTGGATATGAAAATTGTATATTAATAGAATACAGTATGGTGAGAAACTCATGGAAGACACGAGAAATGAAGCCATCGAGGATACAAATAAACAAATTTTACGAGAATCATAACGGTAGAGTTCCCAAATCCATTAATTGAGCCAGTGAACACACAATTTCAGCAGGCGGTTTCCAGTGGCGTAGCTAGGTCAACAAGGGCCCCGGTGCAAAAAATTTAATTTGGGCCCTCAGGCCAGATGGGCGACTTTTTTTTGCTTTGTGTTGCTGGCAGGGGTCCCGTGAGCTGAGGCTGGGGGCCGCTGATTTGTGCTTGCGGCCCCCCTTAGCAGTGAGGGCAACTTAGTGAGGGGGCTCTCTGTGTCTCAGGGGCCCCCTTATACGACGGTAGAGCTAAAAAAAAAGAAAGACGTCGCCAGTTTGCCGTGAAGGCCCGTGGGCCCTCTGAACTACGCTTGGGGGCCCCCTGAGCGTAGGGGACCCGGTGCACTGCGCCGCCTAGCCCCATAGTAGCTACGCCCCTGGCGGTTTCAATTACTGAAAGCCGCTGTGACTACAAGATTTCTAGCAATTGGAGACTCGTGTACTAGCCTGTAACCCCTTATTCGAGTGTCAAAATAATCATCTTCTTGAACAGATCCAGATGTTTTTGACGTTTTATGTGATGCTCTGGAAGATTGGGCAAAGATAAGGAAATAGCATCCATTTTATATTAAATTTTTTATTGCTATTCAATTTTCTGTTGTCATTTTTAACGTGAACTTACTCCTTACTTAGGTAAAATGTATTGAGTTAATCATATCATTTGGCGTTCTATAGATTCGTTGATTGGGTGGTTGTGATGGAGGTGATACCATAAGAGTCTGATTAGGCTACACATTTGCTAATACACAAAATGTTTTTGGCACTGTACAGTTGTAATAAAAGGCGACAGTTTTCGTTATCCATTGTAACAAACTTTCGCTGTGCTGCGTGAGCCAACTCGAACAAAGGCACCTCCTTCTTAACTGTGCGCGAGTTAAAGGAGTGAGGGGCCTTTGCCGTGTGCCTAAATACCGGTAGACTGAGGCTGACTTGTCGTCGTTTGGGGGCGTCGTGAGGTGTTTTTCCGGGATTCCGGACTCCCCCCCCCCCACTCTGGTTGAGACATCGTGAGATCTGGTTGGATCCCTTCCTCTAAAATGACATGAGATTTTGACGGAGGAACGCCCCCCCCCCCCCCCTACTAATCGACCTCGAAACTTTTCGTGACCATTTTTTTTATATCTTATGCTTCCAAGGGCAGTTACACCTCCTCCCCCAAGGTCGGCTTTTGGATGAAATACCCCGCCTAAAGTCGACTTTCGCGCCATTTGTAGACCTAATTTCTTTTTGCTCTACAGTCTTACAAGAATTTCAAAACCTCACGTGAGATATCCATTGACTCCCCCTCTGCCTTGATGAGGTTTCGTAAGATTTCGCCGGGCCCCCACCCATTTCACCTCACGTAATTAATGGGCGCCCCCTTCATACTGTGACATCGCAAGAGCGTGCGCTATTAATTTTTTTTATAACAATGAATATAAGGAAGTTTTTTAAAAGTAATTAATTTGTATTTACCGTAAGGCTAACGACGGCTTTTAACTAGTATTACATACAGTACTTACAAAAAGTACGACTTTTATTTAATAACTATAGTTAACTGTATTCGTTTGTATTTTTATTTTATTTTTATTACCATTAAGCGATTGTGAAAACGTCGATAGTATAAGAGGTATTTTGTGATAAAATATTTATTACTTGGAATTTACAGTATATATGTCCTAGGTGCCCGGATAAGAGTTGGGCTGGCCCAACGGTCTAGCACTGATATGATCATAAGAAAATTGTAAGGGTTTTCCACATGAGGTCGTCCTAGACGACCATAACCATGTTTTCCCCTCAAAGCGCAAATGAAAAGAGTCCCCAAAACAAGCCCAACCCAATACAAAGTGACACATAGCAGTAGAGCTACCTAGGTAGCGGGACATGCACAAACACGCCGTTGAAGCAGCGGCACAAAAAAAGGTCAAATTGTTTCATTCATTCTGTGGTCGTATCTATACTGCTACATACGGTTTTCAGCTCACAGGACCAGCTTGATATTAACTTCAGTCTTATGAATTAACTGCAATTCTGTGGAGAGAGGTGCTGAAACGCTGCTGGGTACCTTTCCGAAAATTACAACTTTTCTGCGGATGCTAAAGCCACTAATTTGAACTGAAAATTAAATCATGATTGCTTGCAGACTTACCTGCCTCTACTAGTATATTTTAATTAATTTGCTACTCGAATTTACTGTCACTTTAAAAATATTAATGAATACTGCAAATACAGGTTTCATCACATTATCATCAATCAGCAGCTAACGATGCTAAGAACTTATAGAAAAAATTAAATACCGGTCACTGGTATGACGAATACTGCTCACCGGAAGGAAGTAGAAGATAATCGACAAATTGGGTCATATGATATCTTCCATTATTTTCTGTGGTACGCCATACAAATGACTTGCGTTTGAGAAGTAAAGAGCAACATAAAGGTATTCTTGAAGACCTGCTGAAACTAAGAAGTGTTTTTGTTTTGAAACAGCATGTAGAAAAAAGTTCGAAAAATTGTTATTTATAATCTCCCCATAGATTAAAAACGAAATCACTGACCTAGGCGGCTTGGTCAATAAAAGTGAAATTATGCAGACCGCAAAGAAGGCTTATGCTTATTTTGTACTGGCAGATGAGTCGCGTGGCATAGCTGGGAAGCACAGCTTTCCATAAAAATCAGTTTTTTTGGCGAAGATAAAAATTCAATCCACAAAAAATTTATGTGATTCGTAGATCTGATGGCGTTGAATGACAAATTATAGCATCAGAAATTGATAGGTTTTAAGAAAACGAAGGACATGGACCTGACAGGTGCGTTAGCCAAGGATATGAAGTGTGTTAATTGGTGGGATTCAAAAAAAAATTAAAGAGGAAATATAAAAATGCCTTTATTTTCATTGTACAAGCCACAGACTTAACCTGGTTGAAATAATTTAAATGGAATTACAGAAATACAGAACACAATTAACACCATAGAGTACATCATAACTTTTTATGGGAAACCTTTTTATGGAGAAAGTACGTGCCAAATATATCAGCTTTATATGAGACCCACTGGTCTCACAAATATACATGTTTTTCTATTTTCAACGAGCATTTTGAAGACATTGTTAATGGACTTTCGAATGTTTTTAGAGAAGGGAATGATGCGGCGGGGAAAAGTACTTAGCTGTTACAATACGCTGCTACCAAATCAGACTTCATTATAAGCATTGGATTGAATACTCAGGATTATCGGTACCTGTTGCCACTGCGTTACAATCAAAGATGATCGACATGTATACATGCATTGATCATATTAATACAGTAATATCTATCATAAAAGATCATCGCAACAACGCGGGCACGGAGAACTAAAGTATTTTAAACACATCTACCAGAAATGCATCTGCCATTGGAACCGATATGAAAGTGGGCGCATTGTATCTATCCAATAACGTCGTTCCAATAACCCTGCTGAGTTTCTACACGATTTTTTAAAGTTATCTATTTTCATACCTTATTTAAATTCCTTGTTAGTGTTTTGGGATTATACATTGCACTTTTACTCGTTTTGTTTTATACCTAAAGCTAGTTATTTAGTAAATAATCAATTATAGGAAGTATTCAGTTTTAGATCATATTACATGCCTTAAAGTAAATCATGTCAGTTTTAAAAATAATCTATGTATCTAATAAGCACTGAAACAAACACTTTATTTGCAAAGAATTAGCTATTTAGCTAGCAGCCGAGAATGCCCTTTCCATTTCCTCATTCGTTGGTTTGATTGAAATGATCATATGATCATATATAAAAACTTTTTGAAAATCTTAACCACTTTCTGCACTTTGTTTGAAATCATTATATCTGCACGTGGATGATCCAGTGTTACGGTCCCGCTTTGTGCTTCAGTTGTGGCGTCCAGGTCTTCGTGATCTACGTACGAGTCAAAGTTGTTTCTGTGCGCTCAATTTGTTTATTTTTTTTGGGTGGGGGGAGGGGTATAAAACGTCGACAACTGCCAATTGTGTACTGTGTGAAAAGTACAATTGCAGGTACCAAGGCAGAACGTTTTCCATGATACTTGTTTCGACAGATCTTTTGCCGATAACATAAGATTCAACAGCAACACCAATGGTAGTCAGTCGTTTTTTGACCAGACTGATGCAATGCTCCGTGGTGCACGAACCCTGTATTCTAAGCAAACTGATATTAAAATTTGTTTCTTTGCTGTGAACGTAATGTAGGTGATTTTTTTGGAACGTCCACTCATCAAACACTCAACGAAAATCTTTTCCATTGCTTGAAACATTCAAACTGAACAATTATGTCAACTTTTATTTAAAAACCTTGCTATCATAGATCTTATAGAATTAGCAGAATTAGGAAATTGAAATCCATTTTTTCAAAAGAAATATCTCAAATACAATGAAGTACAGTTTATGATAAAAACGTTTTAACACATCATCTATTCACTAGATTTTTAAATAGCTGTCAATCGTTGTAACCTTCTTTTTGTATTGATTCTACTTCCTACTCAGAAACAACTCTAATTGTATCTTTTTTGTGTGTACGATCTGGGAGCTAGTTTTGCAATAGGATGATATAACTCAAATTACAGTAATGCACACAACAAAAATCAACTGGAGTTCTTAAAAAAAAGTGAATGTATATACTTATGATGACGGACGACATAAACACACATTTGTTGCTGTGAGTCAAATGTCAACTTGACGGGTAAAGGTGAACGGGGCGCCACTACCTGTAGAGAACGAGTTGGACTGGAAAGACAAGGTGACGAAGACTGAAACATGTTTTCACCCCATTTTATGGATTGCGGATCCGCTTAATTAGGTACTGGATCCGCCAGACTACCAAATGATGCGGGATCCCGCATTGTTGGATTGCAATCCCTTGCTACATCCCTATAGTTTAAGTAAGTCATTGTTTGATATTTTTTTAAATATTTATTAAGTTTCTGCCATGCTACGACTTAAAAAATTTTTTGATTATGAAGTAGCACTATGGTATAAACTATGGAAGGACAAGGGTATGACAATAGAAAATATTAGAGAACTAGACCTTACTAAAGAGTTAAATGAGACGGAAATATCCTAGAGAACCATCTAAAGTGTTTGTGTATGCTTGGTGTACACAGAAAACTTTTACAAAAAATTGTGATAAAATTTCTGATAAAGTAGCTCGAAAATTATTATTATTGTAATTAAATAAATATTAATTAATTAAATTATAATTAATTAAAATATTATAAAATTAATTAAGTAATGAAATATATATATATTACATTAATCAGCGTTTTTGTAGCATGCATATTATCAGTTTTTTCTTGCCTGCCCCCCCCCCCCCCACTGAACAAAATCCTGGCTACGCCCTTGATCACCACAGTCGCAATTCGGTGAATCTCTCATTCCCCATGTGTATAGAGATAAAGCAGATCTGCCATGACCAGACCTAACTCTGTTGAGCGCAGCCCATGTCTTGTGGAGAAGGTCGAGTCACTTTCGTGCCTGTTGATTGCCAAACAAAGAGTGCCAATCTCCATGCTTCTCTCCCGTTAAAATTGTTAGAAATAATCTGTTTTGCAGTTTTTATGCTTGGACTTCTTGATTTAAGTCTCAGAAATTGGGTTTCCATGTCGTCGTGAATGGGGAGATCCAAGTTGTGACAGATCATATTATATTGGGCAGCTAGAAGATTGCGTCGTCTTATCATAGGCGGTTCGATGTTATTCAAAACGGGTAGCCAGTACAGTGGAGTGCACTTGATACATCCACTAATCATCCGCATTGTCTGGTTCAAAATTATGTCGATTTTTTAGCTGTGGGTGCTATTCATCCAGACCGATGAGCAGTACTCAGCTGCAGAATACACAAGGCTCAGTGCGAAGTGTGGAGGCAGATGCTCCGCAGGAGGTACCAGTTAACTTCTGCAGAATATTATTTCTAGTTCTTAGTTTTGCTGCAAGGTTGTTTAGATGGTTATTGTACGACAAGATGCGATCCATTACGACTCCCAAATATTTCTGAAAGGGGTCGTGTCGGAGGGGAGTGCCATCAAAAAGAACGTCAAGCGAGAGATTCGCCGCCCGACTGTGAAGATGGAAGACACTAGTTTTCATCTTGCTAGAACTGGGTACGAGATGCCATTTCTTAAAATAGTTGCTCAGGGTTTTGAGGTTTGCTGTTAAACTATTTTCAATTTGCTGAATGTTATGGGATTGTTGCACTAGTCCATATCGTCAGCATAAGAGAATTGTCTGGATCCTGTTTGAGGAATGTCGGAAATATATAGTCTACATTAAAATAAGTGGGGCAAGAACTGAGCCTTGGGGCAGACCATTAATCTATCTTCTTACTTTGCTTATCTTACTATCTGAGACAACCTGGAAAGTTCGGTTAGTTAGCATGGCATTGATCATACATGTGATATTTTTTCACTTCAAGATGTTCAGCAGTTCGTACACCATGACCTCTCACCACACCGTATCGTAGGCAGCGGTAAAGTCAATAAATACTGCACCAGTCTTCAATCGTCTCTCGAATCCTGCTTCTATTGGGTTTCCAAAGTCAGGACCTCATCCTCGCTGTTTCTTGCAGGTCTAAAACTTGCCTGTTCAACCTGGAGAGTTTCAAAAATAATTAGACTGATTCTATTGCAGATGATCCTTTCAAATAACTTGTAAATAGTACTTAACAGTGAAGTAGGTATAAAATTCTCTGGAACATCAAGGATTTTTTCAGGCTTCAGAAACCGCAAGGATGACACTTGTTTGTAGTATGTTACTAAAGAAGCGGGCCAACAATTTTTTGGTATTTTTTCCACAGTGGTTGAGGAATTCCGGGTGCGTCAAAACCTGGTATGCCCAATAATACGCTCATTACGATTATACACGTTTTATGCAATTATGTGTACATATTTTTTCGCGTATCAGAAGGGGATGATTTAGAGTACTTAATATTCCGGATTATGCAACAAAAATTGAATCACAGTCACATTTGCGCAGACATCATTAAACCGAGCGTGGTGGGTGAGCGTAGCACTGTGGTCTCACATTCAGTAGGACGCGGGTTCAAATCCCCGCCCAGCCATCCTTATTTCGGTTTTAGATGGTTTCACTGTAGTCGAATGCCGGAATGGTTCCGACAGCAGAACGATGGGATTCCGAAAATGATATGGCATAATAGACAACATATGTACATTAGTCACGCTACGTTAGGGGAAAATATCTCCTCTTCGCCTTTCATGACATTAAGGACGCATATAATAACGTCAGATTAACATTCTCCAAGAAACCTTGGACAGGATCGGCCCACCAAGAAAAATCGCTAACTGATGCAATACATACTTGGAGCATAGAGTAAATACACTATATACAGCAGAAGGAGAGTTATTCGACAGGTACAGGGTGTATCAAAAAGAATCATCCGATTTGACACGTCTATATTACTGAAACTAATAAAAATATACAATGAATTGTTTTTTGATGAACGTGAAACTCAAAAAGTTTTTTCATACCTTTTCATAGGTGTTCAATATGCCCCCCTTTAGATGCACGGCTTATGTCAATGCGGTATTCAAATTCTTCCCAGGCTGCAGCGAGCATGTCTTGAGTGACAGCTTCCACAGCTGCTGTTATGCGATGTCTCAGTTCATTCACTGTTGTTGGTAACGGAAGCACATAAACACAGTCTTTTATAAACCACCAGAAGAAATAATCACATACAGTCAGGTCCGGTGACCTTGGAGGCCAGTAATGTAAGGCTTAATCATTTGGTCCAGCGAGACTGATCCATCGTTCAGTAAGCCTTTGACTTAAAAATTCCCGCACTTCCAGATGCCAGTGTGGCGGTGCCCCATCCTGTTGGTAAATGAAGTCGTTCCAATCAGTGGGAAAAGAAAGTTCTCAAGCATATCGAGATATGTGCTTCCTGTAACAGTGTTCTCGGCAAAGAAAAATGGACCGAACACCTTTTTCCGTGAAACTGCACAAAACGGATTCAATTTTGGAGGGTTCCTCTCATGTTGTACAACTTCATGTGGTTGTGCCGTACCCCATACTCTCACATTATGACGGTTCACCTTACCATTTAAATGGAATGTTGCATCGCCACTAAACACTAGGCGTGGAAGAAAACTTTCATCCTCCATCTTGCCAAGAAAGAAATTACAGAATTCCACACGTCGTTGTTTGTCACCTTCACGAAGAGCTTGCAGTAGCTGAATTTTGTATGGTTTCATGTGTAAACGTCGACGCAACACACGCCAGACGGACATCGGGAGCATGTTGAGCTGTCGAGCTGCACGGCGAATGGATTTCTGCGGACTCCTTGTGAATGTATGGCGTCTGCGTTCAACATCATCGTCAGACACTCGGAGGCGGCCCGGCGATGTGCCTTTACACAAACAACCTGTTTCTCGAAATTGTTCATGTCATCTTCTAAACGCTTTCTATTGTCCTTGACGCCATTTTTACAAGAACTGAAGTGGGCACAACCTGCTGCTACCTACCGGGAACCATCTAAAACTCGAGAGTTTGCTCTTTCCAACAGTACGTTGTTTTTTGCTGCTTGCAGCCGACGAGTAAGGAAGTAAGCGGTGTGATAGAATGAGGAAGTGAGACGTGTTCCTGCGCTCGTGTGAGTGGCAGCGAAGCGGACTCATCTCCCGGCGATTATCAACACTGCTAACTGCGGTCGTGTAATATTCACAGAACTTTTGGTGAATCAGTGGTCAGTTATAGTAATTTACATCTAGAGAAGACACCCTAACTGTGGTAATACATCATTGGCTGAGCTCATCTCGTCGGAACCTTCTCCCGGAGGGTGAGAGGAAATGGCAGAAGCAAGTGATGGAATCAACCCGAGAAAAGAAGAGGCTTCTACCGAGTACCAGAGTGACCAAGAGATGATGGAGACAGCGAGGAAGACAATGGAGGCAAACCAAAACGACACACACCGATGAAGAAGAAAAGTACAATCTGAGGAAGAAATGTAAAGCTGGAGACAGGAGAATCGTCACGAAAGAGAAAAGTGAAGAACCGATGATCACCGAGTCGATTCCTAGCAGAGGTAAGGAGGTAGCTTGCAGCCTAGCGACCCCACCTCAAACAACTCCCAGTAGATCGTCAGAAGATGGAGGTCATCAGTTGAACACCTAAGGCAACCATCTGACAACTAGTCAGCCAAGCCAAGTAAGAGAAGTAGCAGTCAAGCGGAACCCCCTCCCCCCGCGCCGGCAATGCGGAAGAGGCTTTATAATGACCATGCAGTGGGGCCATATGTGGTTATAATCGAGAAAGCATCAGAGAGTTCTTCTCTACACCCAATTCAGCTGGGTAAAATTTTTTATAACAAGGTCACTAAGCTGAAACGACTCAATCAGCTAGGGATGTCTATGGAATTTTTGAATGCCAGCAGTGCTAACGGCTTCGTTGAAAACAAGAAGTTTCTTCAATCTTTGGGTCTGCAGGATTATATACCGGCTCACCAAGTAGAACGTAAAGGGATTATCAAATTTGTGCCTACGGACCTAGCAGAAGAATAATTAAGGATTAACGCTGTTTCGTCAGCACCGATTATCGATGTACGGCGATTTAGCAAGAAAGTATTAAAGCACGGCAAGGTGGAAACAGTACCCCTGCAGACCGTGCTCATAACCTTTGATAGCCAACTCCTGCCAGAGGAAATCGAGATTTTCTACCTGAGATTCAAGGTGTCTCCCTACATATTTCCGGTAACGCAGTGTTTCAAATGCTATAGATTTTGGTCATACGGCCAAATTCTGTAAAGGAAAAGAAAGTTGTATGAAGTGTGGTGAAGAACACAACATATCCAGCTGCTCAAATGAGTTCCAAAAATGCGTAAACTGTGGAGGTGACCACAAAGCCAACGATAGGAAATGCCCCGAATGGAAGCGACAAGAAGAGGACAAGACAAAAATGGCGACTGATAACAAGAGGAGTATACCGCAAAGTTACCAATACAAGGCAGTGGAATTCCCACCTATACAGAGTAAAAGGTACAGCGCGGTGACGATGTCACAGGGAATTAAGCAAATCAGGGAACACTGCCAAAGTACCGTATGTACTACCAAGGAATCTATCGCTACCCAAACGGAAAAAGCAACCAGCAAAGAACAAACTAGCAGAGAGGCAGGAGAAGATATCGTTAATATAATTGACCACTATTTTGACTAACTGATAGCACAGCAGATGAAAGGCAAGCTGGCATTTCGATAAGTGCTTCAAGAAATTATAGAAATGGGGCCAAGTGAAACCACATCGGAGGCTGCAAATCTGTTAATTAAAAATGGCTAGGAGGACTAAATTTACAGTGTTGCAGTGGAACGCACGTAGCCTATTACCAAAATGGTACGAATTTCAAAGTAAATAAGGCCGAACTAGTCCTTATATCGGAAACATGGATGCGCTACTCATCTAACATAAACATTAAGATCTTTAGTATATTTCGGAAAGACAGAGCTGATGGGCACGGGGGCGTTACTATCTTGGTGAGAAGCCACATTAATAGCTCCATGCGTAGATTAGTGGCACCAATTGCCAACGTAAAAATGCTCTCTGTAGACCTCTCTTACGAGGGACCTACCAAAGTGGCCACCATTATATATAAACCACCTCAAGTCAGCCTAAAGGAAGAAGATTGGTCGGCTATACTAAATCAGCTGCCGCCAAATAGTGTGGCTAGAGGCGACTTCAACGCTCACCATTCGTAATGGCAAGACAGTTATGTAGACATGCAGGGAATCGAGCTCGCCCATGCCATATCAGTCTCTTCATTTGCCGTTCTTAACAATAAACATGGAACTAGACTTGGTGCTCCTAGTCAGAGAAATTCTTCTCCAGATATTACTCTCATATCGTTGAACCTAATGCACAGAGCGAAATGGGATCAGCTACCAGATACTGTCGGAAGTGATCACTGCGTCCTTAAATTATTTTTAAATTGGAATCTCCCATCTGTCCACTGGCCCTCAAGGAGACGGTGGTTGTGTAGCAGGGCTAACTGGGCTCGCTACGAAGGAAAGATCAGCACGCTGTTGGAGCAGTGGGAAGGTGCAACCGACGATATCCAAGCTCGGTACAACGAATTTCAAAGAATAGTAGAGACTGCTGCAGAAGAGGCTATACCAGAGGTTAAAACTTACACTAGAAGAAAGCTCAATAGAAAACCTTGATGGAACAGTGACTGCTCGCGAGCTGTTGCCAGGCGGCGCTTGGCTACCAAAACATATTTTCACGCCGCCACTCAGGAGAATTTGAAAGAACACAAGAAAAGAACTGCTGAAGCACGAGATACCATTAGAAAGGCCAAAAGAGAAGGCTGGAAGAGTTTTTTTATCCAATTTAAAATATGGTGTTTCGACCCAAGAGACTTGGCGGAAACTGAACTAGTTTATGGATGAGAGGCCGGCTACCAGTTGGATATCGTCAGACAGACAAGCAGCAGAGAAGTTCCTAGCCTCGTTCACTCCTCAATATATACCCAAACAGGCGGATTACCACAAGAGTAGGGATGTAGACGATGTCCCAACAAGGTTGGCGGAACCCTGTTTTCCCCTATCAGAATTATTGCATGCCCTACGGAAGAAAGATACTGCCCCGCGGATAGACGCCATTACCTACACAATGATCGAAAAACTTCCTCTTAAAGCGAAGCAAGCCATGCTGGATCTCTACAATATTATGATTGACCTCTCCTATGTTCCTGACCAGTGGCGGGAGGTAATCGATATTCCCGTGTGTAAACCCCACAGGAAGAATACCATCTCATCATTGTAAGGGAACCAAATAAATCCCCGTAATATTGTGTTAGAGCGAAGTGAATATACGCGTCTGGCTAGCTGCACAGCCGTGCGCTGTAATCCGAGTAGGTATGTGCTGATATAAGCGCTCGCGCTGGCCGGCAGCTACGCGCAGGCAGTCCGCCTCGGGAGTTTGTACGTAACACATCTATGTAGGAGTGTGTCGCGATTTACTACCAACATTGTCGCTTTGTACCCCATTTCGGCAACGGGAGTCTAAATTGAAGCTAGCGGGGGTATTGCTAACATATTGCGTGGTGCAGAAATTACGTTCCTGTATTTGTGTCACTGTCCGTGTGTAAATTAACGGCGAATAAATTGGAACTAATTTGTAATCTCTGTTTCCGTCAGTAATAAACCTTACTAAACCGTATCAGGCTAACAACACTCAAGCCAAAGAACTCTACGCAGCCTTCAATAAAAACAGTAACATCTTTTATTATACATTAGTTGTTCGGCAGCTATTGTCCGCGCAGTTGTCGATTCTGCGTCATCAACGATCGACTGGTGTCAGAGAAGGCCGTCGTCCTGACAAGAAGAAAAGAAGAACATCAAGAAGACGTTGCTATCGGTCAGGTTAGTGATCACACCTCCGATAGCCAACCAGTCACCAATCAATATCCACTCAGCCATCCAAAACGGTACTCTGGCGTCATCTGCGGGACTCAAACCCTGCACCACACGCGCATAAACAGAGACCCCACTACATCATATCGCCCCATTTCTCTCCTGCCTTGCCCACAAAACTGATGAGTGCAATGATCAAAAACAGGATCGAGTGGCACCTGGAGCATCATAGGTTACTTGATACGAGAACTATGGACTACACACTGGAGTTAGTTAAAGAGATCAAATTCCTGGGAATTTGGTTAGACTCGAAGCTAACATGGAGAAAGCATATAATGGAACTGCAGCAGTCATGTATGCAACGCCTGAACTGCTTCAAAGCCCTCGCCGCCCCGACTTGGGGTGCAGACCCTCGAGTACTCCGGCATGTATTCTGCTGTCTACTGAGGGGCCGAATGGAATACAGGGGGTTCCTGTACCAAACTGCCACCAAGTCTCTCCTAACAAAATTGGACTGCAATCAATCAGCAGTTCTGCGAGTAATCGGAGGCTTTGTGAAATCCACCCCCATCGCTGTGATGGAGGCAGAATTATCCATTCCACCGTTGAGTACAAGAAGAGGAAAATTGGGGTTGAACTTCTGGCTAAAGGTGTGGTTCACGAAGTCACATCCCGTGCAGAGGAAGGAGCAGCTCTATGCCCACGAAACTTCAGCCAAATCACGCCAACAACAGAAAAAAAACAGCAAGGTATAGTATTTTCAGACAACGGCCCTGTGGAATATACACAGACAAGAGATCAACGAGATGTTCAGCGAAGAAGATACGTGGCAAAGGGCGGAGATCTTGTCGCGAATCCACCTGTCCTTGATTAAGGGTCCGGTAGACAAAAAACCTACCCTTCAGATAGAATTAAAGCAGCGGGCATTAGAAACCTTGAATACGCGATGGTAGGGATGACGGAAAGTATTTACCGATGGATCAAGGGTAAGGTAATCCACCAGCGCGGCTGCTTGGGTTGATGCAGACGGTGGCGTTTGTGAAGCTTGTAGATTTCCAGCAGAACTCTCAATCTTCTCATCCGAGATGTATGCAATCCTGAGAGTCATACAATATACAACGGTCAGTACGGACCAAAGCAGTGATATGTTCGGATTCTCAAAGTGCCTTGCAGGTTATCATAGGCATCCCTAAAGGCCAGTGCAGAAACTACCTGACATATGAACTTGTCAGAGAACTTTGGTTAGCCATACACAGAGGTTTAGAAGTGTGCCTACAATGGATCCCGGGACACGTAGGACTATGGGAGTGACAGGGAACGAGCTAGCAGACAGAATCGCTCGACGGCATCTTCAGGTTCCCGATACTGAGAACATTTCGCTGCCTCATACCGACGTCAGAATGATCGCCTCAGCAAGGGCTCTCAACGCATGAGACATGAAGTGGAACGAAAAGGCCCAAGGAAAGGGCTATGGTATCGCGCCATCGCTAATAAAGTTACGTTGAAACCATGGTTACAGGAAGTGGATCTTCATAGGAAGGTAATCACGCTGTTTAGAAGGTTAAGAACGGGACACACCTCGCTAAATGATAAAAAAATTTCTACTGAAGGTCTCTGATTCTCCGAACTGCGAATCCTGTGACGAAGTGGAGGATATTTACCACTTCCTGCTAAGATGTAGAAGAACCATATTAAAAGACGCTCTACATATAGAAGACATCGCAGATGTGATGGTAACTCTCGCTGCGCCCAATAAGAAAGCGATTAATTTAATTTACTTATAGGTGGCTAAAACTAAAGGCATGATATTAATACAAGAGCTCCATTATTCAATGTAACTGGCTAAATTAGCCTAAGGCTAAAGCCAAAAAAAAAGTACGTTGTTCACGCACATATCTCAAATAACATAATAGTTATGATTTTTTAAAAATCGGATGATTCTTTTTGATACACCCTGTTTATGAGGGACTGCCTTAAGGAGACCCCATCATTCCGTCATTATTAAAAATGTATGCTATAAATATATTCAACAGGTTGAGAAACTTACATCGTTCTTACAATTCACGGATGACTTCTTAGTATATGTGACACACTCAAAGAAAAGGCTAGTACTTGAAGAATAAGTGAAAGAGACACAAAATATCTTGAAGGAAAGAGAGATGGACCTATCCATCCAGAAAAGCAAAGTATACATTTTCAACAAAGACATTTTGTAAAGGGGGATTTTAAAATCAACATAGACGGAACGCATATGGAAGTAGTTAAGGAAATCAAGTTTTTAGGTATGTGGCTAGATACATAGTTACCCTGGAAAAGGCATACAGAAGAAACAAGACGAGCAGTGCTATAATAATTCCGTATTGTCGTAATGACATGGTGACAGGGTTTCTGTTGACTGCGCATATCACGCCTGCCGAAGACGCCTTTACCTAACCCGGCACTCCTATCGGCTAACGTGGAATCCGAGGCACGGAAGTATTCTGGATTTGTGCGTGAGACCTAGTATGAATATGGAAGTTATGATATCTGTCTGATAACCATGTGTCTACTGATACTCGTGGTAAGTGGGCAAATATTACTGAATAGCAGAAAAGGCTTGTGGTGTGGGATAGAGGTGGTGCTGATGATGTGAACAGTTTTGTACCTAGTACCCACGATACTGAATGGCAGAGAGGTCTGTAGTGTTAGTTAAATGATACGATGTTGATGTGAAGAGTTTGGTACTTGAGACACATATTAATGATGATTTTTGGTCAGTCTTGAGTCATGGGGGTTCTGCACCACATTTTCTTTGCCATGATTGGGCTGGGTGTTGAGTCGAGGCTCGCTGTAGGCATGGAAATATGCATGTGTGTGCGTGTTTCTCTGTGTCTGTATGCGTATGTATGGCGATACCTTGCTTAAACTCGTCTGTCTGGACGTACGAATTGCTGTTCCTCCCATATGTTTGTTTGTGCTTGTGAGGAGATGTATGGATTTGTGGGTGAGACCTAGTTTGAATATGCGGATTCTGATATCTGTCTAATAGTCAAGTGTCTATTGCAACTCATGGTACCTGGGTCATATCTTACTAAGTTATAGAAATGGTTGTGGTGTGGGAGAGACGTGGGGGTGATCTCACACATCCTGTAACTATTCAGTTTGGAACTAGCGTGTTCGGTCTCTTTCATCCAGTTATGTGCATGTGTATGGTGATTTATGGAACTGTGTGAATGCATTGACATATGAGTGTGTGTCTATGTATGTCTTTCTATGATTTTTGGCCAGTCATTTGTGTTCTGTTCCACTTTTTCGTTGCCATGTTTGGGCTAGTTGTTGAGTCGAGATCGCTGTAGGCATGGAAATGTACGTGTTTATATGTCTCTCTCTGTGTATGTTTGCGTAAAAGTGGTGATACCTTCCTTTAACTCGTTTTTCTGGATGTATGATGTGCTGATAATACACTTATACTTGTGTGAGGTGACGTATGGATTTGTGGGTGAGACCTAGTATGAATATGGGAGTTATGATATCTGTCTGATGTCTATTGCTACTCGTGGTACCTGGGGCAAATATTACTGAATGGCAGAGAATGCTTAGGTGTGGGATAGACATGGTGGTGCTGATGATGTGAGCAGTTTTGTAGCTAGCACACATGATACTGGATGGTAGTGAGGTCTGTAGTGTGAGTTAAATGAGCTGATGTTGATGTGAAGAGTTTGGTGCTTGAAACACATGTTAATATATGATTTTTTGGTCAGTCATGAGCCATGGAGGGTTCTGTACCACTATTTCGTCGCCATGATTGGGCTGGTTGTTGTGTCGAGCTCGCTGTAGGCATGGAAATTTGCGTCTGTGTGCGTGTTTCTCTGTGTCTGTATGCTTATGTATGGCGATACCTTCCTTAAACTCGTCTGTCTGGACGTACGAATTGCTGTTCCTCCCATATGTTTGTTTGTGCTTGTGTGGAGATGTATGGATTTGTGGGTGAGACCTAGTTTGAATATGCGGATTCTGATATCTGTCTAATAGTCAAGTGTCTATTGCAACTCATGGTACCTGGGTCACTTGTTACTGAATGGTAGAAAGGGTTTGCGGTGTGGGAGAGACGTGTTGATGGTAAATATAATCAATTGGGTGTGGTGAACACTGTTTATGGTATAAATACTTAGGTGTATGATGAAAACATGCCTTCTTTTGCACACCTTCTATCTCGCCCAGGCTGATGGTATGTAAGGAGAGTTCTGTTTTTCTGCCAGTCATGAGGCAAGAGAGTACCACACCAATTTTTTGTTTCCATGACTGGTGCCGGTAGTTGTGCTGAACTCTCTGTAGCCTTGGACATGTGTATCTGCGTCTCTCTTTGTGCATGTAAGCGTAAGTATGATGATACCTGACTTTAACTCGTCTGTCTGATGATTTTTGTAACGATAGTTCTATCCAGTTAATCAGTGTTAACGACAATTCTGTCCCACTTCATCGTTTCCATGATGCTTGCCTTTTAGTTCTGTCGACCTCAGCTGTATGGATGTACAAGTGTGTGCGTGTGTCATTCCTCTGTGGATTTGAGTCTAAAATATATGGTTATAGAATTATACTCACCATCAACGTGTGTTTCTAACCATTGCTTCAGGGATTAGGCAAGCTCCAATTTCACTGTGCTCTTCACAGTTTACTGCCGTTTGTGTTGCATACGAATTGTGTTTCTCACTACATGCACTTCGGGATAAAAATCATTTAACAGAGAGGGTGATGAGGGGGTGTACCAGAGAAGCGAAGGACTGGGTACAAACCCACAGTCAGACCATTGCTTGTATATAGTGGTGTAGTATGGAGTCCACATTTTTTGTACATCAAATGCAAGGTGCAAAAGATGGCAGCTAGATTTATTAGTGGAAAATATTCAACAAGTGACATAATAAAGAGCTGGGCTGTGTTATTAGAAGATAGGAAGAGTGTCGGGGGCTGTATGTGGCGTATAATGCTGTCAGAATGGATATTGGTGGAATAATTTGAGTGGTGTATGGAGCCTAAGTTGACCATGACCACAATCTGGCTCAAGACTTTAGGTGATGAGGCCTGAGCGGATAAAATAACCAAACACCCATTTTCATATACAAATGACCTAACAATTTACGACAGTTAAAGTTTGGGTGCTATCTTCGGCGTAAAAGAACTAGTTTCTGCACCTATGGTGACGTTTTAATACTTGTCGAAGTATGGAGATCTTCTATGAAAATTTGGGATGTGATGTTAATTTTATGACCATGAAACTATCAGTTAGCTAAGAGCATTATGGTAACTTTATCGTGGTGAGTTGAACAAAGCTCGCAATTGCAAAAAAATGTTATACTTGGTCCTGAATCCGATGGTTGGCGTCAGATGGGAACATTTAAACCGAATGGAGAACACTCCTGGGTCCTGATTTATTGAAAAATACTTTAGCAGAAATTTCCTGGAAAAAGGGAGAATTTTTTTGGAAAACTGCAGTAGAACCCCCTAAGTGAATATTTTGGTACCTGGAATCCCTGCTACTGATTAGGAGAAGACTGCGAATTTAGAATTTTTGGTTACTTTAACGCATGAACAAAAGGTAACCCTGTCAGTAGCTGATGTAAATCAGGGGTTGGATTGGGAAATAAAAGACTATCAGCACGAGCAGGCACTCGATTTCTTGCATAAGGGAGTGGGTAAATTTTCTATATCCCCACCTTGACGCGTCAGCATGTTCTGTGTCTTAGCGTGACTCGATTTTATCACACTGGGCTGATGTACTCCGATTCCTCAGGGGTGAAATTAGTAAGATTAACAGACGGTGTTTCGTTTCTGGAACATACATGCTATGCTGTAAAATACAGTTAAAAGGAAAGTATATGCCACAGCGTATATTTCTCTGTTTCTAGTGGTTTACTGATGAAAAATTTATACTTAGGAAGGATGACGGGTTTATGGAATTTCATAAAGTGCAAGACAATAAACAGATTGATTGAAAGCAGGAGAGGTCTATGAGCAATAGAGACAGCACACAAAACTCACATTAATCTGGATTGCTGTTGTGTTGTGTCGCAAGGGATTGATTGAATTTTTAGACAAAGTACAATAAGGTCCCTCAACTGTCATTGCTTACTACAGTTCTTACGAAAGCATAACAGAATTGATACATAGATTGTTCTGGGTAGACACGATATATGTTTGAACTTGCTCAAAAAATTATGAGTGTGATGAAATATTTTATACCAATGACAGCAGAGATGAGATTAGAGAAATAAGGTGTCGTACTAATGCTTATGTGAATTCTTTCTTCCCTCGTTCTATTCCATGAGTTTTGCCATGGTCAAATTGGAAAATTTGATTTTTCTAGCATTGGTGTGGGAAAGGCTTTGTTAACCATGTCACAAGTATTTTCATGTGAGGCTCTTGTCCAAAGATTGAGTTGAGAAACAGGCTTGAAAAAATTACAGGCTGATTGGATTGACATCAGTGGATAGATTAACATGTAATCACTTCAGAAATGTCTGTAGGGAAAGAAACTGGATTTCACATCTGAAACTTTGCATTAGGCATTGATATTCATGTGAATCTAATTTAGTGGGCATATTTCAGATAAAATTGCCAGGGACGTTAAAGCCTTAGCAATAGGATAGAAATACACAAAGTTCATCGAGGTTGTAGACACATACATTAGGAAATCACTTTTTTTTTGTTAAAAGCATTGGTTGGATTCTCGCTTTGTTTCATTGCACATAATTTAATACATCCTTTAAAATAATGGGGTGTGACAGAAATTCGCGAGTTATCATTAACGCTGTTAACTATTAATTATATTGAAATCCCACCGTACTGACGCTTATAAATATTCTTTATTTCCTTTTGTTATTCGTGGTTGGAATGCACAGAGTTATGTTTTGTGCAAAGCACCCTCTGCCAATTTCGAATATGTGAACTGCATTGTATAGATGTGAATTTGAGGTTTGCCAGGACATTCCATGGTTCTTTATCACGTTTTAAAAGTAAATTTACCCTTTCACATGGTCTATATCTTATTTTTTAGTTAAATACAAAGACTCAAGCAGTTTTTCTGTTCACCCAGAATGAAAATAAAATTTTCTATTTTCGTTTTGAAAACACGTAATTCTGGTGAGGGATTAGACTACCATAAATGATTCTTAGATTTGTATTACGAAAACTGACATATAATAATTATTCTCATCTCGTAATAATTTCTTCTTGAACCGAAGTGAATGCTGAAATATTTCTATGTATCCTGCTGGGGCGGTTTAGCAGTGCAATGGGCATATGGCGCAACCCGCATTCCTTATCGATAGCAGGACTCCTGAACAAATACACACGAAATTCTCTGCAAGCCTGAGACTCTGTACAAAATTCTGCAATCACACGAACTCTATGTTGGACGCCCTACTTTCTTTGTCCGCCAGCCAGACACCGAGCTATGCTTTCATAATGGTGGATCAATAATGTGTTTCCCTTGGCAAACACACACCAGCCAAGTTGTTTCGCTCTGTAACGGAGCCATTTCATAACCTGAATTATCCTGTCGGACTCCCGGGCAAACACGCGAGTGGCTTTGCAAACATCGGCAGGGATGCCGAAATATTTTTCCACTTTTAAACGCATATGAAGCATGCCGTGCCATCTATCGGTGAACACGCCTTCTAGGTGCTGCTACCTGGTGACAATTATGCGACAGGCGAGCGCCCGGCTTAAATATTCGTCGCATTGAGAAAGCGCGTACCGAGAGCATGTTTTCGCAACGTCTAATGCAGAGCAAACAGAGCTTGTTGATGCAGGCCAGCATTCAAGAACAGTGGCAAATATTTGTAGCTTTCACAACCGTGTATCGAGCCCAAAATGAAGCATGCCACGCCATCTATCTGAAACCAGGATACTATGCACCGGTAGGTGCCGCGGCAGTCGAGCACCCGGCTCAAATATTCGTCGTATTGAGAAAGTGCGTACAGAGAGCATGTTTTCGTAACGTCTAATGGAGAGCAAACAGAGCGCGCATTCCAGAACAGAAATATTCCTGGCCTCAGGCGTGGGTTTTTCCCCGCAGGGTGGTGTGGAATGTTTGCGCCCAAAGAAATTAAGCCCTTGGGAGATGCTGTTATCTTGCGGCCGGTCAAGGAACTAACACATGCGCAAATTGAGGTTTGGTCACCTGCCAAGGGAGAGGAGGGAGATCTCCCCGCACCACCTGCCAACGTCCTTGAACGCTGATTGGCTGCTCACCTCGTGACTTCATGGGTTTTCCCGGTTTCTCGCCAGGGCCGCCTTACCCCCACTACTGTGGTGGTGTGACGGTTAGTGTTCTGGCCTCGCATTCGGGAGGAAGGCGGTTCGTATCCCCGTCCGGGCATCCATATTTGGGTTTTCCATGGTTTCCCCAAATCGCTCCAGGTGATTGCCGGGATGCTTTCTTCAAAAGGCCTTGACCGAATTCCTTCCCATTCCTTGCCCCATCCTTTCCCGTCTCTAAAGACCTCGCTATTAAGAAACGTTAAGCAGTTAAAAAAAAAAAATTAGCGTACGAATAATAAACGAGAACTGAAGAATCAGACAAGAGCCCAAGTCTCATAAAATAATGGGAAATAACTATCCAATGGAACACAGAAACCACAGACATCAGTGGCTGGAAAGCTACGCTGGGGTACGTGGGGCGAGGGGTGGTTCCGACCCAGGCCACGTAGCTTTTCGTTCATATTATTTGTCACAGTTAAAATCAGATACAGAACACACAACAGTTTTTGAATATTTATTTCCGCAATTTAATTATCCCCGTATGTAATTTATGATAGTCTGACAAGAGAAAACAGTATAAAATGTCTTCTGGAATCAATTGGGAAAAAGGCTACGTTCTACGTGAGGGGGGGGGAGGGGGTAGAGACAAAAGTCAGGTTGGGCTACGTGGGGGGAGGGGGGGTTCACAGGAGGCTAAAATGGAGCTACGTGGTTTATGTAAGCTCCCTTAATAGGGCAGGAGTTCAGTTATTACCGAGTGTTGGCTGCGTCGTGGTGCAGCGTGAAGGTGATAGAAACATCGATATGCGAATCTGCAGCGTCGAGATGCGTCAGCTCATCTGGTGACAGTGCTGTCATGTGTGTGGGCGGCAGTCACCCAGCCATTGCGTTGTCGAGTAACGGGCAGAATATACGAACTTATATTGAAGTTATTACTAGAGAAATCTCAAAGACATGATTCGACCAAAAAACACTAGTGTAAATGAGTGGTGTGAGCCACATAAGTTATCAGTCTGTTTTCTCATTTTTTTCCGTTACAATATGTAAGTCAAGCTTTACTGCTGGTGAGAACGAACAAATATTCTGTTGTAACATTCGCTACCACAAATAAAGTCTATTTCACAAAGATTTTCGTAGATGTCGTAATATAAGTCAAAGTGTTTGTTCCCGCTTCATCCATGAAACCTCCCCTCGACCACACGGCACACAAACACAAAATTGTTCAACATTACAACCCCGAGATAATTATCTCTGATATGCTAAAATTGTTCCCTCGCATTCTCTCAATATTCAAGCACACATCATTGGTTTGTATTCCCTCCCACTCCCCTGCCCCCTCTAGCAAAGCGTCGCTTGAAATTTCCAAGATTACGTATTTTATCGAGTCCCACTGGGACTTACTATCCGCACCTTATCACATCTCCCATTTAACAATGCTTCCCGGCTATTCTTAAACCTTTCAGGGGTACAGGATAGTCTTGTGTAGTTCGCGAACGAACTAGTTCGGAAGAGCGCTCCCACGAGCGAACTACGCGAACTAGTTCCCAGATCTCTCGCTCCTTAGTTCGTTAGTTCGTTCGATCCTTTCCCGAAGACCAACTTTTGTTTTTGTTCATTATCTGAAAGGTAACACAGTTCGCTGTGGACACATTTCATTGAAGAGACAGATATAAAAAAATAAAAAAATTTAACTGTTAAACATTAATAATTATTGCAGAAGTCAAAAACGGAAATTTAACATGGAATGTGAAAACAAAACACACTTTGATCCCATTAACACTTAAAAGACAACTATCAGTAACCACAACTATTATAACAAAGAAGAGAGCGCGTGAAGTAGCGCTAGCAAAGCGAGCGAACGAGCTGTCTTTCTGGAATTCCAGAGCGGAGCGATCTAGTTCGCGAACTAAACACAGCGCTACCGCTCGCGAACTAAACTGAGCGGTATAGTTCGCGAACTAAACTGAGCGGTACAGTTCGCGAACTAAATTGAGCGCTACCGTTCGCAAACTAAACTGAGCGGTACCGTTCGCGAACTAAACTGAACATTCCCGGTCGCGAACTATCACCATTCGCCGCTTTTTTCGGTTAATGGTGGAATGTTTTTTCAAAATAACCTATAAAAATGTAGTACACTTCAAAAATATAATATTTTACGATAGAGTAGAAAAGGACAAAGGACATGGTTTTTTACTATTTTATTTTTTAAGCTATATTTTTTTGCACTTCTTGCATCTTTAACAATTTTCTGTCTACAGTAAAATTGTAATATGCTTTATCGCTTTCAGTTGTTAAATTAATGTCGATCAAAAGCTCATTTTTACTAATGAAATACTGCTCTTACTTTTACCTAGATTTCGTGTAATATTTTTAGTTCAGAGTAAAGTTCGTTCACTTTGATACTCATTTTTTCTCTTAAATTTAGAACCTCTAATATTGTCTCACAGCCATCAAATGAAACCTCGTGCTTTAAATTTAATTTTTGGATTTTCTATAGCCAATTGCTTTCATTAAAATCTAACTATTTACTAAGATACTCCAGACTTTTATCAACGAATACTAGAGCATTATTTTTAATATTATCACTTTCTGCGGAGAATTTGGCATCTAAAGGCTTTTCTTGTTTTCTTAACCAAAGAAACAGTATCTTTTACATTTTTCTAGCGCTGTTTTTAAAGCTGACATAATATAATACTTATCTCAGTCTGTTGGTTAACAGATTTGTGAAAGTTATGTAAAGAAATGACTTGCGAAATTCTAAAAGATTTTATCTTTTGTGTCATCATCAGTTTCATTCGTCGCCAAAATATTGTGAATGTGTGTTGGATTATCCTCCCCTACACTAATAAAAAAAATAGCTCAATGACTTCCAATTTACTGTAAATTTACGCACTTTCGTTATTGTTACCACATTCTCATTCAAGGGTCACTGTCATTTTTATGTGTCTAATTGTCACATTGGAAGTATTACTGTTAATTTTCTTAATAATATAGGTAATATTGTTTCTGTCATATAGTACTTAACTTGTAGCCAATAGTAGAATTATATTTTGTTCAAGATTTCCAAAAGTATATTTAAATAACAAAAGCCGATTACTTATAAACGGGTATTTTAATTCATCAAAATAAAGGCATTTATAATATTTTATAAGTAATGTTGTGCTGTTGTTGGAGTTTAAGGGCGCGTCGACGGCGGGGTCATTAGCGCCTTTTGTAAGTAATGTTTTTTCCATGAACTAATAAATAAATCCATTTAAAAAATTAATATTCTACGAATGCACGTAAAGTAAATAGTAAAAACAGCACAGTTATTCAGTTTACCCATTTTTGCAAAGGACAATGAGCACTTTGGTTTATCGGCGGCAACTGATCATGCTAATGTCATTTGAAAGAGCTATTATTAAGCAATAACTTTTGTTAAGAAGGTCATATTAAATTCCATTTAGAAACGACAAAAAATGATTATGTCCTAATAAAACTGACATAACAAACAAAATAGCGCGTGCAGTAGCGGTAGCAAGGCGAGCGAACGATCTGTTTCTCTGAATTCGAGACGCGAACTAACGAACTAAAAGAGCGAACTAGTTCCCGAGGGAGCTGCGAACTAAACTGAGCGCTCTTCTTCGCGAACTATAATGCGCAAGTCTAGTACAGGATGTCCTTTCAGGCGATTCCCTTGCTCCCCGTTGACAGTAAGCGACAGCCCGCCGTCTGGCCTAGGAGCTGGCTTGTCTCGCAATGTATCCGGTTCGCACCTCTCGTCTCTATGGATTTTTCCCGGAGCGCACCTATTACTCGTATGTATTTTATTAATTACACTTTTGTTTACAAAGGCGTATTTATCACTTGCGTAATATGCTTTTTTTAACTTATGGCTTTACGCCTCGTCGACGTCGAGGTCTTTAGAGGCGGTATGGGATTGGGTACAAGGAACGGGAAGGAATTCTGCCATGGCCTTTTGAAGGGAGCATTCCGGAATTCGCCTGGACTGATTTGGGAAAACCATGAAAAACCCAAATCAGGATGCCTGGACGGGGGTTAGAACCGGCGTCCTCCCGAATGCGAGGCCGTAATATGCTATTGCTGTACACATCTTAACGTTGTTCTACATGGTAAAGTTTGAGCATACAAATCCTGACACATCATCCTCAAGGGAGCAGTAATAACTAGTCTTTAATCAAATAACATTGACAAAGATTGCACTTCAACTATTGGAGTCTGGTAATCACTGGTATTCGCCGTAGTCGAAAGCCACTAACAGGCTGCGACTGACGCCACCTGTTCATTTTCTTCTTCTAATATGAAGTATTTTCCTGCTTGGAATTACCTTCCTACTTTTTCCGATAGTTATTTTATTTTTTTCATTTTTGCCTTTATTTTCATATTAGGATCTCGTATATAGGAAACTCAGCTACACAGACATAATTGGTTCAGAATCAAATCACCCACAAACTGTAAGGAAACAAGGCCCATTACATTTTTTGTTAGTATTATTTAAGTTTTATTATTTTCTATATAAATATATATATATTTAAAGGTAAGAATTTTTGTGTTTAATTTATTTTCTTTTTGTAAAAGAAGAAGATAATAGTTATTATGCAAGAGCAAAGAGTAGTGTGTAAAAAGAATATCTTTGGCGAGACAGATAAAGAGAAGTCCGAAGAAAAGAAAAGATGTGAATGTAGCGGACGAATTGTGCTTCGAAATATTCTGTTAATATGTTGAATGAATGCTGAAAGTAAATGTTAGTTGTGTGTAAAAATGAGGACCAATAAAAATATATTAATTTTACAAAACACACAAAGATACTGCAATAAGGCATAGAAATAAACACAATCGTCTATGTAACCAACAAAAATGAAATAATTGTTTAAGAAACATAAAAACCGCCTTCAAAAAAATGGTACTAAAAATTTTAAAATAACTTTATACAATGCTTAGAAGAAAGTAAATCTAAATGGACAATATTTTACATTACTGTTATTGAAATTTTTACATTAATTAGTTATTTTTGGAGTCGGTGCCAGCTGTCAGATCGCGCAGATCGAATTACTGAACTTTATTTGGTGTTCGAGGCGAACCGAGAGTACGAACAAAAATTCCAAATATTTTACAGCATGTCGTGAGGAAGATAGTTTTATTGCGGGAGACAGCTTAGGGCAACAAATTAATGGCATGTTATCTGTGGCTCGGCCTCATTAGTCATCCAGGCATATCTCTGGCGCTATAGTGTCAGTTGGTAGGCTGCATCATGCAGTAAATACTTTATAGTTAGTATAATATCGGTGTATCATCTAAATGTTTCAGTTTTGTTGAAAAATGTTTCTAGAATTAATTGTAGGTAAGTAGTAACATGAGTTTTTATGTATAATTCTTATTTATTATTGTTTTTATCTTTTTATTTTTCTTGTTTTGCTGGCACCGACTCCAAAAATAACTAATTAATGTAAAAATTTCAATAACAGTAATGTAAAATATTGTCCATTTAGATTTACTTTCTTCTAAGCATTGTATAAAGTTATTTTAAAATTTTTAGTACCATTTTTTTGAAGGCGGTTTTTATGTTTTTTAAACAATTATTTTATTTTTAAATTTTTAGTGGTATTATAGTTAATTTGTATTTAAATATGCCGCAGCAGTTCTCATTTTGTGAACTTCCTGGTAGTTCAGTGGTTAAAGCGAAATCTTTTTTTTAAAAAAAAATCTGTCTTTACAACAACTTTCAGAATGGGGAGAATTGGATGCTGTGTTAAGGAATGTTAGTTTACATTTTGATCCAGGATGTGTTTCGTTCTAATCATAACATCTGCTAAAGCAGCTGCTCGATAATCGAAACATATAACATCTGGACATTAATACATACTACATACACAAATCTGTCTCTGGAATCTATCTGTTCGTTCCTGCATCACACAGAAAATATAGATATTTAATTGGTTTTCACAGCGTAAAAGCTTGGGGTCCAAGTTGAAATCTGAAGTACATGTTGAGACATTAGGACACATACATTTTACAAATATTCTGCAATGACTTAAAAATAGCTTTTGACGGTACTTAAAACTGTGGATTTTGTAAAGAACATTGGAAATTATAAACGATGGGGGTAAAGGAGAAGAGGGATTGGGCTTTTGTATATCAAATGTAGACTGTCTTTTCTGATTTATTTAAAGTATACATTTGTAAATTTCTATTGATATCACATAAAAGTTTTAGGTGTGTATAAAAAAATAATTAGGGGTGTGGAGGTGAAGAGTAGTTTGATTTTTGCTAAGGTAGTGTGGACAGCATTTTTCTCTTTGTTTTAAAGTATACATGTGCAAAGTTCCATCGAAACCAGATAAAAACTGTAGCTTTGTGTAAAGAACATTTATAAAAATCAAATGGTGTAAGGGAGTGAGCGGTTGGGTTTTGTAAACAGAATGTTTCTCTTTGTTCTTAAGTATACATTTGCAGTGTTCCATCGAAATCTGATAAAAACGGTAGGTATCTATAAAGAACATTGGAAATTAGGAGGGGTGGGGGTATAAGGGAAGAGGGGTTGTGCTTCTTCAACCTAATTTAAACACAATTGTTATGTATTTTTTAAAGTATACGTGTGCAAATTTTCTTCAGAATCAGATAGAAACTGTGCTTTGTGTAGATTAAAGGGGTGGAAAGGGGGAGAGAGGTTTGGCTTCTCTAAACCAAATGCAGACAGTATTTTTCTGTTTGTTTTGAAGTATACATGTGCATACTTCCTTCAAAATCAGGTAGAAATGGTAGCTTTATATAGTGAACATTAACAGTAATTAAAGGGGTAGAAAGGGGAATAGGGTTTGTGTTTTTGTCAAAGTAATGTGAGTAGTATGTTTCTTTTTCTATTTGCTTTAAAGTATACACATGCTAAGTTCCACCGAAATCGGATTAAAATATGGGTTTGTACAAACATTAAGGGATGTAAACGGGGAGCTAGGGTAGTTTATTTCATTTTTGGTCACAAATCTTCTCCATAAAAAAATACATATATGTGTCAACTTTCATAAAGATCGGTCAAATGGTGTCAACTATAGCTTATCAAAAAGAAAATTGACAAAAGTGAAGGGACGGAAATGGGGGAAGGGGTTCAGTTTTTGCAAACCAAAAGCTGAAATTATGTTTCTCTTTGTTTAAGTGTAAAAGTTTGCTAAGTTCTATCTAAACTGGATAAAAACTGTGGGTCTGTATAAAAATTAAACGGTTTAATGAGGATTGGGGGGTGGTTTTTATATTTTTTTGTCAGAAACCTTCCTCGTGAAAAAATACATATAAGCGCCAACTTTCATGATAATAGGTCAAATGGTGGCGACTATAGCTTTTTATATATATAAGAAAAAACATTGACAAAAATTAAGGGGTTGGTAGGAAAGAGAGGGGTTGAGCTTTGGCAGACCAAATGTTGACAAGATTTTTCTGTTTGTTTGAAAGTATACATTGACAAAGTTCAATCAAAATCAGATATGAAATATAGGTTTCTATAAAATTAAGGGGTGTAAAGGGGGACATGGGGTGGCTTTTATTTATTTTTTGGTCAGAAATCTTCTCCATGAAATATTACATGTATATGACAACTTTAATGGAGATCAGTTAAATGATGTCGAGTATAGTTTTGTATAAAGAACATTGGCAAAAATTAAGGGGTGGATAGGGTGAGAGGGGCTCAGTTTTTTCAAACCAAATGTTGACAGCATTTTTCTCTTTATTTTTAACTATACATGTCCAAAGTTCCATTGAAATCGGATAAAAATGTGGGTTTGTATAATAATTAAGGGGTGTAAAGGGAGAGAGGGGTGTTGTTTTATTTTTTTGGCTCAGAACCTTTTCCATGAAAAATTACATGTACATGCCAACTTTAATGGAGATCAGTTAAATGGTGTCGACTTTAGCTTTGTATAAAGAACATTGGCAAAAATTAAGGGGTGGATAGGGGGAGAGGGGTTCGGTTTTTTTAAACCAAAAGATTGACAGTATTTTTCTGTTTGTTTTTTAACATACATTTCCAAAGTTCCATCAAAATCGGATAAAAAGTGTGGGTTTGTATAAAAGTTAAGGGGTGTAAAGTGGTAGAAGGGGTGGTTTCTCAATGAAATTCATATGGGACCACTTTGGAGGTATACTCTATCCACTATAAAAATTTCATTTAAATCGGTTCAAAATTGGCGAAGATATCGCTGAACATACATCAAAAAAAAAAAAAAAAATTCAGAAGAATTGAGAACCTCCTCCTTTTTTGAAGTCGGTTAAAAACAGATATAAAGGAAACACAAGACATCAACTGGATAATAAGTTTAGGAAGCAAATGAAGAAAGCAGCAAGGAATACATGTCAATCACCACAAAAGATAGACATCCTCACCAACTTAACTATAAATGAACAGAGCGTGGGGGGAAGGGTGGAGCGGTAACGCTAGGACCTGACATTGGTGAGGACGCGGGTTCGAATCCCCGTCCTGCCATCCTGATTTCGGTTTTCCATGGATTCCCGAAATCACTCCAAGCGAATGCTGGAATGGGTCCTTCAAAAAGAGCATGAGCGAATTCCTTCCTCTTCATTGGCCACTTTCCACACGGCTCTAATTATCATCTCGACGAGCTATAAAGCCCATGACAAAAAAGCACTACACACAAAATAAGTAGAAAGAAATGGTATGTCGTGTCGTAAAGGCACACACAAAAATAGCAAACATATTTTTGATACAAGAACTAGGATTCAATATATCATTTAGAACAGACAACTCACTGCAGAAAAATCTCTGAAACGATACATTAATCAACAAATTCCACAACGCAGGTGGTACAAACTAACATACAATGACAGTCATGGACAATGCGTAGACCAAACATGTAGAAAATTTAAACAAGATTCAAAGAACATCTAAGAGCACTAAAACACACTCAACATTTCCTGAACACCTAATAGATCACAACCACCAACCAAACAAATATAGAACCAGACATGCAAATACTCACCATTAACAATAGTAAACCACAAACACTAACATTCCAAAGAAACTATCACATACACAAAGCACTATCCAAAGGAAAGTATGTAATAAATAAATTCACAAATCCGACAGAGCAGACACTACACGGAATACTCAAAAATAAAACAGTACCGCACAGCGTTATACAATCAAGATGTACCGGCTGATACAGTGCAGTGACAGTGAAATAAGTATATAGAAAATGACCTACAGTGCTAAAATACAAATGAAATCGCTGATGCCGGGAAAAGTAAAACAAACGAAAATGTAAGTAATACAATATTTATATTTTTCAAAAAGATAATAAACCGTTAAAGGTGCCTCTAAGAATTAAGTGAAATGATTTCGCTAAGTAAAGAAATGAACGAAAAAAGTTGCATTGGTAGTCGTCATTCACTATCAACACTAATATTATAAATGCGAAAGTAAATCTGTCTGCACATTTTCAAGATCTTGAAGTTTGACAAAGAAGTACTATGTATAGTAAATAACATATTTTGCATGGGCGCAGGGAAGGGGGTGCAAGGGGGTGCACTTGCACCCCCTGCTATGAAAGAAAATACACAGAAAAAGATTAAGAAACAAAAATTTTATTATTAAATTCACTGTTTGAATAATAACTTAAGGCACCTAAGTTATTGTCAAAATTTATTCAACGCCTTGTCAATAAATTCAGTATCCTTAGTTACTTCGACCGTTCCTCAAGGAAGTGTAATAGAACCACTTCTTTTCTTAATTTTCATAAATGATCTCGGTGGTAACGTTAATTGAAGGATGCGATTTTTTGCTGATGATGCACTTATTTACAGGGAAGTGAGGTGCTCAGACGATTGCTTAGAAATTCAGCGCGATCTGGATGTTATTTCGGAATGGTGCCGTAAATAGCAGCTTACACTTAACTGCAAAATGTGCAAGGCAATGCAAATAAGTAATAAAAAGACCCCTTTTGCTCACGAGTACAAAGTTAACGATTCAGTCGTTGACACGGTAGATTCCCTGAAGTATCTAGGCCTTGCACATAACTTCCATCGTAGGCAAAGCTAATTCTAAACTACGTTTTCTAGGTAGTTCTTGAGAAGTTATAATACTCATACAAAGGAAACAGCGTACAAAACACTAGTGCGTCCGCATTTGGAATACGGTTGTGGAATTTGGGATCCGTATCGTAAGGGATTTATTGACACGCTAGAGAAAGTACAGAGGAGAGCCGCTCGATTCGTGACAGCTAGTTTCAGTCCTTATGTAAGTATCACAGAGCTGATACGTGGGTTGGGCTAGGATTGTTTGGCGGACAGACGTCGTCGTTTTCGTTTGAATTTGTTGGAGAATATGCGAAAATATTTAATTTACGAGTGCAACGAAATACTTCTTTCACCAACCTATTTAGGTTGCAATGACAGGAGGGATAAGATTCAAGAAATAAGATGCCATACTGATACAATTATGTACTCTTTCTTTCCTCGTTCTGTTCGGGATTGGAATGCACTGAATTAGGATCGGTGTTTAGCACCCTCTGCCACCCACAGTAATAGTGAATTGCAGAGTATAGATGTAGATGTAAGTAATAGGTATTATTTATAATGTATATATATATATATATATATATATATATATATATATAAAAACAGATGCACCTCCCTTAAAATAATCCTGCCAGCGCTCATGATATTTTGTCATGAAATTTTGAAAACTAATGGTGATAGGCTTAGGCTTTGTTTCTCTCGCAGTCAGCTTGTGTACGATCTGTTCATACATTTCATGTACAGACACAACTTATTATATAGAATAAATGTGGATTTTATCCAATTCTAGAAATAAAATTCTAAGTCCACGCATACGAAGTTACCGATAACAACTAGTATATTGATATTTTGTTTTATTAAATCACACACTTCATTTTATTTAAGTGAAAAATTGATAATTTTGATATTTAATTGTTTTTTTAATTATAAATTAACTCATTTAATTCATTAGCGAGTTGTCTATATTTTCCGTCAAGACGTGATTTTCACAAACTGTAATTTTCAATTTACGTATTGGTACAAATATTACTCGTGGTAATTAGGGGAACAAGAGAGGGCGAAGTCAAAGCTTCTTTAAAAATATCTTAAATCTGGCTAAATGTCACAAAACTGGAACTCAAAACTAGCATAAGCGAACTTTTATCTTGAGAATTTATTTTATGTCGCAAATGGAAGGAATTATAGAAAGACGTACACATTTGCAAATACACACGTGTACCTCTACGAAGCCGGGGAGAGCTAGTATAAAGTTGATATTAAAACTTAAGATCTTTGTTTATCAGATATTTAACTCATTTTCTTAAACTACAATGCCATTTCTCCCATGGTTTGGGTTTGGCGAGGAAAAGGCACCATGTTCACTTCGAATACTAGAGCCTATATGATGTAGCCTGACGACTTTAATATCGAGAAGAAAAAGGAGACTGAAAATGATGGGAACCTTCTTCCTGGTATTAAGCTTCCAAGAAAAATTCTTGCCTCCGTCTGGAATTTCCATCAATATATTTGCCGCAATGTTGTACACATACAGAATTGCAAGAACTGCACGCGTTTGCAGCAAGGAACAAAACATATGTCGTCAGTGAGAGAGAGAATGAAACTTTAAAGAATACTAAGTTTATAACAGTTAAAGAGTACTTAGTAAACAGTATAATGCGGTAAGTCCTACAGGTTCTTGACCTTCATGTCGCTGTTAATAAAAATCTGCTGTTTATTGAAATATAATCAATATATTCAATTACTGTGATAGCAGTTAATAAATAAAAGTACGAGTAAATCATAATTAACGACAGAGATTACTAATATGATACTAATGAATGCCAGTTATTACGAAAATTATGATGGAACCAGGAAAAATTCCTGTTGTGATAGTTGTTTAACAAGATTAATCCAAGAGCGTTCCAAACAGGGTTCCTCGCGTTGGCATTCCCTCTTGGCAACATTCCTTTCTAGCGATACATAAAACCCAAGTAAGGAAAAAAATTGATAATTGGAAAATTATTGCACTAAGGGGGCACGCATTTATTACGTGAGGTGTTTTTTTCTTAAATTTGGATCCCTCCTCCCCATTGAAGGATTTGGTAAGATGTGGTAAGACCCCCACCCTTTCCCTCAATGAGATTTACCTTTTAATTTAATTTTATAGATTAAATTTTTTTTATATGTTCATGTATTTTATTTCATACCACTAAATACCCAACCGTTAATAGTGATGTCGTCTACGTACTACATTTTTTCTATGAGGCAAGAGGAGAAAAATGATGTAAAAAGTTGACGTGAAGTTTTTATTGATCCCCACTCTGGTGAGATTTTTCCGGACTCCTTCCACCCATATTTAGAGTTCACGGAATTAATGGAAGCCCCACAAGTTGGAAGCCATGTAAATGATGAAAATTGGATGATATCAACAGCAATAACAAATAATAAAGTTTAACATAGCCTGTCTGACACAAATACAGTAAGATTCGACGTCTGGTTTAAACGTTGGGAATTATAATGAACTACGTATGCCGTACGATGTTAATCATGCAAACTAATTAGATTATCTACTCTAAGAAGTACAATTAAACGCTGAACTTATGATAGAAGACAATTTACCAGTATAGATAGGCTCCAAAGTAGAACTAACTATAGTATCCCAGTTTGTGATCTTTGATAAAGTTTTATAAAAATCTGACATTACTACATTATTCATCTGGAATTCTTATTACCTTTTTTTTTTTTAGTATGGCTTTACGCCTCTTCGACGGTTAAGGTCATTAGAGGCGGGATGGTACTGGGGACAAGGAACGAGAAGGAATTCGACCATGGCCTTTTTGACGGAAGCATCCCGGCATTCGACTGGAGTGATATGAGGAAACCATGGAAAACCCAAATCTGGACGTGGATTCGAACCCGCGTCCTCCCGAATTCGAGGCCAGAACGTTAACCGTTCACGGAATTTTCATTGCGTTAGCGCATTGGATAGAAGGTTGTGAGAAATGCTGATACTGCTGGATGGGGATGGTAAAATAATTGTTACCAGTAAAGATGCTACGTGTGACTAAAAATCCAATTACTAACTTAAGCAACATATTCTTTGAAAGGCACACTATTCTATAATTACAGACATCATAAATGTAAAAGCAATTTATAGATTGGTCCGTCCAACTTCTGCAATTCTGACGAATCATTTTTAGAAAGCAGGCAGGAACGTTGGGATTTATAGTGAGTATGAAATATACCATTAAAAGGGGATAAATGACGTATTTTTATAAGAATTGTGGCATATAAAAACACTTGCACGAAATAAAAAGGTTGCATTCTGGATTTACAAATTTAAAAAGAAACACTTAAGAACACTGTCACTGGGACATGTGGAGGGGTAAACATCCCTCCTGGTAACCGCCTATGCTCGGACATGGGCAAGGCTATTATTAAGAAGAAAACTTAATAATAGTATTTCAGAATTCTTCCATTCTATAAGTTTGAAGCTCAGCAAGTGATGTTAAGGGCAGATGACTTCGTAATATTTCAGAAAATATTTGTAGAACGAAAAGTGGCACAAATAATTTCAGCTTTATAAATACTTAGATGTTACAACTAAGCATTCCCATAGTTTTTTTTTTTTTTTGTAATGTCTACGCCTCCTTGGTGTCAAGGTCATCAGAGGCGGGTAAGGAACAGGAAGGAACTCGGACATGGCCTTTTGAAGACAATCGCATGGAATAATTTCCTGATACCGAAATGACTGGGATTCGAATCTGCATCCTCCGAATGGGAGATCATAGAGTATCTTAGGATATGCTTCTTGCAAGATAATTTGGAAATAAGGAATAAAGAATTTGAGATAATTACTTATTGTGGAAATTGAAAAGAAGATTAAACTGTAATTTTTAATAATAATAACCATGAACGGAATAAAAAACGATACCACGATAAAACAATCTGATTAATTATCCTTTAAATAGTAGCAGGTTGAAATCAACTTCGAAATGATTCATCGGAATGCAGACATGATAATTTTAAATGTAATGAAAAATTTAGGATGTAATGAACTGACTGATTGATAATGATAAACATGATGACAATACGAACTTATGTAGCTTCGGTATTAGTTCGTACGGTTGATAATACATTTGGATACTGAGCATTCTGTCGTGTCCCTGATATTGTTATCACTGTGAACCGATTCCTTTTCGAAGCAATGAGCCCAGATAGGTGTCATTAGCTTAGTCATCACGCCTGCTCCAGGGATGGATTAGTGATGCTTGTACTAAACATACAGGAGAAGATCCTTATGTGTCTATGAACAGTGTATGTTTCGTTCTGCCTGTTTATTTGAAGGTTGTTTACTCCCATCATTTGAAATAAAATTTGTTAAAATTTTAGATCAAAAATAATTATGTGGCTTATGTGGAGATTTTTAAATATCTGTTCACTCAAATGATTATTAACGTTTGGTCCCCGGACCACTACTGGTCCGTGGTGGCAGGATAGGATGTCCGCAGGCAGAATATTAAAAATTTAGATACCGTAATTGTACTGTATAAAGCTATAAGTAACAAAGAGCCCAACTTTTTAAAAGCCATTAATATTTTAACGACAAAAATCTGTCATTTCAGGTATATGAGGATAAGACTGCACTGTTACTACTATGGTTGATACACTAAATACCTTTCCAATTGACATCGCCTTTCGTTTAAGGATTAAATTAATGACTGTTTTTCTGAGGATCTTGTTGTAGGTGGCAGGGATCGCGGTACGTGGTAGAGTTAGTAACGTAAGTAGACAGCAATAAAAGGTGTAAGAACGAAGCTTTTCACGGCGTTGTAAATACGGGAAAATAACTGTTCTCGGGCTTCCAGCCGCGTATAAATGTCCCAGTTATGGGAGCCATTCCCCCCCCCCCCCCCCTTGGTTCGACTGTCGTGAAATTTTTTTCACCCACTATAACTTATTAAATGAGTATAACATTTAATCTTTGGAACCATTAATATGCTGATTAAAAAATATTGCTTTCATTTCAAATTATTGTGGCCTATTTGACAGAGAGCTGTCAAACACACTGTTTCGCTAAACCTATTTGGCCGCTGACAGTTTTAGCATAACCTGTCATAAAGCTTATTTGCCCAGATAACTACAGCTATTAGTTTCCACTAAACAGTCATAATAAGTCAAATCCTATCATCCTATCTATTGTTTTAAAAGTTACCAAGATAATTTTACTTCACCTGGCACAAGTTCCTGTGAAAAATTTCAGCGGTGTGGTGCGAGAAGATGTTAAAAAATATTTAAAATAATTTGCACATTACACTATTACTAGCGCTTACATTTTAAAGTTAATAAAAATATGAATATTTGTTATCTGATGTTTTAACGCAAGGACTGTCGTGAGACACCATCATAGATATAATTCAGAAAACGGCTTGGGATCCCAGTAAACGAATATCCGTGCAAATTTCAAATTACTGTATTGAGATTTAAGCAAATACTAGTTGATAAAGTAAAGAACTAAGGATTTGTCTTGCAGTGAGCAATAAGTAGGCAGACTGCATAACAGCGAAGTCACTATGGTTGCCTGGCGTTACACGCGAACCCTTTGGCTGCAGGACATGGTCATGTAGAGCTTTTCAAATCGAGCTCGAGATTTTATTTGTAAACAAATCATAAGAACTTATTTATTTCACTGATTACTTAAATCAGCCAAGTTGATTGAGAGGACTGTTTCTTCACAAAATGGTGCGGTGGCCTTTTTAAAGGTGACAATACACGATCGCTCCATTTGAATGTCATTCGTATGGATGACATCCATGCGGATGACATCCAAAAGCGTAGCACATACATGATCATTCCATCAGTCCAGTCAGCCACGACAATGAAAAAAGAGGCAAAGGTTGTCAATTTGCTATACAACAATCTAGTTATGCCAAGTACTACATAAAATGAGCCCGAATTAATTTTAAAGGATATTCAAACTATCGAATACTGAATAAAAGTCCTGAGATTTAAATAAACGTCCAAAAAATTGCGAAATTATAAAAATAAGCTCTATAATACTACGAAAACTTTTAAAAATACTACAAAATGACAGATTTATTAAATTGAAATAGTTTAGCAGGCTGAAAATAGTGACAGGTACGTCAAATGTAGTAAAACAACATATTTAAACAAGTAGGCTCATATAAAATTAATCTTATCATACTATGGTCTTTTTAAAAAAAAGACCGCAAAGAATTATCTTTTTTTGTTCCAACAAGGTTTTTCTGTTGGCGTTTATTTTTGAATAATATTAGCAATTGAGCTATTGACACAATTATTTATATTTTGTCATGGTAGTGAGGATTAGAGATCCTACAAGCATGGTAAGTCCTTATACTTCTCAATAATCTCCAGCACAAAGTCTTATTGAGACCATATTATTATTTATTTTAAAAAAAAGTAAAAAAAGAAAATAATCGCTCTAATTGTTACTTAATAATATTTAAAACTGCATTATTTTCAATTCTACATTCAAAATAATATTTAATTAGTAGCAAAACAAATATTTCTACAGCAGATTCAAAACAAAAAAGAAATGGTACAATGGTGCACAGTCCACCCAAGGCACTGATGGTGTCTGCTCGGTGGTCGGTGACAGAATGAGAAGAGTTTGGACCGCGGTTTCGGCATACACGAGCCGACTGGAGTGATGGCTTGATGTCGCTCCACTTGGTTTTCCCCACACACCGTCAGTTGGCTTGATGGCATGATGGACGAAACTGATGGATATTGGACTGGCCGGATATCCAAATAATCCTGTCACTCCACGTCATCCACATCAGTTTCCCCACACACGACGCGATAATGGAGTGACATCGCTCCATTTGGACGGATGGAGCGATCGTGTATGGCCACCTTAAGTAATCCAAAATATCCACATGTTTTGTCGGTAAGCGGCGTTTTCTTGTACCGACGATTAAGTTTTGTATACTATCCTGGAGTTACGAGTAAAAACATATACAATAATGGCTGCTTCATCTTATAATTTACCTTTTGCAATTACCATTAATCATTTTAATTACTTTTTACAGTACGTGTTATTTCTAACGTTAAAGGATTTTCTATGTGAAAAATCATTTGTTACGAGGATCGAAAAGTTCTCCATGCACAGGAGGATATATAACTTATGTTTTATACCTCTCTCTGTTTTCCAACATAGTCCGATGGGACGCTGTGGTACTCGTACCTCAAACGGATCCTGTTAACGTTCGGAAGAGACATTCGCCAGGACATGGATACGATCCGATCCGACCATTCATATTTAGCTCTAAATTTCTTTTTAAATGTTGTTTGACCCTAGAAGCAGCGTAACTTGCTTCAAACTCATGCTCTGTGTTAACTCCTCATTTTAAAAAATGTTATAATCTAACTCTCTGTCTGGTTTCCCGGATTCCTCATCCATCATCACACGTTATTGGGAGAAAGTTTTGTTTTTATAACATCAAAATGACCCTTATTAATTATATTATATTAAATGTTCGTTAAATTTCTCTTAGAAGTTTTAACTCCTATTGAATTAATTGAATTAGACTGATAGAACTGCACTGAAACAATTTATAAAACAACGTTTCATTTGTCTCTGTGTTTTGAATTACGTCGTGGGGTTAGTTCGGAGTTCTTCATTCTGCAAGCATAATTATACAAATACATGCACACATACTCCTCCTGATATGACGCTGACGTCATTTTTTCACATACCTATGCCTATATGTAACTAAATCAGGTGACTCATAAACTACAATTGCTATGATTTTCAATATGTTCTTGATAGCATGGTAGGTGAACGGTTAACGTTTTGGCCTCGCATACGGTAAGACGCCGGTTCGAATCCCCGTCCGGGCATCCAGATTTGGGTTTCCATGGTTTCCCCAAATCACTCCAGGCCATTGCCGGGATGCTTCCTTCAATAAGCCATGGCCGAATTCCTTCTCAAGTTCTAGTCCGTTCATCTAGATTTCGGTGTTCCATCATTTCCAAAAATCATTTTCCCGGATGATTCATTCAAAAGACCACGGCCGAATTCGTTTCCTTCCTCGTCCTCAATTCTCTGTCACTCCTAATAACATCAATGAGGTTTTAAGTCTTATGCAAAAAGAAAAAGTAATTCGTCTACACAGCTGAGAAAGTAGGAGGCAAGCTTCCTGGGTGAAAATGCTGAAAGAGTAAACAGCAGTGATTGTTAGAGAACCTCCGAAGACAAATATTACCAACGCAGAACGCGAATCACTTCGGGCCTCGATTTGGGGAGAGATTTCCGTGATAGAAGCTGACACAGAAAGCGAAATTGTTTTCCTTCCTTCTGTGCATAATAAAGCTGGAATAAGAAACATACCTGATTACTTTTCATTCATTACAGATATCTGGACACTGAGCCAGCTTCTAGGATCGAGTCAAAAGACATTTTTTCCAAAGAAGAACTAATTACACGATGACAACATCAACAGAATCCTACTTCTAGCTGACATGCCACCTAGGCAGAATTATCAAGAAAGATGTGCAGCTGCGCCTAACCTTGAGGACACCTCTTAATAATGGGGCATCCATAAATTACGTGAGGTGTTTTTCCGGATTTCCGGACCCTCCTCCCCCCCCCTCTGGTGAGATCTGGTCCCCCCTAGAAATCGCCCTCGAAACTTTTGGAGACCTTTTTTTTTTAGGTCTCACCTTCAAAATCCGTTTACACCCCCACTTTTCGACGAAAGACCCCCCCCCCTAAAGTCGACTTTCATGCAATTTGTAGACTTTTTTTATTTTTAGCTCTACAGTCCAAAAAATATTTTTTCACAAAACCTCACGTGAGATTTGGTGGGATTTCGCTGGACCCTCCCCCCATTTCACCTCACGTAATTTATGGATGCCCCCTAACTTGCCCAGTACCTAACGAATCTGTTTGTTCCTGTGGCCGCAAGAACTGAAGTTATCGTAAACATACATCACCGACGGTTTCTATGATGTCGCTTTGCAGCTATTGTTCAACAACTTCCCCGTTTCCCAACTTCATGTACTTAAGAAGCAGTGGAAGGTACTTTGAGCAAAAATTTGGCAGTGACAGGCTAGCCACTGTCTCCAGTATACGCGAAGGCTTTTGAAGAGAAAGCTATTGCCGGCAAGGTGCTGAAACACAGGGGCGTTTTACGTACACATAAGATCCATTTTCGGTTTGGCCTAGTTGTAATGAAACACTGAAACAGTTCCTTGACGTTTTTAATGGAATTCATTCTAAAAGTTACGATCAAATTGGATGAAGATGGTTGCCCTGTGCTCTCTGACGTTCTGATCGTACTGAATCCCTGATGAGCGGTGTTTGATTTCGACGCAAGCAGCTACCACCACAAGCATTATCAGCACTCTGGAACAGGGTGACAGTTATTTCAGATTCAAATTTGAACATCCCCACCACAAACTGAGAGAAATCAGCTATTCACACTAAACAAAATTTGCCTTGCGTTGTAATATGAATGGCGTTCTGTATCTATATCTATAGGACGAAAACCGGATATATTTGAAGTATAAAAACTCGGAAACTAAAGAGCAGATTTTGATGGGGTTTTCACCGTTTTAAAGATTAGAATCTCAATTGAAGTGTTTAGTATGTCTTATACTCCAACGTAACATAACGCCGGAGTGGTAAATGAAAATCTTAATGTACAGCCTGAAACAAAAAAAAAGAAATACGATGCTTACGTCATACATTGTAGATAAATAATAGCCATGTTATCGCATGTAACGTTTACTTTCTTAAATTTTGGTTTTTAGTCTTTAAACCCCATACATTGCTATATCGAATGCGAAGAGGAAACTACGTAAAGTGGAAAATATTTAAATTAATTTTAATAATACAGTGAAAAAATCTTTCGATATCAATTTGTTTCTTGATGTTACTATCTGAGGCCGCACTGCTACAATCTCTGATGTTGTGAGCTTATTGGCTGTGTTTAGAAATGAATATTTGATGGGTTTGATCATGAAAGTGAGCTGTTTAAAACCTTTTGTGAAGAACCTTCCGAGAAATTTGTTGCTTTTTGAAATTACGGTCTCTGCCCGCACAGCTACAATCTCTGATGTTTGGATGTAGTAAGTAATGCACAACTGATGGCTTTGAACATGAAATTGAGCTGTTTAAAACCTTTTGTGTTGACATAGTGTTTTTTTGTTTTTGTTTTTTTTTTGTAATTTATTGATGAGCGATTCTGTCTTTACTATATTTCCTGAAAAAAAAATTGTTTCTATTGCTGCACGAATCACTGTAGTTATTATGATAAAACTTAGTACACATGTTCCTGATATCATGGCTAAAAATATTGCAGGAATAAATTAACCCCAACCACATCTCTTTTCTGCTACAAGTCATTTAAATACGTATAGAAAAATGGAGCGACTAACATGAAATTTAATTCATAAGTACAAAAAAACTGGCAGTTCTATCATAATCGTGGCGCCAAAATCTGATGATGAATTCTTATAGAACTCGGCGAAAAAAATCTAAAATAAAGAATAACATTTCTTGATATCTCACTTGATTTTCTAGATTTAACATGTCAAAAATCAGTTATAGTTCCTTGTGCTTTTGGTGACGTTTCTTCTGGTCCAGGATGTATTTCAACCAAACAACAACAACTAGGAAGAAAATAAAATATCTATAGTGCATTTTCACCTTGTAGATACAGGGCGTGGTGATGCAATATCTCGAGAACTAAGCGAGATATCAAAAAAAAAATTATTCTTTACTTTCAATTTGACTCATCGAGTTACATAGGATTCCATCATCAAATTGCGGCTCCACGGTTATCGTTGAATCCCAAAAAAAACTTATCACTGTTATGAGCTTCAATATTCACTGTGTGTGCAAATCAATCTAGAATTCTAGATCATACCGGGCAACGCCGGGAATTCTGCTAGTTTAATATAATATAGTTTACAGTCTAAAACGTTAAAGCTACCGTTCAAGCCAGAAAGCTTTTTCTAGTTTCTAGTAAGTGGTAATTCTTTTGATATATTTGGAAGAATATTGACTCAACGTGGAATTAAAAGCTTTTGTTGCCAAAGTATTAGAAACCGTCTTCATTCGATGAAGGACGATGTGGGAAAGTCCACGCGTATTATTACCTCAAAACGCGTTTCATCCAGCTTTGCACTCAGGATGTACCTGGGAAACTAACGCTCCAACGGCCCTCCCTCAGTACTCCACTACCCAACGAAATTATCTGCCACTATGAGGCCAACGCCTAGACGGAGCACCGGTCAAGTCAGGTGGGGTTCTCCCTTCCCTCAACACTCTTGTCAGCAAGACTTCCCTCGCAACGTTTGAAGAGTTATTATACATAATTGAGAAAATTGCGATAGAGCGCACGCTCCGGTGGCAATCTCCCTACACACCCCTCAAATAAATTTTACTTTAAATTCCTTCAGTGTTTTTGGTAAATAATTCATCAATTCTCTTGGCAATTATTCAAATCCCTTACACCATTTCTTACGAAAAAAAAATTTCCCACACCCTTATGTCTGAAATCAATTACCAGCTTGTGGTCGTGGTCATCTTTTGCCTTCCATGCACCTCTCTTAATTTTCCCACCAATATCTTTCCATGCTTCATCACCATTATAGGCCTTGTACACACCCATGACTCTCTTCACTCTCCTTCTATCCTCCAATGAATCCCACTCCGGCTCCTTTATCATATTAGTTACCAACTGTGTTTTGCGGTTATTTCCAAAGACAAATCTGGCAGCCCTTCCCTGCACCCCCTCCAACTGCTGTATTTGATACCCAAAATGTGGGTCCCAAACTACACTACCATATTCCAGCAGTGATCTGACCAAAGTTTTGTACCCCAATTCGTTACTTCTCTAGTGCATCCCCTCATCACTCTTTCCAACAGGTGAAGAATTTTGAACCCTTTCCCTACTACCTGTCCCATGTGTCCTGCCCAGTTAAGTCTGCTATCAGATGTTATGCCGAGGTATTTACATTTCGAGTCTTCAATATGTAGCTCCTTCCCCACTTTATAATCACACCATCGGGGTCACTACCGCACATCTCATGTTACTGGCAACTTCCGTTACTCACATCATAGGATCGGGCAGTCGACCAGTAACTTTAAGGGCAAATGCCTTGAGGTCTGCCGAAGGCTTGTCTCGGATACTAGGACTCAGTACGCCCGGAAGTCCCCACACCTCAAACGACTGTTCTACGCAGACCGAAATTCCACCTCCACCCCCACCCCCCCACCCCAAAAAAAAAAAAGCAATAACGCGATAATGCTTGTTCTCTTGTTAGCAAGGCTTCCTTTTCAGCGTTTGAAGAGTTACTGCCGGCGTAGAATACGTGATTTCCGTACCACACATCTAATACTCTGAGTTTTCCTTCAAATCGCATAAACCTTTCGCCTTTAACTAAATATTTCCGTGGAGGGGGACATTAAATGAGTCTATAACCAATTTTTCGTAGTGCCCGGCCGTTGCTGGGTCAATAAAAATGATTATAAGATTTTGGCGCGCATGCTTAAAAGGAGAATAGTTCCTTTTTTATCGAAAATTTTCGGGCCTTACCAATCAGGATTTATACCAGACCGTGGCATTCAACAGGCTCTATTGGAATATATAGATGTGATAGGTTTGGTAGCACATTTAAAACTAAAGGCGAAATTTTCTTCCTGGACTTAGTAGCTCACCAGTACCTTTAAGGGGTAGACGCCATGCAGTCTGCCGGGAACTAGACGCGGGTACTAGAGCTGCCTGGGCTTCGACACCTAAAGTGTCTGCTCCTTGCGCATACCCAACGAGAAAGTCTACATTGGATCAATGTATTACACATAGACCCCTCTTCCGACTGCCATAGGTGGCAAAATCCGGGACTGTAGAGCACGTAGAATAAAGAGGCTACAATCGTTTTTGACAACGTGGAGGTTATGGTCAGGCCTCGATATTTTTGGAATTTTTTACTATGGAAATTGAACGACAGAGCTGTCAAATAACGCGAGAACCAGAGCTAGCGGTCGCAACTGGATTCACTAATCATATAACAGGTAGCTATGTGGTGATCCCTATCATCCAGACAGCGTTCGCTTTCTAATGCTGCTGACAGGATTGGGGGAAAGGATGTCGGTAACTAATGATTGTTACCTGCCCTTGCGGGCTCATAAATCATGGCGCCGAAACGGACGGGGAAAGGGCGCAAAATATTAATGCCTATTATCAAGTATTTGGATACTGTAATGAGTCTTCATAGGCACATTAACAGTATGACTTATTACTGGGTAAACATGATTATTTTCAAAATGCAACGAGTAAGTGTTATTTAGTACCCTTTATTTCGGCCTTACCGAGCGTAGTGGGTGAGCGGTAATGTACTGGCCTATCATTAATGAGGACACGGATTCGAATCTCGTTCGGCCATCCAGATTTCAGTTTTCCACGGTTTCCCGAAATCACTCCAGGCAGATGTTGGTGCCTTCAAAAGTTCGTGTCAAAATTCTACCCGTTCCTTGCCCCTAGTCCTTTCCCGCCTCTCATGATCTATACGTCGAAGAGGCATAAGCCACAAATAAAGCAGAAAATCTGATTATACTGAAATAATTACTTTATACCGCTGCAAATGTTTAGTTTCTCAACGTACGGTGAAAGTGTCGCACGAAATCTCGGTGGAGAATTTTAAACGGAAGTTTAGGTTTAAGGACCATTTCAAACCAGTTAGATAATTTTCAGCACAGATTTTTGTGTGAATCATAAATTGGATGGTAATGAACCCGACGCTAGCAGGTTTTCAATCTGTTTTTGTACATTGTTTTAAAAATCCTTAAAGCGTTTGAAGATTTCGCTGGTTTGGAGCTGGTCCGTTACGGCAATGGCATGAAAAATGGTTATTAACAAGAATTATAATTTGATCATTTTCCATAATTGTTGGTTCTTTAATCACGTTGATAAGTGGATGGATGACTGCCTACAATACGCTGGCATTTGTTTAATACGTTTGGAGCTGGATCGCATTGTGAATCATTAATGGTAATTATACTGATACGTGCTGATATTTTTCATAAATAATCTTAACAGGCAGGTAAATGGTAATACTACTCTGTCTTTCGATATAGATTCATAAATCATTGGAAGAGACCCATCGTTAGGAGTGCAACTATTTTGGTGTTCTACTGAAGAAAAAATTCTTCTTGAAGAGTTTCATTAAAAATCCTCATCCTGTAACACCGCATCTTCATTCAGGTTGTTAATTCTTTCAGCTCCTCTAGTTTTTACTTCTGTTAATCATACGGTTTTGGCCTATCAGCCTTAATTTGTAGCTGTTATTAGTCTTCCGTCTTACACGCGTCTCGTCTTTACCTCAAGACATCCTCAGTTCCCTAGGTAAAAAAAAAAAAAAAAAAAAAACCACACACACACACACGCACGCACATATATGCCAAAGTCATGGGATAGGAAGATGTAAATATCCTGATGGCGGCACCAACCCGGAAGAAACGTATAATGTACCGGGAAGTGTCGGGGCTTTCGTTTGTACTCTCATAAGTCGTTTGAAAAGTTTTCTGACGTTAATAAGGGCGTACGACATGAATTAATAGACTTTGAATGCGGAGTGGTAGTCGGTGTTACACGCATTGGGCATTCCATTTCGTGACTTCAACATTCCTCGATCCCGTCAAGAGCATGCCGTCAATATGTAATTTTCGGCATTACAACGCAGTAGCCGACCACGTCTACTTAATGACCGAGATCAGCGACGTCTTCGTGTGTTGGCAGACAGACAACACTGCGTCAAAGAACAGTAACACTCGATGAGGGACGAACGACAGATGTGTCCGTGCAGGCAGTGCAGCTGAATTTGGCATTGATGGGATATGGCAGCAGAAAACTGACGAGATTGCCTGTGCTAATAAAACGCCACTAGTTTCGGAGCACAAAAAATCTTTGGCCCAGCGGCATCTAGAAAATTCTTCATAGCAAACGCTTTTATGCAATTCTAAATTGACAGTCAAGAATTAAAACCATGCTGAACCTTAATATGTGTCTTTTATACTATGAAGACCTTTGAAAGAAGTGATGGTATGAAACGTATACCTGGTAAAGAACATCGAACTTGGACGTACTAATACGTTATCAAAAACTGTAAGTAGTAGTAATTTAAGTAAACCTAAGCAATTATACAAAATTATAAATTAATCAACATTATTGTATATATGTTTCCAAGGGCAATGAGCTTTTCTTAAATAAAAACGAAATGCGTACGCCTCAAAAAGCATTTTGTTTAGTTACAAGACGAAAGACCATTAACAAAAACCTGTTAATCGCGATTAACGATAATTTCCATTTATTGCCTCAAAACTTTCTCTTTCAACGCCTCGTGCAATAATCACAATTTGTGTTACTATAGCGTGCCATACCGAGAGTACCCATCACTTACGATGTTTGGCCATATCTTGCGCCAGCTCCCATTTATTGCAAAGATTTATTTTCTTCAATCGACTCCTTGCTGTTGCCGAGATATTTCTGCATAACTTCTGCATTAATTTTCAGGCGAGTTGATATCATTCAAAAATATATATCTGAACAGCACCTTTAATTGTATCATTTCTTTACCACTAGAAAAGTAAAAGTTGAGTAAATTTCGTGATTTTTAATTAATAAAAACATCTTCCCTTGAAATATTTTAACAATTTAGTAAAGTGTGATGGAAACAGTTGTAGAGTATCAAATAACTAAAGTTATGAGAGTAATATTTGTTAATAAATAATTTCTTATCTTCAATTATATCATAATATTTTTAGCAAAGAATTACCATTTCGCTGCTACACTACTATTCAAGAAGCTTCAGCTTTTAACGGGTTTACAGTACACGGAAATCAATAAGCTCTCGTTCAGCCATCTCGTGAGAAATATTGAGGAACTAATGCTTCATACACGAAATTTATACTGTGAACAAAACGAGCGTCGTAACTTCACACTCAAGAAGTTATACTGCTCTGCGCGACGTAACACTCCCAATGTGGTGACACGATCGGCATGCGGAGTGGCAATTTGTTTGATCATTTGGTACAACTGAAATTTTGTTCAAGACGCTAGATTAGGATCTACATTGAATCCGATTTTGCTATTTTTTTTTTTTTTTTTTTATTTTTTATTTTTTATTTTTTTTTTTCTAAGTGAAACTTCGTTGGAACGACAAGGAGACATTTGCTAGCGTTAAGCGTTAAATACGCATGTGCACTGAATGATACTTTGACGCAAGCTACCACATTACACTGAAGAGCCAAAGAAACTGGTACACCTGCTTAATATCGTGTAGGGCCCCCGCGAGCACGCAGAAGTGCCGCAACACGACGTGGCATGGACTCGACTATAAATGTCTGAAGTAGTGCTGGAGGGAATTGACACCAATCATCCTGCAAGGCTGTTCATATATCCGCAAGAGTACGAGGGGATGGAGAACTCTTCTGAACGGCACGTTGCAAGGTATCCCAGATATGCTCAATAATGTTCGTGTCTGGGGAGTTTGGTGACCAGCGGAGGTGTTTGAACACAGAAGAGTGTTCCTGGAGCCACTCTGTAGGAATTCCGGACGTGTGGGGTGTCACATTGTCCTGCTGGAATAATCCAAGTCGTCGGAATGCACAATGGACACGAATGGATGCAGCTGATCAGCCAGGATACGTACGTACGTGTCACCTGTCAGAGTCGTATCTATACGTATCAGGGGTCCATGTCACTCCAGCTGCACTCTTGCAACAACAGCTCGTACTTACAGCTCCATAGATCAAGAGAGGTGCGATAATTTTATGTACACTGAAGTGGCAAAAGTCACGGGATAGGGAGATGCAAATATCCAGACGGCGGTAACACCGCGGAACAAACGTATGAATGTACAGTACCATGCAGTGTCGGAGCTTTCATTTGTTCTCTCGTGAGTCGTTTGAGGTGTTGTCTGAGGTAATAGGTAATATGCATGCAATTCAAATATACGACTAATATTTTTATCTGGAAGCTTTGTTACTGTAGAATTACCGCCACAATGTTTTTTCATATTTATTCGCTTTTTATTTACCGATTTTGTTTAATAAAATGTAAAAAAAATACAAGCAAAATGTAACTTCGCAAAACGCAACGCTATTGGTCGAATCGAATCGTGACGTCTAAGTACACGTTCATATTATAAACAAAGGCGTGGTTACAGGGCGTTTTATATAATTTTGTAATTATGTTTAAGTTTAATCGCAATTTATCAGCATAATAGGTGAAATATTGCATTCTTGCGAGAATACTTATACAATAAATAGTGAATGGAAGTGATTTTATAACATAAACTGAAAGCTATGTCTTCATTATGACAACGTAATTTGCATCAACCCGGATTCCACACTCGCTGACGTCGGTAGAGTGAAAGCTGGAAGGTAATTAAGTGTTACATATTTGAATTATTAATTTTTTTACGCTTTTAGTGCATTAGTTACGTATTAGATACACCCAATGTAAATCAAGGGACAAAGGGACAAGCTGGAGTAACCGACAATGAAATTGCTGGCAATGGGAAATACGCATGTAATTCAAAAATAGGTATAGTATATTCGCGGAGTTTGTGGAAAGTTTAAATTCACTCCGGACCAGGGTGACAACTCTTTTTATTATAGGTAAGACACAAGGAATTACATTGCGGGTTGTTTTATAACAATTTTGCTAAGTTAATCAATTGTAAAGAAAAGACTTGTCAGAAAATACCGTTCAGCCCATCATTTTTGACGAGCTTTGAAGCTACTAACATAATAAAGTAACAGAAAAGATTTTTTTTCCTGGAAAAGCGTTGTTTCGAAATGAAGTCCTCAAGGGTGTGCCGTCGGATTGTGTTTTCACAAGACAATCAGGAGATACACCCGTGAGGACTTCATTGCTATTATACGCCAGGAAAGTTTACATTTTTACATATTTTTTTTTTAATTTTGATGATAAGTTTATTGTTTTGCTATTTTTTCAATTTAAATAGATATTATTTTTACTTTATTTCATTTTCGTCTTTTCTATACATGTATGTCTTCAAGAAGTGTTTAAACGAAATACCCAACATCGAGAAGATCGGTTTTTTCTTTTTTCTACGATCGATATGTTAAATTCCGTAAATGGTTGAAAATAAAATAATGTACATGACGAAAACAGATTCGCATCCTACCAAAATTTCATTGGCTATTGGTGAGGCATATTAGGAAGTCATTTTTAATATATTGGCAATAATTCCATTTGTTGTATCTGTTAGAGGTAATGAGATTTGTTTTAAAGTTACAGTAAAATTAAAAAATTCATGCTCAACAATTTCTGTATTCAAAAATAAATAAAAATATCTGATACTACGGGAATTAAAAACCGGGTTGGAAAATTGGGGAGCGGTCACCCGACCGCAGGGGTGGGCAACCCAGATGATCTTGCGGACCACTTTGGAAATGCGTCATAACTGCGCGGGCCGCATATAAAATTATATATTGTATATTATATTAGATGTTCCGAGATACACGCGCGTTATGAGTTCGGAGAATATAACATAATTCTTCCGCGAACTGATGATTGTAAACTCATAAATAAAACAGGCAATATCTGTCATATATTCGCAAAAGTATTATTTTAACATCAAAGTAATTTTTTTCTCATAATTTCGACAGTTGATTTTGAAATATACGGATGCACAAATAATGTATTTTTTAAATACATTGGTTTTCACTTCATTGGCAATTATAAACTAAATATAATTTGAAAAAGTGTGATGAATCACGCGGGGTGGAAAAATCTTCAAGGCGGCCGCGGGTTGGCCACCCATGCTCTAAACCGAGTACGATGCTTCTTTTTATTAATTTCCATGATTGAAAAAAGCTGCTCACATTTATACGTGCTTCAGAATGTGAAAATTATTTTTCTTACGAAAACTCTCAGCTGTAGATATGTTTCTTCGGAAAGGTATGTTCTGTAACTGAAATTTCTGAACCTCTCACGGGCCGGATTGAAGCTGGTGGAGGGCCGGATCCGGCCCGGGGGCCGGGGGTTGCCCATATATGCCCTACCGCATACACCAAGGTTATATATGCCAAATTTTGTAATTAAAAAGACATTTGTTGATAGACATTTGGATTTCTTTTTTTTTTTTTTTTTATGCGCATTTGAATAAACGACGGCACCACAGACGTATCATCATCAGCCGGTTCAATCATTAAAAGGTGTGGCCTCTTAAATTCATTAGTCCAGGTAGACATATACCCTTCAACATATATTTAGGAGATTGAAATTCGTATTTATAATGGCTGATGGTATCCTTTGTGGACTTTTAAAGGTTCGTAGTTGCTTTGGATTGAGCTTGAATAAGAAATGGTTTGAAAAATATACTTATTAAACTTTTGTAAACTAAGTTGAAATAGGTAACTAATTGTTATATATTATAACAAATTTAACATAACAATACTAAACATTATGTACTTACATTAAAATTATCTTCATGGCAATATAAACAACTGGATGAAGATTCTTTACGTCTTCTCATAGCTACACATCACTTTTTTCTTACATTCTTACAATAACATCTCACGGCATATAAAAATACATTTTATCAGATGCATTTCTATCGTATTTTTGCACTAGGCACAATACAGTATTCACAAAATTGTTTTCGACCTCCTTCCATATCGAAATTTGTTATAAAACATAAAATTTTTGAGATATAACACTCCACAATATACTCTACGTCGATTTAGTAGTGTACAATGACGTCACGGTGCAGCGCGCCAAATTGGCAGCGTTTAAATCGTCGGAACTGGATTGCAGTTTTAAAATATTTTTTATGGTAAATTTTAATATTTTAATCAATATTAGATTTTTTTGGTTATATAACAATGTAAATAACTGATTTAAAATATAGAAACAATACATGCATATAATACTCCAGTATATCTGCACGATCCATGAATTAACAGACATTTCAGAATTTGCTCAAGAATTCACCATTCCACGATCCACATTGCCAAAAGTGTTTCGTGAACATGTTATATCTGCCATTACCTGCCAATACGGAAAACGCAGTGGCCGACTACGTCTACATAGTGACCGAAACCAGCGACGTTTGCATTAAGGTGTCAGTATCGACAGACAGGCAACACTGAGTCAAAGAACAGCAACACATCATGTGGGACGTACAACAGGCGAAACAGTGCGGACTGAGCAGAGAAATTTGGCTTCGATGGGGTATGGTAGCAGAGAACCGACGCGAGTGCCTCTGCTAACAGAACACCATCGGCTGCAGCGCCCCTGCTGGGCTGGTGAAGATAGCAGTTGGACCCTAGATGACTGTAAAAAAGTTGTGTGGTCAAATGAGTCTCAATTCCAGGGTAGGGTTTGAGTTTGGCACAGACCCAACGAGGTCCTGAATCCAGGTTGTCAAGAAGGCACTGTGCGAGCTGGTGGTGGCTCCATCCTGGTATGTTCTGTGTTTACATGGCATGGATTGCGACTTTCGGTCACACTGAACTGACCATTGACTGGAAATGTTTACATTCAGCTGCCAGCTGACTATTTGCAGCCATTCGTGGCCTTCATGTTTCCAAACAACGATGCACTTTTCCAGGATGAGAATGCAGCATGTCACAGGGTCTAAATCATTCACTATTGGCTCGATGAACATTCTGGACAATTCCAATGATTCGTCCACCTAGATCGCCAGACATCAATCTAATTGAACATATCTCGGACATGATCGAAAGGTCAGTTCGTGCACTACGTCCTGCATCGGCAACACTTTCGCAATTGTGGGCGGCTATAGAGAAAGTATAAATGAATATTTCTTCAGGACACTTCCGACGATTATTTAAGTCAATACCCCGTTGTACTGCTTCAATTCGCCCGGTAATGGGGTCCCACACGATATTAGTAGGTACTGGCATTTCATTGTCTCATAACGTAACTGCTTTCTAGTAACTGAACTGTAGGGGCGGAAAAAATGCTTGTAATACGTGACGCAATTTCTTTGGTGCCTCAAACATAACTCATTCAACGGCAGAAAGGATAGCTGAGCTCTCCAAATGGTAGGGCACAAAGGCGGGACCTGCAGTTAAACGTAGATGTGAGCCACCGAACACTCATCACATACTTCAGATTCTCCAAATAAGCTTCGCCAGAGACGAAGGCAAGGGTAAGACGTGTAGAAATTCCAAGGCTCCCCACAGTGCGCCACCAGGTGGCAATGTAGCTTCACATTCAGATTCAACCCAGAAAGTTAACTGAGGTGGTGGTACGGACATTCATGACGTTCAGGAGCCAAACATAGTGGGACCCACAACGTAGAGCTCTTAGGCATGTTGATGCCATTGCCCTTCACTGATTGGTGGGTTGTACCAGCCCCCAGAATTTGTAAAAACTTATCGTGGCTCAGCAGCCAGGTCTTGCTTCAGGAGAGGATACAACGGCCTTATGACACCCTTTCCGACCTAACCAGTGCATGCATCCAGTCCATAGGGAATGCAACATCATAGTCATAAATGGGCTCATACTGCTAAGTTCTTCGTTAATCTGATTCGATTTTGTAATCACTGCAATAACATCACATACTTTTTCAACCCGTGAAGTTTCATTTCGTTTCCTCTTCCCTTTCTGCGTGCTTCAATTTTTGGTAAGCATTATATCATGAAGCGTAGAAATTCTAATAATTGGGTTAATTATGTTAGAGCGTGCAATAGCCCATAATGTGGTTCAGAATACTGTTATGAGAATAGATAACAATCAGACGTTCGTTTTAAATAGTACCTGTAGGTCTAGTAATAGGAAATTGTAATCCCACATGTACTCTGGAGACAAGGGAGCCTAAATAGCCAAAAACAAAAGGCAGTATCAATCCTGCATAAGTGGAGGAAGGAAGTACGAGATACAAATAACAAGGTATATCCATAAAGCAGAGAATGAAAGACAATAGAGATTCACTGAGAGTTGAACGGAGAAGATAGAATGAAAGATAAATACGGAAATAATGCTGCGTAATAATTGGTTAAGCAATAATTACCAAATAGATAGAAAATTATATGTTTCAGTTAACATGGATATTAGATTTTATTTAACTGCAATGGAGCACATGCCCCATTGGCAATTTCTCCACACATATCACCACCCTATTACTATTGCACTTTACGAATTTTGATTTTAAATTCCTTCAGTGTTTCTAGCGAGTTGTTCAGCACCTCCTCCGATAATTTATTCCATTACCTGACTACCTTATCAAAAAAAGAAAATTTTCCCACTCCCCTATGTCAGAAATCAAATGCCAGCTTGTGCTCATGATCGTCTCTCCTCTCCCTTGTGCTACTCCTAAAACTTCTATCAATATTTTTCCGATCCTCATTCCACAAATACGCCTTATACACTCCCAGGAATATTTTCACCCATCTTCTGTGTTCCAGTTTCTCCCAACCCAGCTCCCTTATTGTGTCAGTTCAGTTACTCATTACGTTATGTGGTGATTTCCACAAACAACTCTGCTTTTTTTTTTTTTTTTTTTTTGGTACAACTCCGCCGACTCCTGAGGCGCTACCCAATGGACACATTTAGCTCATTTATTTAAGGTCGACGTATCTACTTATGTAATTAAGACTTCTTCATAGATTTAACTTTTGCACATCTCCGGAAAATCCTTTCGAATAAAAGATTCATTCAATCAAGAGTAATTATTTTATGACTGTTATGACACCAACACGTCTTTGTCCTCTCACCTGAATACCTCACTGATAAATGGAATAGACACATTGCTCCTGTTGCAACTTATTATTGTATCAACAGATTTTAATGAATACTCTTTATATCTAGAAAAGAAATTACGAATCTGCGTGAACATGACTGTAATGGAAAATCTCAGATTATTTCTCTCCGATATTCCATCTTTGTGACAAGAATTTTGCTATTTACGTTGATACGAAATTTCGTGCAAATATTTTAATCTTGGGCAGAACTATCAATCATACTGCTGATTACTGCTCATTAATGCTGATAAAAAGCAAGAATTTCTTAAACCCAATTCCTGTCGTAATACACTCATCTCTGAAATTTAAGCAAAAATTGTTATTAATAGATTTCAGGAGTCTGAGGTAATTACTGTTTTCTCAATAAATTACTGTTCCCGCCATTATTCGAACTAGCAAAACATAAATTCCATTCATCATTCTTTATTTACATTTCCATGTTTATTAACATCTGTAGGCCACTGCCAACTAGAAAACCTCATAAATTCTTAAGTATCAAGAGTAAGATATAAATAAGACCTAAAATTAACGATTTTCCGATAACTGTGGTAAAATAAATTTTAAAAAATCCGACTGTATATCGGATTTTAACGCACAATTCCATGCTAAACTGTAGGTCCCAGAGAAAAAGAACTGGCCGTCCTACCGCTGACACAGTGGCTCAGTATGCCTTCTTCGGAAGGTTCCAACAACTTTCGAGTTGTGGACAAAGTTAGGTTATTTTTTAATACACAATATTCATATTCACATAAATCTGTTACCAGTGGTAAAAGAGCGGTGAGCACTCAAAGCATCCTAGCGGCGAAATCGGAACTACTCTCAAACAATGGGTGCAGTTATGCGTCACCAATTAGATTAGTAACCTAACCTTCACCTGCCTTTGGGTGCACTCATGCGTCACTAATTAGATTATGGTGCACTCATGCGTCACTAATTAGATTAGTAACCTAATCCTCACCAGCCTTTGGGTGCACTCATGCGTCACTAATTAGATTAGTAACCTAACCTTCCCCTGCCTATGGGTGCACTCATGCGTCACTAATTAGGTTACTTCAAGGTCATCGGTTCTATTGTTCTATTGTTAGGCCACCTGCGCCCTCTAATCTAACCATCACCTGCCTACACTCACCCCACTACGCCGCCCGTCGGAGGTTTATTGTTCTATTGCTAGGCCGCCAGTTCCCACAAACCTAACCGTCACCTGCATTCCCTCACCCCACTAACCCCAGTTTCAGCTGCCTCCTCCCCTTCCCCTCCTCTCCAATTGGCCAGCCATTTATGAAGCTACCTCGCCCCTCTAGGGCCTATTGTTCTATTGTTAGGCCACCTGCTCTCTCTAACCTAAAGGTCAACTGCCTTCTCCACCCCACCAGGTGTGACGCAACAGCGGCCTCCATCCACACCACATCGATCAGCCATTTGTGAGGCAAATACGGGCCGAAGCGTTTTTCACGTCATACATTTAAAATACACACAGATTGAGATATTTAACTCGGATAAATTGCATTCTACTGATCGTGAAATTGCCAATTTATAGAGGTCAACGTACAGGTGAAGTAAATTTTCACTTTATTAAACCGAGAATGCTAGGTCAGAACATTACACAAAAATGTCCCCATTTTATTCCTCGTGAGTTTTTAAATCACATGGCATTTACTTTCAGTCATTATAAAAGCACCACATATAATTACAGTTCTTCTTAGCGCCAGAGCGACTCAATGGTTAAGGCGTCTGACTGTAAAACTAGAAAGGTCTCCGTTTCGAAATTCCTGTATCGGTGGTGGATACTCAGAGGCCCGTAAACAAACCTTCACGTCTGACATTGCGTGCTGTGAAGTAGTCCATGCTTCGGTTTCCACGTTGGTGTTCTTAAGGAAGGTAAGGAGGGAAGGAGCTAGTCACTCTACCTCAAGTATTCATCCTTCAGGAAGGTTTCAACCAGAAACTTAAAGTATCTCCCTTTTACCTGTGCGCGCTAAGAGTGGGCGGCTGTTTACAAAATGTTACAGCGAAGAAGATAGTGTGGATTCTCAGTAGCCGACTCACTGGGGCTAAGACTAGAAGGTATTTCGATTTTAGCGAATTTTGAATGAAACAAATACAAGAATTTGGTCCATCAACTAAGAGGAAGCGCTAACGCTTAATAAAATACGATTTAAACCAAATTCATATCATGATTCGTTCACAATATATGAATTGTACAAATTAATGCTTCTAAACGCGGTAGGAATCTCTCCCCGTCGTATTCAAAGCGCCGCTTTGCTTCCCGCGTGGGGCGTTATTGTCCATAAACCACACAAGCCCCTTGCCTCTGAGTTAAAGCCAAATTTAATTTTACCTAATATATAACACACGATTTCTGCTCAACCATTCATCGTACAAGAAAATTAAAAAGATATCTGTACTCAGAAAAAGAAATTGTTTCCAGATATATAATCATACACCCGAAAAAATGACGCTGGTGGCTAGTTATTAAAAATTTTTGACTGTCAGTCAGGAATTGTTCGCCTCCCCGACTCACGGTAGATTAATGCCTCATTGGGGTCCATTAATCTCTTCCCTTTGTACGTGAAGGATCTTGACGCTTCACCGAGACGTTTTAATATTCAATCGGCATAGAAAAATATACGATTATCGGTACTCTCATCCCTTCACACTAATTCTCGCTCACAGGTTCAATTGTTATTGCCGCAGAATCATATTTCCCGAATAAAAACCTACTTCAGGCGAGCGAGTGTCCATCCACTCGACATAACACTATTCTATACCGAATATAGTGGCAGCTATTGCAAATATGGGTTCAGCCGAATGTGATGCAGCTACTTGTTGGTCTGTTTGAACCGCACCTGGTCGTTATGTGTCTACCCTTTTTCAAACAAATTTCACACAGAGGTTGATTCCTTTATATTGATTACTATACTTAGCCACTCGACATAACTCTATTCTATACCAAAAGTAGGCAGCTGAAGCTTGAAAAAATGTTTACGAGTGTATGTTTTGGGAAGTATACGAAGGAATACGTCCATGTGTTGGCCTCTCATGGTTTCCTGAAGTCACTCCAACCGAAATTGTTTCCTACCACCAAACACTTTTCTTTATTGACCTCGACGTCGATGAGCAGTAAAGGGAAAAAAGTTTAGGGGGGTATACTAATCCCAGTATTGATGATAGTATTGACAGTTCCAGAACAAAGCTGCATGAAATCACCGGTTCAATATTTAAAATATCAAGAATGTCAGTATGTAAGATTTGTACTCCGAAACACACAGTCAAAGGGGAGGGACCACACACGCTGTCGGCCTACAGTAAGTGTTTCCATTGGTGTCAGTTTTATTCAACACACACAATCATCATTATTTTTTTTTAAATGAACTCGCTTTGGGTTCTATCTGTCCAGGTGGAATTTAGTAATTGATTTTAAACTAACTTCTCGATGAGCTAGAGACTTGAAATTTTGACCAAAGCTCAGAACTGGATGACAATGCATGAAAATGTGAAAAAATTGGAAAATTTGCCCAGAAAATTGAAAAATTCGGAGGAAACTGAAACTACTCTTTTCTATGGACTGATTTGATCAGGTTTGTACCTGCCCGCGGTTTCGAATTCAAGGTCAGAGGCAGGATATCAGGTTACACCGCGAGGTATCGGGTTACAAGGCCAACATTAGGAGCTCAGGTTACACTGGAACACCTGCATAGAGTATCGGGTTTCAAGGTCAACGGTAGGATATCAGGTTACATTGGAACACCTGCATAGAGTATCGGGTTTCAAGGTCAGCGGTAGGGTATCAGGTTACATGGAGGGGGAACTCAGGTTTCAAGGTCGGCGGAAGGGTATCAGGTTACAAAGAGGGGAAACTGAGGTTACAAGGTCAACGGTAGGATATCAGGTTACACTAAAACACCTGGATAGAGTATCGGGTTTCAAGGTCAGTGGTAGGGTATCAGGTTACATGGAGGGGCAACTCAGGTTTCAAGGTCGGCGGAAGGGTATCAGGTTACAACGGAACACCTGCAGAGGGTATCAGGTTACAACGCGGGGTTTCGGTTTCAAGGTCAGGGGCAGGGTATCAGATTACACTGGAGCACCTACACAGGGTGTCAGGTTACAAGGAGGGGGAACTGAGGTTTCAGGTTACACTGGAACACCTGCATAGAGTATCAGGTTTCAAGGTCAACGGCAGGGTGTCAAGTTACACGGAAGGAACACCATCATAGAGTATGAGGTTACAACTGAACACCTGCAGAGGGTATCAGGTTACACCGGGCTGTATCGATTTCAAGGTCAGTGGTATGGTATCAGGTTACAAGGAGGGGGAACTGAGGTTTCAAGGTACACGGTAGGGTATCAGGTTACAAGGAGGGGAGGGGAGGAGCGTATCAGTTACAAGGAGGGGAGGGGAAGGGGGTATCGATTACACTTCTTTGGTCCAGGGTTGTAGCCGTCGCCATCCTCCATAAGAGCCCATGTAGCCGTCGCCATCCTTCTCCATCTACTGTTAATTTTAAGATATGTAATGCATAACAGATTTGATTAAATTTAGAGTTCAAATATTGAATATGTCTATTCCATTTAACATCAGATTGAATCCATAAACCTAGAATTTTTAATCTAATTTGTTTGCTAAAGTCTGATTGTTCAAAATATTATTTGGATTGGCAGGGTTCCTGTTTTGAGCAGTATGGAAAGTTACTGCAATGGTTTTTTCACAATCTATTATTAAATGATTGTTTTTGGACCATTCAGATAGCTGGTTAGTGGTTTTATTAATACTTTGATGAAGAACTTCTTCGGTTTCACCTTTCATTATAAGTGTTGTGTCATCTGCAAAGAAAATATTATTATGTGACTCAACATTTTCATTAATGTCATTGATATACAAAAGAAACAGGAGGGGTCCAAGAGCTGAATCCTGTGGAATACCGTGTTTAATACTTCTAATGTCTGATACATGCTCTCTGATTATTTCACTTTCTGTGCCCTTACATTTTAAGGTGACAGCCTGTTTCCTTCCATCAAGGTATGACTTTAACCATTTGTATGCTATGCTGTGTAAGAAGCTTACAGAAAGAAGAGACATGCTGGTAGGTCATATTTTGAGACATGCTGGATTAGTTAATTTGCTGGTGGAGGGAACAGTGGAAAGTAAGAACTGTAGAGGAAGACAGAGATTACAATATATGAAGCAGATAATTGAGGACGTGGGTTGTAGGGGATATGTAGAGATGAAGAGGACAAGAGGTTATCACAAGACAGGAAGGGGTGGAGGATTGCATCAAACCAGTCGAAAGACTGATGACAGAAAAAAAAACCCTTACACCATAATGATAAAGCTTAGACAAGAGGATTTTATGATCTACCACATCAAAAGCTTTAGACAAATCAAGAAATATGCGTTACTTTTTCTTTTTTATCAATTAGTTTTAATATACTGTTAATGCAAGCATAAATAGCTGTCTGGGTTGATTTCCCTGATCTAAATCCATGTTGTGAATCAGATAATATATTATTCTTGTTAATGAAGCTTATTAACTTTTTATACATAATTTTCTCTAGTATTTTTGAGATAGCAGATGGGATGGTAATAGGCCGATAGTTATCTAGTTTATCTGTTTCTCCCTTCTTATGTATCGGAATAACTTTTGCTATCTTTAGTATTTCTGGGAAAGTACCAGATTGTAATGAACTATTACAAAAATGTGTAAGGCCCTCCGCACACGGCGCGATCGCCAAGCGATGCGTCCTCGTCTCGTACTCGTCGTGTCCGAACTTCTTATGGAAGGCAGTGGGGAGCCGCCAACGGAGCGATTCGCGTGCGATCAGTACTCGGCACTAGTGCGATCGGTTTGGAAGTTCGCTTGACGCTCGAGACGAGTGAGACCTTGGAGGCGTTTAACATTTTCTTTGTCGGTGAAGTAGAAAAACAGCATGTTATGTATAACTACACGCTTGCTGCATGTTCAAGAAAGAACTGCATATGAAAGAGCATGGAACGAGGCTGCAACGGCAGTAAAGTTAACAGGTACTATGTACGTAGATTCACTTTATTTTTAATACTACATTTTTTATGATAATTTTATTCCAATGCATATTTGGTAGGCATTACAATATAGAAAAATTACGTGACAATAATTTAAGATGAGAAATAAATTGTGCATAGTATTATTGTTAAAACCAGTATTTCCATTGCCAAGGTATTGAAGCTTGTGGAGTGATAAAATAATTTGCTAAATATTCTCTCAAATAATTAGCTGTTGATTGATTGCTTATTGCTGGGTGTGGAAACAATGTTGTTTGTAGTAACATTTAAGTCACAATTATCGTCAGGTTGGTCTGTGTATTGGATACCTTCTATTTTTCTGACGTAACTATGTACTACACATGTAGATTTCACAATGTCAATGACCTTGTTCACATCGCGGCAACGTATCGGAATATTAAACACTTGGAATTTTTGTCATCATTTCAAAAGAACATTCGATGCTTTTATTATCTGTAGTTGAATATTCTTTTTACATTATAAAGAGCCTGTTTTGAGTAAGGTCTCATCAGGTATCGTAATAAAGAAAATGCCTATACCGGATTTTTTGATGCCATTAAACGAGGGGAGGCGGCAAGTGTCTAGGGTTTTTCGTTCCGTTTGTCGTCTCGACTTTGCCAAATAAAAACGAAAAATTGAAAATCCATCACACTAAATGTTACAGTCAAACACTGTAGTTTGATAACTTGATAACTGATACAGGTACATGTAATTACTATGTTTCTTCTTTTCTTTCTAGTGACCGAACGCAAGGAGAAGTGGAGGAATTTGAGGAGCACTTTCGTTAAAAAATTCAAACCTCCCCCAAGCAGAACAGGATCAAGAGGGGAAAAAAGCATACTGTCTGAAAGACGAAATGAAGTTTGCTCTTCCGTTCTTCAAGGGATCAATTTTAGAAAATGGTAAATTACCTCAAATCCCTCCAGAGAATGAGGTAGCTGAAGAAAATGAAGAAATACAGACGTCCCCGAGTCTTCGAACGCACCATCTGTATTGCAAGATCCACTGGCTCCTCCACTTGTCCTCTCTTTCATATCCCTTTCTACACCGTTCAATGAACCTTCTACGTCGGCCCCAGTGCCTGTTGTAGTGGATTACCAACCTGGCCATTCCAGAGACACACCTATTCGCAGGAAACATATTACCAGAAAACGAAAGAGAGGAGTAACAAGCGACAACTGTGCTGCAGTCGTCACTGTCTTCGCTGAATATTTGCAGGCCAAAAAAGATAAACTTTGTGTAGCTAATACAAACTCGCCAGCTAATAAAAGAAAGAGGGCATCAAACGTTTTGTACTAGGTCTTGTGTCTGACATGTTACTTATGACAGATGCACAACTCAGAGCATTTAAACGAAGGACTTTGTTCTTAATAGATGAAACAGTAGGAGTTAATCCTATTGACTTCCCAACACGAGGAATGGATTTACAATATGTAAGTCATAGTTCTTTATCTACATATACTGGGGCAGCAAATGAAATTTTAAAGATTCCAGTTCACAAACTGAAAACGAGACCTCACTGTCAGTTGGCTCTCAGAATGCACTGAGCAACAACCAAAAGCGTTTAACACTATTATAAATATTTAATATCTGTTTATACTTTATCTTATTGTTAAAAAAATATAATTCTTTGTATAAAATATTGATGTAATAAACATTTGTGAAATATTATGTTAATTCTTACATTAATGTAATTAACATTTCTTCCACAATTAGTACACATTCCCTCATGTTTGTATTTCGCTGGTGGATAATTTCCACAAGCTCGGTATATGAATCTTTTAACATTTTTTAGAATGCATGAAATCTGGCGTCTGATTCTTTTAGTTCAGTGGCCGCAACGAATTCCTATCGAGTTGGGCTGCACCCTATACCACGTTGAAAACACCGGTTATCGTCTGATCACCACAGTTAAGCAACGTTGGGCGTCGTTAGTACTTGGATGGGTGACCGCTTGGGAACACCGCGTGCTGTTGGCATTGCAACTTTTTCGTTTTTCTTGGTGGTTTCTCCAATGCCCAGTCACGTCGCATTTTTCCCATATCTATAACATCTGTTTGTAGTAGAGTTATGGAGCATATTATATGCTCGAACATTATGAATTTTCTAATTGATTATAACCTGCTTACAACAAATCAACACGGATTTCGGAAGAAAAGATCATGTGAAACACAGCTGGCCCTATTTACACACGACGTAATGAAAGTTATCGATGCAGGTTCATAAGTAGATGCAATTTTTATAGATTTCCAGAAAGCCTTTGACTCTGTGCCACACAACCGCCTTTTAGCGAAGCTTCGAGCGTACGGTATATCGGATCAGCTTTGTGAATGGATAAAGGATTTTCTAACTGGTCGGTCGCAGTATGTTGTGGTTGAAGGAGAAAGTTCTTCTAATCTAGATGTTACATCGGGCGTACCTCAAGGAAGTGTAATAGGACCACTTCTTTTCTTAATTTTTATAAACGATCTCGGAGACAAAGTGAAAAGCCTTTTTAGATTGTTTGCTGGTGATGCGGTTATTTATAGAGAAGTAATAATTTGGCCGATTGCTTAGAAATTCAGCATGATCTGGATGTTATTTTGGCTTGGTGCGCTGAGTGGCAACTTACTCTAAATTGTAAAAAGTGCAAGACAATGAGCATAACTAACAAAAAGAATCCAATTGTTCAGAAATACGAGGTAAACAGTTCAGTTATTGATATGGTCGATTCTATGAAATATTTGGGAGTAACAGTAGAAAGGAACATGAAATGGGACATACACATTAATTCGTTAGTAGGTAGAGCAAATTCTAGGCTGCGATTCATAGGTCGAATCTTGAAAAATTGTAATGAACAAACAAAGGAGATAGCGTACAAATCTCTTGTGCGTCCACATTTGGATTATTGTTGTGCCATTTGGGACCCGTTTCGTAAGGGATTCATCGAAAGTATAGAGAAAGTACAGAGAAGAGCCGCTCGATTCGTGACCGCTTGCTACAGTCCTAACGAAAGCGTCACAGAACTGATTAGTAGACTAGGTTGGGAGTCTCTGGTAGATAGACGACACACGTTTCGTTTAAACTTATTGGAAAACATGCGTACTCCCACTTTCACTTTTGAGTGTAGTGAAATACTTCTTCCACCAACCTATTTGAGTCGGAAGGACAGGAAAGATAAAATTAGAGAAATAAGGTGCCGGACTGATTCTTATATGAATTCTTTTTTCCCTCGTACCATTAGGGATTGGAATGCACAGCAAAGAGATTAGCTTTGGTGCTGAGCACCCTCTGCCACCCACAATTTTGTGAATTGAAGAGTATATATGTAGATGTAGATGTAGATTTCCTCTTCTTCCTCATTTGCATTTAAGTGAATAATAGTAGGCCTACATAACTTTATCCTCTTCTTCAATTAAACTTGACATTTCAAAATCAGAATAACCTCCTAAGGATATATCAGATGAAACCTAGGTACACAACCCTTTCCACCTATTTCTACAGGCAGACTGGCTACTTTAAACTCTTCGTTGGCGGACCCCAGTTCGCGTGAAACGCTCGTGATGCACGAACCCGTGCCCCACACGACGAGCGGTGGTCGCGCCGTGTGCGGAGGGCCTTAGTGGTCGAATTATGTATCTAGCACATTTCTTTAGGATTGTATCAGGAATTCCATCAATTCCTGCACAGAATTTATTCTTTAGTTTTTTTAAGGCAATGGAAATTTCTTCCTCTTGAACATTATCAATAAAAAGTGATTTACCACATGCTCTTATCTTATTATCACCTATTTTTTAATTATATTTAAATGTTTAAAATAGTTCTTCAGGAATACCAGTAAAGTAACCATTACCGTACCTGTTTTCTTTCTTATTACGTTCCACATACCGTAGCTTTTGTTAGTGGAGTTATAAATAAATCTATCATTTTGCAATTTTTTTGCTTCTTTTATAACTTTGTTTAATATAGCTGAGTATTTTTTATAGTAGGCCCCAAATTCAGATGTAGTGTGGTTGTGTTTGTATACTTTGTGAAGAAGTATTTTTTTTTTTTTTGACATGAATTTTTTATTCCTGCTGTTATCCAGGTGTTATGAGATGCACTGTTTTTTATTATTTTTATTTTTAGACGAAATGCTATATCAAAATAATATTTTAATAGCTTACTAAACATATTGAATTTCTCATTTAAATCATCTAATTGAAAAATATCTCCCCATGATTCCTTACCTTGTAAATAATTGAAGTTTGCAATGTTTTCTTCATTAAATGATCTGGTTTTTATTTTCTTTGTGGCATTGTGTAGGCTATATTTTTTTCTTTTACATACATAGTTAGTATCAGAGCAAAGTGATCACTGAAATCGGGGTTGTATATTTCAACTAAGAAACTTTGTTAATGAAAATTTGATCCAGGGCTGTCTTACTGAATTCTGTGACTCTTGGATTATTTACTGTGTGATGTAAACCATATGAATTAAGGAGTTGTGTTAACAAGTCTCTATTTTTGTTGCTTTTTAGGTAATCCACATTGAAATCTCCACATATTATTAAATCAAGATTTTGCTTGCTAATATTGTTTAAGAGTGACTCTAATCTTTGCATGAATAAGTCAAAATTTCCATCCGGAGATCTGTACACACAAACTAATATCTTTTTAAATTTGGGTAGTTTAACAGCTGTGAATTCAAAGTTCTTTTCTGAAATCAAGTGATTATTATGTAAAAAAGGTTCATATTCTATATTGTTTCTAAGAAAAATGCATACTCCCCCTTTTTGGTTATAAGATCTACAATAATTATTAGCCAAGATATAACAACAAATCTTCTAGGGTTTGCAGCCGGATTTTATTATAAAGCGACAAGCTTTCGGCTACTAGCTCAGTAGCCATCTACAGGTCGATTATGTATCGGCGATCTTGCCTTGATGATACCAGGCGTTTACTGGTGTCGCTTAGCAACCTCATGACGCTCGCAGTCCCGCTTCACTGTGATTGGTCGAGGCGGCGGTCACCCATCTAAGTGCTCACCACGCTGACCGTTGCTTAACTATCGGAGCTTAGCTGTGGCGGTCACCCTTCCAAGTTCTCACCACGCGCAGCGTTGCTTAACTGCCGGAATCTAGCTTTTGTGGCACGCAACCAATAGGTACCACAGTTAGGAAGTCGTCGAGTCCCCGCCCTGATTGGTCGATTGGCTGTCCACACTCCACCGGATCGCCGGCAACCAGGGAACGTGGCCCGCAAAGTATAGATAACCCTGGTTTCCAAGCGTTGCTCAGCAAATAACCCATGTCACGGTTAACCAGGTTGTTATGTAACCGTATTTCTATTGCTTCTTTAACCACGGACTCCCAAAAGAACGAACATTTTGTCAGCACCTTCACGTTGTCACAGTGAAGCGGGACTGCGAGCGTCATGAGGTTGCTAAGCGACACCAGTAAACGCCTGGTATCCATCAAGGCAAGATCGCCGATACATAATCGACCTGAAGATGGCTACTGAGCTAGTAGCCGAAAGCTTGTCGCTTTATAATAAAATCCGGCTGCAAACCCTAGAAGATTTGTTGTCATTTATTCGCCGGGAAAGCCTGCATTCGCATATAGCCAAGATATAATTTGAAATATTAACATATTGAATCTGTTCATTCTTAAGACAGTGCTCTGTAATACACAAAACTGAAATTTCTCTGATTTGATTATTAACTAGCATCTCTAATAAAACAGTTTTATTTGAAATGGACTGAACATTCTGATGATATATCTTTAGTTTATTTTCGTTATGTGTTGGTGCATCGTTTCCTCTCATGTTTCTGGTACTATTATAACACTTGTCTATTTGTACAGAATTCTTGTCATGCTTTTGCCAAACCTTTGACAAAGGTTCTTTTACAAGTTTCGCTGGTTCTGACTTATTAATTCCTGATCATCCTGATTCCAATGTAATGGCATTGACTCTATCTTTTCACTAAATTTACAATTTTCGTGATTTTGGAACTTACATAACCTTTACCTAACGAATTTAAGTATAGCCTGGTAAACTGGGTTATGCTGATATGTGTAGGCGATTGTGGGAAGTGCTAGCTCATTCTGCTTTGTTCTCAGCGATTCTAACTTCAGAGCCTACTTTTGAGTAGGCCTACTGGTACTGCACATGTTTATTTGGAAACTTTCATTTGGAGAGTAAATCTGAAGCAAGTCTTTCTAAACCAGGTAATGACGACGAATAATAAATGTTATGACTACACTCTCTAAGTACTTAAGTAACGAAATATGTGTTCGCTGTTTTGTCGCTTACCCAACAATGCTTTTAAAAGATTGCGGATTTGTGGGGGAACTTTGTGACACTTTCACACTGTGACAATCATACCAATGAACAGTTTCCGGGCATGCTCAAAGAACTTGCAAATCTTTAAACGAAACGGTGAGAAAACTTGTGTGTAGAATATACTCTGTGAACAGACACCAGGTTTGGTGCAAAGCGAAAACGCAGAAATGGCAGACATAATTGGTGATAGTCTGATTGAGCATATCAAAGGCGAGAGAAACGAATTTGTTGAAAACAGACTGGGAGCGAGACAGACGCGACTTAAGGCCCCCGCAGGGAAGCGCATCTCTCCTTCGGACGTCTTAGAAATAAATGTCCAAACTGTCGATGATGGCACTAAACCTTCTACATCAAATCATTTAGAAGCCTTAACAAAGAACGCTGAGAAGTATTTGAAGCCCACGAAATAAATGTCAACGATGAAGAAACCTTTTAAATGTTTCTTAACTTTGTGACGACTTTTTCTAGCCTTTTTTCTGTTACTGTTATTGATTTGTGACTCAAAAAATAACTAATTAACGTAAAAATTTCAATAACAGTAATGTAAAATATTGTCCATTTAGATTTACTTTCTTCTAAACAAGGTATAAAGTTATTTTCAAATTTTTAGTGTACTATTTTTTAAAGGCGGTTTTTATAATTTTTTAAACAATTATTTTATTTGAGTGCAATTTCACCATCTTAATAGTATTGTTTTTTCATTTTTTTAATTATAATTCCATCAGTATTTTTGTTAAATTATTCAGCAATTCACTCAGTAATTTATTCAAATCCCTAACTCCATTACCAACAAAAGAAAATTTTTCCACTCGTTATGCCTGAATTCAAGTGCCAGCTTGTAAATGGCTATCACTTCCATGAACTGCTAATTCATCTATCGATATTGTAATTCACAATATAAACCTTAGACACTACTACTACTACCACTCTTTTGCCCTTTATCCTTTCTTCCAATGACTCTCATCCCAGCTCCCTTATCATGTGAGTTATTGATTGTGTTCTGTGGTAATTTTCACAAACAAATCTAGCTGCCCTCCTTTGCATCCTCTCCAACTTCTGTATCTGATACACAAAATGTGTATCCCATAGTGAACCACCATATTAAAGTAATGGTCTGACCAAGGTTTTGTATCTTAGTTCCCTGGTACACCCCATTATAGCCCTCTCCAGTAAATGAAGAATTCTGGAACCTGTTCCCACCACTTCCCTGATTTGTCTTGCAAATGATATGTCAAAGTATTTACATTTCACTTCTTCAATAAGCAATTCCTCCTCCATTGTAAAATCATAAACAACATTTACTTTTCTATCTATGTACCTAATGAGCTGACTCTTTATGGAACTTATCTTCAGGCCATAATGACCTGCCAGCTAGATATTCTGTCCTGATGTTCCCATAGTTGTCTAGAATTCTCTCCCGTTTAAATCATATTATATAACATAATGTCATCAGAAAACAACCTACATCCTGACTGTAAACCATCAACACAACCATTCATAAGAATAATGGACCGCAATGGTTCCTATAAACTACATTGTGGCACTCTCATTTTCAGTTTTTTCTACTTTCATATTGTATTTCCTGCCCTAACATTTTAGATTCTATCTTTTCACAATTCCTCTACCCATCCACTCAAATAGTTTTACATTATTTACCAACATTTTATAGCATACACTATCAAATGGAGCAGTCTGGTAACTCAGTGGATAAGACGTTTGACTGGAGATCGAATCCACGTCTCAACAAGGATTTTCTCAGGCCCTTAACCTGACCTGGCACCACTTGCTGTATAATGTGAAGTATGCCAGAACACTTCTGTGGTTTAGATTCCAAGTGAAACTGTAGGTCCCCTATACCTGATATGATTACCGGGTTAAGTTAGGTAAGGAGGAAAGTATCTGGCCACCCTACTTCTGACACCAGGCTAAGTATATCTCTTTCAGGAGAGTATAACAATCTTCAGGTTGCATGCCAAGCTTGGCTAACTGTTACTATCATATGCCTTAGAGATATCAAGTGCTACACTGTCAATTTGGCCTCCCTTGTACATATAATCTGAAATATCCTTGTTTTGCAAACCAGTTTTTCTCATAGGCACTTCTGATGTGGATGCGTATCAATATCTCCACCAATTTGCATGCTGCTGGCATCAAACTAATTGGCCTGTTATCTTCAACCCTGCTGGTGACCCCTCCTTTATGGACCGGTACTATCACACTTTTTCAGTCCACTGATTAATAGCATGTCGCCAGACACAAACTAAATACTACCGGTATTTCAGAGTGTGGTACAAAGCCATAAACCCACACGTCTTTAGTAATATTGTCCACACCAGCCCATTCAGCTTTCTTAGTTCCCTAATATAATCTTCAGGATCTATTTTCAATCTTTTAGTCAGCTCATTTAAATGGAGAAGATCCGTGGTAACCTTTTTTTTTTCATTGTTACTCGCAACAGTATATGAATTCCTTCCCTTCAGATTCTTACATGGCTACAGAAATTTCTAGCTGCATCATTCAGCGACTCCCCTACACCAATATTACTATTCATAGACCCATATTTGTTGCTATTAATTCCTTGTTTGGTTGTTACCTACTGTCTTGCTGTGTCTTCCCTTTGTTTTGTTCAAGAAAAACAAAGATACTTTTATAGTGTTTGTTGATTTATAAAAAGCTTTTGATTATGTTAGGTGGGTCAAGATGTTCAAAATTTTAAAGAAGTCAGGTCTAAAGTATCGAGACAGAAGAATACCATATAAACTATATAAGAATCAAGTGACTATAATAAAAGTAGAGAATCACGAGAGACATGCATCAGTTAAAAAGGGTTTGAGACAAGGTTGTAGTCTATCCTCATTAATATTCAACTTGTATTTAGAAGAAGCAATAGCATAAGTGTTCAGGGAGAAAAAAATCAGTATGCTACGATTTGTTAGTGACATTGTCTTGTTAGCAGAAAGGGCTGAGGATTTTAAGAAGTTACTGAAAGGCATGAATAAAATACTGATGGAAGATTTTGGACTGAATATAAATCAAAGAAAGACAAAAGTGATGAAATGTAGCAGAAGAGATACCAATACTAGTAGACTAAATATAAAAATAGGATCGGATGCAATAGGAGAAATAACTGAATTCTGTTACTTGGGAAGCAAAATTACAACCAATGGCCGAAGCAGGGATGATGTTAAAAGCAGAATAGCACTAGAAAAAGAGCCTTCATGAAAAAGAGAAATCTTTTAGTTTCAAATATTGATCTAGGAATTAGAAAGAACTTTTTAAAAATGTATGTGTGGAGCACTGCACTTTATGAAAGTGAGACATGGACTTTAGGAATATCGGAAAGAAAGAAAATGGAAACATCTGAAATGTGGTGGTACAGAAGAATGCTGAAAATTAAGAGGACAGACAAATTAAGAAATGAACGAGTTTTGGAAATGATGGGTTAGGAAAGAAGTTTGTGGAAGAAGCTTACAGAAAGAAGAGACAGGCTAGTAGGTCATATTTTCAGACATGCTGGATTGGTTAATTTGCTGGCGGAGGGAACAGTCAAAGGTAAGAACTGTAGAGGAAGACAGAGATTAGAATATATGAAACAGATAATTGAGGACATGGGTTGTAAGGAGTATGTAGAGATGAACAGGTTGGCACAAGACAGGAACGGATGGTAGATTGCATCAAACCTGTCAAAGACACGACAGCAAAAAAAAAAAAAAATTTATAATAATAATACTTGTAGTGTTGGCCTATATATATAATATATTTAAATAAAGCCATATCAATTACTTATTATTAAATTAATAAACTTTTTAATGCAAAATATTGATTAATGTAACAATAGTAAAAATATAGGAGGATACCTTACTGAAGAATCGAAAGTTCGTAACGAGCTTTCTGTATTGTTTCAGAGGCTGAAGGAAGCGGTGTTATTAAGTGATGCTCCCATGATCAATTTTTCAACTGATGATCGATAGAGAAGGTGCTGCCTATGTTGTTACAACCTAACACTCTCAGCAAAAGCAAGCGGAATGACAAACTCAAAAGTTTTAGTAACAATATGAAACAGTAGTCCTACTTATTAAGATAAAGCAAACAATAATAGATTAACATCACCAAAGCACACAATAGTGAAAGATTAAATAGAATACATTGATCATTAACACATGCATGTCAGCAAGATGACAGCAACTAAAATACTTTTATTTGATTTTTGCATGTGGTGCGGGCCCCTAGGCTACAGCCTAGACCTAAATGCGGCCCTGCTCAGACTGTTCCACTAACAAAACAACGTCATCAGCAAATCTTCACATTTTTTCTCCTTGGACACTTACGCAACATTCAAATGTATCTATTACTTCCATTATTGCTTGAATATTAATGGAGACAGACTACAACCTTGTCTCTCACCCTTTTCAACAGACGCATGTCTCTTGATTCACTACTTTTATCATAGCCACTTGACTCTTATATAAATTATAAAGTAGTATTGTATCTCAATATTCTACACTCAATTACTTTAAAAAAAAATCCCTCTTAACAATATCAAAAGCTTTTTCTTTTCTACTTCACTTTTCTTTTTTGCATTTCTTGTTTATTTTCTTTCTAAAATGTCTGTACTGATCTCTTCCTGAGCATTTTCATGCCTTCTTCTCTGATCCATTAACTCCAAAATTTGTTCTGTGATCCAAGGTTTTTGAGTGGCTTGTTTTCTAAAGCCTAATGTCCTTCAAGGTGTACTATTTGTCCTCAGTTGAACACCTTTCAATTTCTTAAACCCATGTCTGCAAATTTTTCACCCGTGTTAAATTGTTTCAGTTTGTTCACTTCCAGTCTATTCTGTTTGTATTGCTTCTTTATTATCTTGAATTTCATCCCAGTGCTGGATCTAATTCGCTTGCCCCGGGCAAGAACATCATGTTTGAAGGGGCAGTAAATGGCAAATTCTTGTGGTGGTGACCTTTCTTGTAACTCTACTGCACTGATCGGCAACCACAAGGGGGACAGTTAAACAGCTCCATTCTACCCCAAGTGACAAATTAATGTTTGAAGTGGGGCGATCTCAAGTTTTTCCCCACCTCAGAAAATTCTTAGATCTGCCAATGTTTCAGCCTGCACTTCATATCTATCAGATTGTGATCATAGTCTATGTCAGTTCCTACGTATGGTTTAGTGTAAAATTTTATTCCTGAATCTTTGTTTGACTATGATATAATCTAGCTGTATCTACCTGTATCCCCTGGACGTTTCCAGGTGTATACCTTTTGTGCACGATTATTAAATAGTGTGTTTGCCATGACTGGTTTATATTTTTCACAAAATTCCAATAACCTGCTTCCTTGGTCATTCCTTTCACCTAGACCAAAACTTTCTGCGGTATTCTCCTCTTTACCTTCTTCCACTATCACATTCCAATCACCCATGATTATTAGATTTTCACCCTACTTCACATATTGGATTAATTCTTCAATTTCATCACATATTTTCTCTATTGCTTCACCATCTTCCTGTGATGTTGCCATATACACTTGTATTAACACGGTTGGCACAGGCTTACTTTCTACACCTCATCAAAATAATCCTGTCACTAAACTGTTCATAATAACTCACCATTTTCCCTACTATCTTGTTCATTATATATCCTACACCAGCAGCTCCACCGACAGCTTGTGTGCTAATTATACCTAATCCCAGTGACATCTAACTTAAGTCGTTGTATATCCATTTTTAAGTTTTCTAATCTACCTGTCCTATTCAGATTTCTAACATTTCACACTCTAACTCATAGAATGTTTCTATTCATTCTTATGATTCCAACCTGGAGATCCTCCAATTGGGGGACTTTTACCTAAGGAATATTTTACCATGGAAGAAGCCATCATTATATATGTGTATGGCTTCCCACTGCCTTCTGCATCCCGACGCCTTTAATTATTTCTGATTCATCCGCCTTTACATGCGGTTTCCAACCCCAAGAGCAAGAGGGTCCCTGGATCACTTCCTGCTCTTCCTACCTCCTTTCAGGAGGCCATTGGTAAGCAGTGGGTGACTCCTCATACCATTTTTATTCTACCTCTTTTACACTGTGCTGATAGTCTCCTTCACACATACTGGAACTTTTCCTGAAATATCAATTCCAAAAAAATTACCTTTGTATAATAGCACCTATAATGGACCTTTAGTTTTGGCCACTGGTTAACTGAACCCTCTAATATCCGTCATAATCACTTATTCCTTCTGTGACCTGCTATTCCACAATGAGCTTTAGTAGGAAGATATCTATTGTGTTATGTCCCTTTATGATCTACTCTACTACTTGTGTATACCCTCCTTACTAAAGTATCTGAAAACTTCTGCTCCCTTTAGTTTTTATCTTTTAGATAAAAACCACTCCTGGTAAATTTAAGTCTCCACCAATAATGACCATTTTAACTTCACAGATGAATTTAATTTCTCTAAAAGTATGTCACCTTCATTATTCATTCTAGCACTGCAGAACTCCCAGAAATGTACGAGTATCTCACCAATCTGATATATGAACATTTGTGAACTGCAGTATTCTTTGTTATACAGTATGAAATCTCCATCATTTGTTCCTCTATCCCTGTGGTACACTGCAGAACCACTGGGCAAAACCGCATTGTCTAGCACAATGTCCTTTAAATAAGGTTCTTTCTTCTTCCTCTTCCGAATAACCCATTTGGAGGGTACAATAAATCAACTTTGGTTATGTTTCTTTGTATTTAATTTTCTTTGCTTCCAAACTTCCTTCATTCTTTGAGTGTGTTGTTCCTTTTGTTCCTGGGTCCATTTCCTTCCCTTTATGTATTTCTGTCTCTTCTGAAAACCTGCCTTGTGAATTACTTCTCTAAAAAGTGTTCTGTTGTCTATTATATCTGCTTTCACTCCAGCATTTTTCATGTCCTTTTCAGTTTCAGTGAACCATGTAGGTTCGTATTTGTATTTGTTCAGTAAGGTGAAGATCTGTTTTGTTAGCCTATTATTATCCATTCTGTATATGTGCTCGTAAAATTTCAGTCTTCTTTTCCTCATTATAACTGTTAATTTTTCTACTTTCGAATATAGTTCTCGGTTTGATCTTAATTTGTATTCAGCATTACTATTAGGTTTGGGTCCCAGTATTTTTCTCAAGATTATTCTTTCTACTTTTTCCAAGATCCCCATATCTTGTTAGCTTAAGTGTTTCTGCCGAATACAACGTTTCTGGTCTAACCACTGCTTGATAGTGCCTTAGTTTTGTGTTCCATGATAAGGATTTTTTGTTATATATGTTCTTTGTCATATGAAATGCTCTTTCCATTTTATGCATTCTAGTTTCTATCGCAGTCTTTTCTTTTGTGTCGTTCGTTATCCATTATCATAAATATTTAAAACAATTTGTTTTAGCTATTGTGCCATTGCGAAGTTTAAGATTTTGAGGAGCATCATTGATGTTTGTCATGAACATTTTTTTTTTTTTTTTTTCCAAAACATATGTGTCTCCTACTATGGCTGCCTGTTTCTCTAGTTCTTCGATTTGTTCTTTTGGACTATCCAGTGAATCAGTAATTACCACCATGTCATCTGCAAAAACTAGACAATCTATGGTGATTTTATTTGGATTTCTTCCCAGCTGAATACCCTTTGTGTTGATGGCTTTCCTCCATTCCCTCACTACTTTTTCTAATGCACAGTTGAAAAGTAGTGGAGACAGACCATGTCCCTGTCTCACACCTGAATTAATTTCAAACGGCTCGGAAATTTCTCCCATAAATTTTACTTTGGACGTCGTATTTGTTAGTGTTCCTTTAATTATTTCAGTTGTTTTATTATAGAGTCCTAATTCTTTCAGAATATCTATTAGTACATTTCTGTCAATTGAGTCATAGGCCTTTTTAAAGTCCACAAAGGTAATTACATATTTCAAGTTCCTGATTTTTCTCATTTCTATTATGTTCTTTAAATTAAATATTTGTTCTGTGCAAGATCTGCCCTTTCTAAATCCTGCCTGATATTCTCCTATTTGTGGGATCTAGTATACCTTCAGCTCTCTTTAAAAGTGCCTTGGACAATATTTGTAGGTCACTTCCACGAGGGAGATACTCCTATAGTTGTTAGGATCTGTTTTGTCTCCTTTTTTATGGAGGGGATGTATTAAAGCCGATGTCCACTCTGGTGGTAAGCCGTTTGTCTCCAAATTTCATTGATGATTTCTGTTAAACATATGATCATGTTATCACTAGTGTGTTCCATAATTCAGCAACTATATTATCTTCTCCAGGTGCTTTGTTATTCTTAAGCTCTTTTATGATTTCTTTAATTTCTTCTATTGTTGGTGGCTTTGAGTCTAGTTGCCTTGGTATCATGTTATCAAAATTAAATTTTTCTTTCGGTGTATCACAGTTGTATAGTTCTTTAAAGTATTCAGCAAGAATTCTACAGTTCTCAATATTGTTGTATGCGGTTTTCTGTGTTTTTGGGTCTTTAAGTTGTAAGCTTGGTGGTGAGTATTTCTTTAAATTATTCTTAAATGTTTTGTAAAAGTCTCTTATGTTGTTTTTCTTCAAATCTGATTCAATTGATGATGATTGGTCTTTGATATACTGTGTTTTGACCCTTCAGAGACCTTTGGATGTTAGTTTCCTGGCTTGTATAAATTTTTCCCTATTCTTCTTGCTTTTATTTGCATTCTAGATGTTCCAAGCATGTTGTCTTTTCACAATAGTTCATCACACTCATTATTCCACCAAGCATGTTTCCGTGTTTTTTTAAGGAGAATTGTTTCTTCTACCGTTTGTAAAATGTCTTTTTGAAGCTGTTGCAAACCTTTAGTAATCTCTTTCTTTTCCAAGAGCATTTTGAAATCATTTACTTTAGCCAACTTCTGTGCGTCAAACTTTTTTGGTTTGGATTGATTCTTTTTTTTTAAATGATTGGCTTAATTTTGAATTTAATGATGGATAAGTAGTGATCTGAATCTAAACCAGCACTCTTAACAACTTTAACATCAAGTATCTCCTTCGCAGAGTGTCTGCTTATAGCAACATGATCAAGTTGTTTTTCACCGCATTTTGGGTTTGGTGATACCCACGTAGTTTGTTTTCCTACGCAGTTTTTTGAAAAAAGTAGATTTTAGTACAATATTATGCTCTCTGCATAGGCTTATGAGTCTTTCTCCATTCGCTGTAGTTCTTCTATGTGCCGGGAATTTTCCTACTATAGACCTATGTTGACGTTCTTTGCCGATTTGTGCATTAAATTCTCCAAGTAGTATTATTGTGTTTTTCGACGTAATTTGGTCTAAGGAGTTTGAAATAATTTGCCAGAATTCTTCTGTTTGTTCTTTCCCTATAACTATTTTTTTGCTTGCATATCTCTATTCAGTTACCAACACTATATCTATAATAATATTATAAATGTGGAAGTAACTGCCTATCTGTCTGTTATGCATCTTGGGCTAATCCGATCGTGATTAAATTTGACAAGGAGATGCTATTTGGCATCAGGATGGACATAGCATACTTTTTTCTATATAAATAATACATGTTGTCATATAATTTAGAAAAAATACTGAACGGTGATAGAAGTGTAGCGGTCTGGTAGCTCAGTGGTTAAAGCGCTTGCTTACTGATGTTTGGAGCGTGGTCTCCGGTTCAAATCCTGGTGGACGCAACGATTTTTAAAAATTGTTTTTGATCATATGAGTCATGCCTAGACTGTCACTTGTTCGGATTCCATGTTAAACTGTAGATAGCACAAATTTAGGGGTACAATGCATGGCAAATTGTAGGTAGTCTAGCAATGCTGTAAGTGTACACTTTTTTACATTATATTGATCCCTCAGGGGTTGTTACTCTCGCAGTCAGTGGGTGTGTGATCTGCACTAATAGTATTATAAATGCAGAAGTAAGTCTCTGTCTTTTTGTTACGTTTTGACGACTAAATGGCTATACCGATATTGGTGGAATTTGACAAGGAAATACTTTGTACCTGTAGCAAGGACACAGTACATTTTTTTCGGTATGAATCAGTGGCGGCTCTAGACGTAGTGCCACTGACATGTCACTACCTATTTTGATTGTTTTATTCTGGACAATTTTATTTTTTATTTAGTGAAAAAGTGAACTTTCAGGGAGCCTTCAAAAATCAGGGGCTCCAGGCTACTGCCTAGTCGTGCCTATTCCTACCTTTTGGGTAATCCAACACTGCTTGTAGATCAACTTGTCGGTTTTTGGCTAATCACTAAATGTTTACCGTTTGGTCAATTTTAAAACATTTATCATTGATTAATTTCAAAATCATTTAATTAATCTGGCAGTAATTGCGGGTAATGAGACTTTCACACGCTACAAATCTTTATATAGCGAGATTCTTACTCTGAGCTGTTTTTCACCTTTCACTTCAATGATGATCAGTAAGCCATGGAAATATTCACCATGGATTTTGGAAACCTTTTTTTTTTGCTGTTTTTATAAGGAGTAATGAGCCCCCCAAACCAAATCCTAGTCTCCCCCTCCCAATCAAACCAAAATCCTGGATCTGCCACTAGAAACATTTTGTTGTTGTCACTACCTGAGCAAATCACTTCGGCCGCCACTGGTATGAATAACAGTTTTAGTCACGAAATTTTGAGAACTTATCAAATGGTGACAGAGAGATGGACGAGTGTGTTATTCTGTAATGGTATGTAGGTTCTTAAGTTGTGCTTCTCGTGCAGTATGTTAGTGTATGGTTTGTTAATAAATTTCGTTTAGAGACGAAACATATTATGTAGTACATATGTTGATTTTCTCTGTACTATTACTTTCTGCCTGCCTAAAAGTTTCTGGCGCCAGTTTATTTTGTCTTCTTTTTTTACATGCCTAGCGGGCCTAAACCTGGCAGCTAAAGTTATTAGAACCCAAGAATCGGATGCTTATGTTGAAAAAAGAAGAAAAGACCAAGCTGAAATAAAGTTGCCTTAATTACCCCCCCCCCCCCACCACACACACACCATCGTTTGTTTCTCTGTTTTAAATATGTTGGAAATTGATCCTCTTCTTGAGACAGGTTTGATGGTAGAATGATATAGTGATGGCTTTCCTGTCATATATTGCCGACTCGGTTTTGTTTGGGACCAATCCTACATTACTAACAGCTTTTTATATTCAATTCTGGCAACGAAATTCTTAATCCATGCGTACGAAGTCGTGGGTATCAGCTAGTTCATTATATTACCACAGTTCACCAGTAATCATCTAATGACTGGCTTTGTCATCTACTCTGCATTGCTCTTCACCCTTCTTGTTGTGACACATACCTTTCCTGTTTCATCAGCTTCATCTAATTCTTTATGACTAAGGCCATAATAAATTATAGCACACTTTGGAGTTTTTACAAGTTAAAAAAAGAAAGAAGGTTCAATACAGAGATAAACACATGGAATATACAGACAGTTTCACTTTATTTGTACTGAAAGTGGCAAATATCAACAAAATATAGTGTCCAGTAGGATGAAAAAAATCTGAGAGTACTGAACCTGTCATTTCTAATCAATTTATAAATTAAACCACTTGAACCTTGATTAAAATGAAGTGACATCTGAAAATTATTATAATTTGTTTAGGGATCAGGATGAGAATTACAAAATGGACAGTTTTTAAGGTATATAACTGATACATAATTAACAAAATAACATGGATAATGCAATAAATATATCTGAAAAAGCTACCAAAGTATTACAGTATACTGTACAAGCAATAGTGGCATACTTTGTTTTTCCCAGAAAATGCTCATTTAATGTGGGAGTATACAATGTTGTACCTGATAAAAGGATAGATAAAAAGAATATGCACTACAAAAATACACACACCCACCAGAAACACATCCACACGTATCCAATGAGTTAATGGAACCAATTACAAACAGATTGAAACTTAACCACTGAAAATATGGGTAAGGACTGTTGACAAAATAGAAAATAACTGTAAAATATATGAGCTTTTTGAGGAAAGTAATAATTACTTTAAAGATGACGTATAGTATGAGTTATTGCTGAAGTGCGGTATGCACATCAACAGTTCAAATAAAGACAAAATAAATCATATGTGCTAACAATTTTCCAGAGTAAATTTCAAAGAACAAAGTAATACAGCCAAAATAATTTCATTCTCATTTTCAATAAAATTTTTAAGGTAGTATTACTCTAATAAAATTTCAACACTTGATACAAGGAACAAATTTCCATTGGAAAAGAAGAGTGCACAGTATAAAAGAACACATTTTATAACATCCACTATCTGAATTTTCTGTGTTGGGTATGGTACTAAACCTTTAAAATGCTAAAATCAGTACCACGTACAATAATAGTAAGGAAAAATCTAAATTAACTGTTGAATACAATACACACCACATAAAAACTACCTACTCCTTACTTCAAAATGAACCGGCTTCCTCCAGTTACTAAGAACACTCCCATTAAAGCTAATATGTCCATCCCACTTTCACAATTAAAAAAAATAAGAAACAGCAATAATTACATTGAAAGATATTCCCATTAAATATTTTTCTTATATATTATAGTAAAACCAATTTAGCTACAACCTGTATATACAAATATATTTATAAACTATACAAAATCTTGTTTACTTCCCCCTCCTAATAAACATACACACACATAAATTTAAACAGCTCATTTAAGAATTAATATGAAAATCACAGAATGTCTGGGTACACTTCAGGTGGTTCAAATTTTTTAATTTCCTGGAGAAAACCCACACACCCTTGGCAGATGAGCCTCGTATATCTAAAGTAACATTACTGGCAGTCAATATAATTCTATTCGGAATGTACCATTTCCAACCTAAAATTGCTAATACAGCATTCAAGTTATTTAAGTAAGTTACCAGGTTATTAGTCTGGACAATATTTTGATACAAACAAACTATTTTGTTTTACTAGTAACAGCCAACACGAATAGTAACAAACAATTGGACATTCTGTATAAACAAATGACTGCCTGGAAGTTTTAATTTCACATTTTTGGCATATAACTGTACAACATAATGCTACTGGGCACCACTATAAGATTTTTTTTTTTTTTTTTTTTTAGAACTTGAAACTGGTAGTGAAAAAACTTAATAGTTTCTACCTATTTATGAATATTATAAAAATTAACACATATATTCAGCAATTTTTTTACAGTTAATATTAAAAAATTTCAACATATTGTTAGGAAACTTGGCAGATATAGCAGTAAACTTTAATTCCAGAGCATACCACCATGAAATTTAAGGTATACAGTAGAAAAAACTATACATATTCAGGTATAATTTATTTCTTGAAAGTAAAGAAAAAATGAAGGTAAATGAAGCGTCCTCATACATGAAAAAGCAAACCAAGAGAAACACACAAAAATTTTACATACATATTATGGGCAACTTTAAGTCCTGCCAGGTAAGAAATTTTATTTGAGGATTGTAGTTCATATTTATTTTTCAGATTCTAATTAGATTAACAATGCAGTGGATACTCAAAGATTCAACTGCCAATGACAGCCCTCCCTCGCCCCAAGAGAAATTGTAGTATAGTATTCACCAAGATTGAAAATAATTTTGTAATACATAGAATTCATATCAGAGAGAAAAAAATGGAGAAACAACAGCAATCCTTCATTCTCAAAACCAAAAACACAGATCTTCAAAACTGGCAGTGAACAATGTAAACACTCTAGTAAATATCTGAGATGGCAGTTTCAGTACTTGCACTTTTTCTTGTAAGGTTATTCAAAATAAACTCTACTGAAAACAAAAGGCAAAAATGACACCCAACTACTTTCTTCCAAAGATTGTTTTTAGCAACATTTTATCTATTCTGTAGTTTTATGTTTAACAATCCACAATATTTATGATTTGATCATATTGAGATTTCTCTCACCTATTTTCTCTACAATTTTTTTTTCTCAATGTTTCATACAAAAAAATACTACCGCAGTAGTGAAAAGGAAACCATGTTTAAGGAAACCATGTTTATAAGTGGAAAACTCTTGTGCTGAACTGGAGAGAAACAATCAGAGGTTCATTAGAACAAAACCACTGCCAACTTAATTATGCTTGTTCATACTCAATCCCATATAATGACCCTGAGCTTTAGATTGCCATATAAACAAAATAACAAAAACTTGATCAATAATACTAAAACAGTTTTTTCTTCATTTCAGAAGACAGCAGTATCCTTCACTACATGAAAACTTCAGTATTTGTGTTTTTAAAAGAAACATCTCAAGTACTGATAAGGACAACTATCCAATACAGTCTCCAACATTTTGCCTGAACTTAGATGTTTTAGAAATAAAATTATTCACACATTCATTATTAAAATATTTTCATCTTGATATTAGACTTAAAACTGAAAAAATATCCATTAATATAGACAGAAAAAAACCAAATATATTTATAAATTAGCTCTTGATAAATTATAATCAAAGATGCATTAAGAATCTTCAAACACAAGCTTATCTTGGCTATGAAAAAATCTATTAAACTGATAATTACTATGAATGAATACACAAAATACAATATAATACTGCTTCATAGTAAAATTAGATAAAAATGAACAAAAACATAAAAGATGAAGATCTGAAAGTCACAAAAGTATAATACAATTAAAAAAATTATATATTTTATACTAAAAGAGAGTAGGTAAGCAAAATATTTTAATTCACAACTATAGCAAGCACTGAGTTGTTAATTAGATTGTTAGGCGGGCAGACATACAGTTAATGTCTATGTGAAAGAAAGGTACAGCAAACGATATGCCTGAATAAAAGTAAAGCTACTTAATCGAGATAAATCAGTTTGTTTGCAGAGGCAAATAAAAGTATACACAAAACAAACATAACAAGAGTAATATTAAAGGAACATATAGGGGAAGTAAACCAATGAAAGGCAGGAGTGCTACAAGACATACAACACCAATCACAACATTTTAGGTGACTACTTAATTATGTGAGAGTAAAACAGAAATGAAGCAAATAACATGCAGAAGCTCAAGGCCAAGTACACTTTGTGAATCTATGCAAAATGGACATGAAGTGTCAAAGAAAACATGCGTTTTTTTTTTTTTTTTTTTAGGGTGAGGGGGCAATAAGGTGAGATATTCAGTGAAATAACTGGATGAGATGGGATGTGTGATTAATATCTGGCATGGCAGAAGACACGGAAATATTAAAAGACATGAGTATATTTCAACTAAGATGGCCCAACACACTAAAAAATGGCTGACAGCTGAGGCAAAATGGAAGGACCTGAGCATAAGAGAAAATATGCTCATGATATGGTTCAAGGCCAAAGGCAATGCTTACAGCAAGCAATGTGTTGTAGAAAATTAAATCAAATTACCAGTATACAAGTGGAGTCGGATAAGAAGAGGAATATTACACAGGTAGAACTGTATGGACTAACGCATAAAATGCAGGACACGTTAACAAAGAAAATTAGTACTTCCATGTGGTGACTCAGGGTTACATGTAATGATAAAAGGCTGGAGGGAGAGTGCAAGGATTTGGTCACTGATACATGCACACGTCTAACTGCATGTCTTCATTTTTTCCATGTGGTTTTATGCCTCATCGACATCATAGTCATTAGAGGCAGGAAAGGACTGAAGGACAAGAAATGGGAAAGAATTTGGCCATTACCTACTGAAGGAACTATCCCAGCATTCACTTAGAGTGGCTTTGACAAACCAAAGAAAATCAAAATCTGGATGACCACACTGGGATTTGAACCAGCATACTCCTGAATACCAGGCCTGAATGTTATTTGTCACATTTACTCTTTACGCTCTCATGTCACTATGTGGTAAAGTGAAATAATATTTTTTTGTGCTGATGAAGCCATCCTAGAATTCTGAAGAATAAAAAATCAAAGGTAATGATTGTTTCATCAATCCACTCCCTTTTTTACGATTTGATTCAAATAAACCTATCTTTTTCACAGAGATTAATAAGGGCATGGAGAAACAGGAAAAAGGCAGCTGAAAACTCAATATTTTGATATTAAATTTTAACACAATATAGCAAATTGAAGAGCGGGTGGTAGAGCATATGACTGCGGCCCAGATGACGATTTCATTCTCTGACAAAGCTGAGGATTTTTCCTCTAAGCTAAACATCTGGAACAGCTCCCCAGGCCCTCTCAGCCTCCTATCCAATGAGTATCATGTCTGGAACTCCTCGGGAAGGTAATGAACAGCCCGAGTGTGGAGCTGACCCTTCTAGCGCCATACATTTTAGTGGGAATGCGGAGCTCTACCTCCGTGAATCCTACGGAAAATGGTATGAGTCGTAGGAACCCTGTGATAGTTAACTTTACCTCTAACAGATTGAAAAGACCCTAATGCATCAAGTCATTCCCCAGCTGAGTGAACTTGGAGAAATGTAATGTTGATGCTTCTCGAGGCCATGTTAAAACACTGATACAGAAGCTTGGGGTCACTATTCAAAATTTCCAACTTAAATATAACAGAAGTCACTTTTAAACTACTGGAAGGAGGTTGCAATGAGGGGAGAGAGATTGCAATATTGTCCCTCACCTCAGTGAAGGCAGTAATACAGGTTAAGTTAGTTCATACTCAAGTTAACTAATTACAAGTAAAATTTAAATTAATAGACCATATCTATGTTTTAACCATATATAAACTTCAATTTGATTTTGGGTCAATTAAAATGGGCATGTTTTATAAATTGGCTTTTATCTGTGAGTAGGATATAACACCAGGAGTTCAACTGCTGAAGGGTCCACAGGTTTAACATATACATTAAAAGAAACAAGTCAGGGACTATTAAAAAGGCTACCGAAATCCCTAAGAGCGAGAGAGAGAGAGAGAGAGAGAGAGAGAGAGATGCACACACATGAGATATTAAAGGATGTGACAAAGTTGTGAGGTACTTATAAAAATATATCAGAATTATATATATATTTATATAAAAAAAAGAAATGACAGACAACTTATACCCTCAATTCGGGGTATTAAATTCTGTTGATACAAAGATATGCATGCCTAATTTAACAAATATATAGCAATGCACCACAAATTGGAGAAACAAAAAAAGTGCTAACATAACACATATTAATTGGACATACCACATATATCATCTTGATAAAAGGATAGAGTAAGGAAGATTCACAATATTGAAAATCCATATATTTCAAATTGAATAGACTTTTAAAATATTTCTTGAACTGAAACACTGAGTTAAGATTTTTAGAGTAAAAAACTATAGTTAATTTTTTAAGATCCCACATATTACATTTAAAATCAGACTGGCCATTTTGAAGCATAGACAAGCATGGCGTAAATTGTGTGTTCATGGTCTGCAGTTCTGAAGTTTCTATGTACTTGTAATATAGTCACCCACTCAAAAAAAGTGACAAATTCTTAAAATTGATCAGAATCACATTCATCAATATTTTCAAGAAAAAAAAGGGGTCTCTTCAGGTAGGTCCAAATACTGTCTCTTGGATAACATACCCGTAATCCAGAATTCGATCTTCAACTTGGCCTACTTTCATTACATTCCACACAATAATTATTTTTTCAGATCAAAGTTGTCAGAAATTTAAAATTTCTTGCCTTACATAAACGTTTTTGTCATCACAGAATCACTAAACTCAAATTAGAAAAAGTGCTCATTCACTGATAGTAAGTACGTATTCATTAGCTGTCTCTTCAGCTGTTACATTTTTTATAAGAACAATGAATAGCAATGAATAAGAAATGATGAATCTTGTTCCCATTCAGCATCATGGTTTAGATTCTTCTTGCAAATAATCTGAAATCAATATAAAAATACATAATTTTTTTAAAAAAAATAGAGCAGGAATAAATGCCACATAGCAATACTAGTTCTTAAATCCAAGAGCTTTAGTTTAGTGAAGCTCATTACCGAATTGCTGAAACTTTTTTTTTTTTTTTTTAAATTATGTTAACTTCTTAAAAAGAGGGAGAAGGGTATATGGTTGATGAACCAAAATTTCAAACCTTAAGCTACAAAACACTACTGTATTCAATTTATACACTCTACCTATATGCTCTAGAAAAAAGTGGCAATTTACCTTTATGTTATGACATTATTTTCCGTTTTCTTGACTTCTTCTTCCTGTCTACAACATTCTCTTGCTTCTTAACAATGCACACACGACAATACCAATTTTCATTTTCATCTGGTGGAACTTGTATTCCTACACAGACCCTGGAACAGCAAAATGCGCACACACACACACACATTATACAGCCTGACTATGTGCCTATTTAATGTAATACTTGCTACTAATAACTGACTTCAAATCTGTTGGCAATAACATCTCATTTAGAACTAGGGCTTAAAAAAGGAATTCAGAGTAATGAATCTCAAGACACTAATCGTACAGTCTCCATCGACAGATTTCACAGAAAGCTGGAAGCACAGAGGTTTTCTGTGGTAATCAAGACAGTTTCCCTTAGATTCAATCCTATCACAAACCTGTTCGCATTAACAAGTTGAATGCTGCAACATAGTAACTAAGAAATTTGTAACAATCTTTAATCTATATATAGTTTTAATGATGCCTCTGAATGAGAATTTCAGTTACTAAAATCTACCACTATGTAACTTACTTACATAGCATCAATGGAAGAAATCTCCTTTTATGAGTGTTTGTTTCATTATTTTTCTTTATTTAGAAAAATATTATGCACCGCAACGAGTCATCTGCGCCATTAACCATACCTTAACATATTTTTGTATCACAAAAGAACAGTTCAGACCTTTCCAGAATTTCATCATAGCATCAAACTCAGCTTGCAGGGGTCAGGGTCTCATGTAACACAAAATTAGATCTTTCAATGAGAACCCAGAAAATGGTTTCGTACAAGGGCAAAAACAAAATCTATGAACACATTTAAAAAATAAATAAAAAAAACTTTTCTCAGTAGTATTCTGAAGATCACGGGAAAGAATTTTAATCAGTTTCTACAGAAGGCTTGTTCCCTAGTTGATCAACTTGAAATGATACAGCTGAGCCAGTGTGTTGCTCTGTATATCTGATCAGAGGAATCATTCAAGGGCCTTTCCCAGTCTTCTATCCACTTTTGACCAAAACTAGTTACAGCTTTGAGAGGGGGGGCAGTCAATAATCAACACAGAAAATCGAAAATTGAGTTTGGACATCTGCAAAACAGCTATGTTAGCTCTGTCTTGGCAGCAGTGCCCAATTAGCAAGCAGTAGGGCAGTCAAGATCAACAGTTCTGTTGGATCAGCAGTGTGTGTCTAGCAGCCAGAAAAACATTACAAATTGCCAAAGGTCAGTCATGATAGTTAGGCTCACAGTGTCAGACTGGTAGACGATTAGTCAGGGAACAATGTTCTGAAAGTAACTTAGAGGCTAGGACATTCTGGGCATCTCAACTGATAAGTTTTTCATGCAATTTGTACACTAGTCATGGTTGCTTACAAAAATTTGCAATCAGCCTTTTAAATGCAGACTAGTGTCTGGTGGTTCAAGGGACAAAGTTATCAGTTCTACTAAGCAAAAAGAAGGATTCCCAAAAATTTTAATTCGAGCCAGTATGCATGGATACTTGTTAAAAACACTAATTACAAAAAGGCCACTGCAACTGAATCATAACAAATTGTGTTAGAACCTTAATAAAAGTGCCAACAAGATTGCAAATGTAAAAACGAAGACTTTCCCGATGTATGACTGCAATGTAGTCTTCACGGGTGTACCTACGGATAGTGTTGTGGAAACACAATATTTCGACAGCTAGCTACGCCATCTCCTTGAGGTGTAGAGACATCTGCAGAAGACGGCAGAGCTAGCCGTCGAAATATTGTGTTTCCACAACACTATCCGGCGGTACACCCGTGAAGACTACATTGCAAGATTGTACATAATAATAATTATTAAAAACAAGGAAAAGTACCATGAAACCAGTGATCTTAATTCCACTGAAATGCTGCCCGGGGTAGTTAGACTTAAAAATACTTTTAATATATGCAATCTACTAACACATTGCTCTTCGACAACTTGCAATAGGAAACTGGTCATCTTTACAATTATTCATTTCCATTCTGTACATGAGTAGAATTCATACCAATCCCATGTCACTCCTGCAGATTTTAATTTTACAAATCATACAATTGGACTAACACATAATGGAGGAGGTGTTGGTCAAATTATCACTTACCCATTTTCAACCAGCTTACCAAACTAGAATATAATTTTCTTTTGTTGCTAAAGGTGTCAGGGATTGGAACAAATTATCAAGTGAAGTGATGAATAATTTACCCTAAACGCTTAAGGAATTAAAAATTAAAAATTGTAATTCAGAAAAATAAATGAGGGAGGATTTTAATACTCCAATTATAAAAGAAATACTATAAAAGGCGTAATTAAGATGACTGGGGGAATTGCCATCACAGCGTTAGCCCAGTTGCAATTAAAATTAATAATAATAATAAAAAGGCAGTAGAAAGGCAGGAGTTATATAGCTATAAAAGTGAAATGTAAATTTATTATAAAAAAGGTGTGCCACTATGTGGATAATACAAGATTTAATTATTTCAGAGTTTATAAAGATAAAATGAGGTTAATAAATTATAAGATATTAAGGGAGTTATTTTGATATGAGGTTCATGATTTGGAAGGTAATAGAAAGATGTTTTGGTATGGGATTGCTGGCATAAGAAGACAGATCCCATTTTTTTAAAAAATTATTAAAAAAAGGTGTGCCACTATGTGGATAATACAAGATTTAATTATTTCAGAGTTTATAAAGATAAAATGAGGTTAATAAATTATAAGACATTAAGGGAGTTATTTTGATATGAGGTTCATGATTTGGAAGGTAATAGAAAGATGTTTTGGTATGGGATTGCTGGCATAAGAAGACAGATCCCATTTAAAAAAAAAAAAAAAAAAAAAAAAAGGTTGTGAAAATAATCGCCAAATTGAAAAAGTAAGAATGACAGATAAAGAAGTGATATTTATTGTATATGGGCACAAGCTGGCACACGATTTTATGCATGAGGGAGTGGGGGGAAAAATATTATTTTTTTTGGTAAGGGTGTCAGGGACTGGAATTAGTTAGCAAAGGAAATGACGAATAATTTACCAAAAATGCTGAAGGAATTCCAAACTAAAATTTGTAAACTGGAAAAGAATATGGGGAAGGAATTTAACACTGAAAGCAAAGATTATTATAATAATAAAAGAATACTGGGAAAAGTGTAATTAGATAACTAGGGAAATTGCCAATGGAGGGTGCGCTCCATTGCAATTCAATTCAATACAATATCCATATTGTGGGCTCTCAGCTACCTTCTATGCAAATTAAAAAGGACTAGTGCCATCAAAAGCTAGTTTTGAAAATGTCCATAGATACTGAAGATCCCATAAATCTCTATATGATGAAACCATATTTCTGTCATTAACTGAAACATGTCCACCATAGTCAGCAAGATTAATCTTCTGATGCTTACTGAAGACAAACTGTAGTTATTATTTCTATACTTATATTCTAATCACTGACAAAGATGCTAATACCATGTGACAGACTACCAGGACTTTCAAACAGAAGCCATGTAAGATATACATTATAACTTTAATCAGTTTTCCAACCTTGAAGTAACTTCACAAATATCTAGTTGCAATGCAGGATGAGAAGTTGAATTGTAGACATCAATTTAATGGAAGAGAAGCTACACTATTTCCAGACATCCATGGTGTGTCAATGGAATTGAAAATTAATACAATTCTGACTTTCTGTTCTTAGTAGAACACAACTTACTCTACCGAAAATATTATTAGTAGCACTGACATACTTTGATTTTAAAAGAAAAGGTAAAAACCATTGAAACAAAGTAAATTTTTTAGCTTTGTTAACTGCCAGGTCTGGGCTAAATAATGTTTACAGTGTTCAATCTGATTAAAAATATATTCCAACTTATTTCCTGCAGGTGATCCACTTAATGTCAAGTAGTTTAGCTTAATTTACCAATTTTTAATCTGAACACTATTCAGTTATTGTTAATTAGTTTTATGGCATATCAACAATGAACCTCTACAACCAAAACTAAATAAAACATCATCATCTTCCTAAAATTTCAGTTTTGCTGTATGGATGTGGAAATTGTGTGTGCCAGCCAACTTGTCACAGAGCCTGTCACTGGAAGGATGGGGGAGCTTCCACCACCTGTCTATGAGAGGTGTAATCAGTGCTATGTGCTGAGTGTAAATTCTGTCTGTGAAAATATGTATTTTGTAAAAAGAGAACTATATGTGTTTCATACATTTTGATGACTGTGGTGATGGGTGTAATGTGTATATGGACATGAAAAAATTGAACGATTAATCCCAGTGCTGCCTCATTCATTCATACCCTGCAGAAAGATACCAAACTGGCTGCCAAGTATAATATCCCCATCTTAAATATGAATCACTATCAACAGCACTGTATGCCCTCAGTCCATTTGCAATGCACAGATGTTTCGGATTTATTGCCGATTTAGTACACAAACTTGTGATTTGGAAATATCCTACACCACCTATACTATTAAACAGTTAACCCTGCAAACACCACCATCATGTCATAATTACACGAGCCAAAAGGGCAGGCAAAAATTACATACAAAAATGTGTAAATGACCAGAGTAAAAGAAATAAAAGTTTGGTTGATAGGATGAAAGTGACAGCAGTAAAAGGGTCAATCATAATATAAACACAAGAAAATTAAAACAGGGTAAAATGACTTTCTAAGTCTACAGAAGCCAGACAGACATCTCTTGAAATAGATTCTGTGTGTAAATGGTTGTAAATGGGTCACACAAGCAGAATAAGTTAACTACTTGTATAGGGATGAGTCTTCCACAAAAATGTTTCAAATCTATAAAATGTTTTACAAGGAGACAAAACACAGCATAGAACTCCAGCACATTGGTCATACTACAAAAAACACAATTTAAGGGTAAGGACAGATCATTGAAAAACAAAGATCTGACCTTAAAACAAAATATATAACGCAAATAGTTAAAATGAGAAATGCCATCAAAAGTTCAGCAGAAACAACTCACACTGATGGGTCTCTTTCTAAATGAGTAATGAGAGTTAAGAAGACAGTGTCCTAGCAATAGTAGAGGCAAGAGAATTTCATTCTTCCTCCCTGACTGGTAGTAGCTGCTCCACAGCTGCGCAGTTGATTTAAGTGATTGAAGTTTCATTATGCTCCATTTTCAGCCACTGACTCTGCCAGGCATCTAGATTTTCATAATCAATGATGAGGCCAAATCATTTTTTGGTTTGGATGATAAGCTTGTCCTCAATTTACTGCAGGCTAACTTGGAAGTTTCATCTACTGTTTCATTCCAAAACCCCATATAATAGGGAACACTCCAGAATATTACCTCTTACCCACTGGTCTGAAGAGAATGGAAGATGTCACTGATATCGTAGACAAGACGAGAGGGTCTGTGGAGTACATACTTTCCACTAAGTAAACTGAAGTGATGGCATTAGAGAAAATTATGAACTTTGAGCTATTGCAGTAAGTCATTTGTTATAGAATTAAACTCCATTAAGCCTGCTTAAACTGTCAGTATGTATAATGGCAAATGTGTGATGTTTATATAAATGTGTAAAATAATCCAACAACAACACAGATCACAATACAAACTGAAAATTCTTAAATGCTACTACATCTCTTCAAAAGCCAAGGGTGGGAACATACTTCAAACTTGTTTGATTATATCATTCAATAACCTTGAATGACACCAGAGATTTTGTTGCACTAATACTATTGCTTAAATACTAACATTTGGTAATTTAGAAGAAAGGTGTATCAAATTTAGCACCTCACCAGCTTCAACAGAAAGACTGGATATTGTGCTAATGTAATATGCACCCTTAGCTAGCCTAACAGAATAGCATTTTATATCAACTTGTCCATGATAGCCGTACGTAATGCAGTCATAATCTGGCCTTGACTATAAATAGGTTCTATAAAGTTGTAGTACAGTAACATGATCTGCCTCAAACATTTAAGATCATTTCCAGTGTCTTGGCCCTGCAATCTTTCAGGTAAGAAAGCTAACTGCCTTTGATAAAAAAAAAAAAATTAAAAAATGTACAAAAAGTTAACAGTTTAAAACTGAATTTCTAAGGGTAAGTCATGGCTCTTTTATTATGATTCTGTTTTGTGCTCAAGTACACACCCGGTCATTTAACTGAAAATTCAAAACTCATGTTCAGAGATAATTAACCCATCCTGGTAAGTGCAAGGTGGAACTGTCTATCAGTGCCCCAAGGAACAGATTTATTTTTTTTAAATATTTTATTGACACTTGGCCTGTTGGCCATACAGTCAAGATACATTATATTTAGTGCTATATATATATATATGCGCCCACATTTACATATACGCATTACACATACATACAAATCACTATTCATTAAAACTAAACAATAATTGTTTGAAAGATTGAGTAGCAGAGTGGATTCTACCTGGTTATATTTCTATATGGTTTCTTGTTATGAAGTGCACCATCCTCTGGTATATTCCGATATTTTCTAGAGCAAGGAGGTGGCCTACATTAACTGGATAACTTATGTCCCAATGTTTTAGATCTTTCCAGAAAGTGTCTGTTTATTCTTTGTAATTATTGCATCCGAAGAATAGGTGGTTTGTATCAGCCTCGGATTCCCCGTCACACTGACAAAGTGAGGAGTTTGCTAAATTTATTTTGTACAAGTGGCTTCCGAATCTGCCGTGATTGAATTTTAATCTTGATATTATAGTCACAGCTTTTTTGGTGGCATATTTTTTTTGAAACCATAGTGTTGTCGGTATTTGTGGTTGTATGCGCCTGTAGTCTCTTCCCTTGTGTTGTTCACTGGATTGCCACATATCATTCCAGGCCTCAGTTGTTTTGGGTCGAAATAATGATATTAAGTCACTTCCTATCAGAAGTTCCGCTTGGATTTCTGTTTGTGCAGCTAATTTTGCAAGAGAATCCACTCTCTCGTTTCCAGGAAGCCCGACATGTACCTTAACCCAGAGAAAGGAGGTCTTCATTCCTTGTTTATTTATGGTGGTCAACAACTCTAATATGTTATATAGAAGTGGAGACCGTCCTCGATCTTTGATTCCATCACCCAGCTTTTGAAGTGCCGATTTGCAATCTGTAAGAATTACAGTATTCGGAATGCGCATCTCTAGCACGTATTCCAATGCTTCAAGTATCGCAAACAGTTCAGCTGTAAAGGAGGAAGTTTCCACTCGTAACTTAAACAGCCTTTCTATTCCATTAGTGCTGTCAAAAAAGGCACTCCCAACCATGTTGCCAGTCCTGGACCCATCTGTGTAAATATGTACGACTCAACCCGTGCTGCATAGATAATCTCTTAGAAGATTATTGTTGCTTAAGGCATTCTCTGAATAACTCGGATTTTCTACGATCTAGCGCCCGATCATAAGGGTTTCATAGTTAAATTCATAGCATGGTAATCTTGTGAAAGAGAGCACTTGTGACTGATATTCACTAAGGTCGGAGATGGCTGCAGTTAGAGGTGGGCTGTTCCTATGAATCCAGTATGTGGAGGCTGATGTTGCCGCCCACATGGCGCGTATTTTTATTGTAAGCGCATTTCCGGTTTTCTGAAATTGTTTTATTATAAACTTTTTACTGAGATATTGGCGCCTCAGTGCGAGTGGCATTTCCTTGGATTCGACCAGCAGTGCATTGGTTGGAGTTGATAGTAAAGCCCCTAAGCAAAGTCGAAGAGCCCTAAACTGACATTTATCCAGGAAGTTCAATAGTTGATTAGATGCGGAGCCATAAAGTTCACAGCCATAATCAAAGTGGGGTCGCACCACAGCTTTGTAAAGGGCTATGGAGATTTTGGGATCCGCACCCCACCAAGCGCCGTTAGTGGCTCGGAGTATGTTTATTGCTTTCTCGCATTTTCCAACTGTTTCAGATACCTGACGCTTCCATCTTAGCTTGTTATCTAAGTATAATCCTAGATATTAGACACATTTCACAAATGGGAATGAATATGGGCCGAGTCTTATGTCTTCAGCTGCCTGTACCCTATGTTGGGTGAAGGTTATTACTGCGGATTTTCCTGGTGATATTTGGAGTCCGTTGTCCTTTAGCCAAGCCTTGAGTTTAGTTAATGTCTGGCTAAGGCAGAGGTAGGTGTCCTGGAGATTCCTGGAGGTTTTGTAGATGCAGAGGTCATCCGCATATTATATAAACCAGGTGTCTGGTGACAGTACTGTACCTATATCACTACAGTTAAACAGGAGTGGTGCCAGGATCGAACCTTGTGGGAGACCGAAAGTTGTACGCCGAGGGCCAATTATGCCAGTTGGTGTCGTAATTATCAGGATTCTATTCTGCAGAATGTTCCAAAGGTTTAAAATAAATGTTCATTAAAGAGAGCTTTTGTACTAGAATATCTGGAACTACATTATCATATGCTCCAGTCAGGTCTGTAAACACACAGGTTGTGTAGTTGTTGGCTGTCAAACTCTCTTGTATCTCAGTAACTAGGTATGCGAGAGCATCAAGCGTGCCAAGGCCTCTGCAAAAACCGTACTGAAATTGGGGAAGTTTTACATAGTGTTCCACGTGCCACTCTAGTCTGAGCCTAATCATGTGCTCCAAGGTTTTATACATGCAAGACATTAGAGAAATCGGCCTATATGATGCTGGGTCGCATGGGTCCTTGCCTGGTTTGAGGATAGGGACTATTCTTATAGTCTTCATAGATTCAATGTGAATGCATTGTAAGCAAACATCATTCGTTACTTTTAGAAGTGCTAACTTGCCTTTTCTTGGTAGATACTTGAGCATAGCATAATGAATGTTGTCTGGCCCAGGTGACGTGTTCCTACTATTACTAATAGCCGTTTCAAACTCTACCAAATTAAATGGTTGTAATATCTGTTCATTGGGTGTATTTTCCCGTAGGCAGACCTTGTTGATTACTGAAGGTGGTGTCATCTTCTCCAGTATCTTCTCTAATACCTCTTGCGTTGTGATATGAGTGGTTACTCGAAGCTTTACGAAAGTTTCTGATCTCATTCCAAACAGTGGTCGGGGAGGAGTTTCGGTTTAAGTTTTCGCAAAAATCTTTACACTTTTGCCGCTTCTTCCTTTTCAAGCCGCGTTTAACTCTGGCTCGAGTCTTATTTAATAGAATAAAGTTTTCCTCCATTGCCTGTTGATGATAGATTCTTAAGGCTTGTTTGCGTTCTTGCACTGCTGCGGTACATTCTACGTCCCACCAAACTGTAGATCTTCTTCGCTTTAGTTTGACAGGATGATTTTCGGGAAGTGTCACAAGAGCTGCTTGTTCTATTCTGTTTAATATATTCTCGTAGTCGCGCTGCGTATCACCGGTTTCCTCGAAGCTTGAGAATATGTTGATTGCTGCTTTTTTGTAGGCGCTCCAATCAGCGCGCTTAATGTTCCATCTATACATTGGGTTTCTTCCTTGGTATTCTGTGTAATTACATTGGTAGGAGAAATAAATGGTAAAGTGGTCCGACCCACTGGTGTCCTTTATGGTTGTACACACGGTTGTGTTGGAGAGGTGGGTAGATATCAGTATTATGGCAACAACTGATTTGTGTTCACCTGGTTTTGAGATCCTTGTGTAAGAGCCATCGTTAAGGACAACTAGTTCCTCTTCATCTGCTACCTCCATTATCATTTTTCCGACAGTGTCCGTTCTTTCACTTCCCCATACCAGATTATGCCAATTTATATCGCCCATTATAATTATGGGTCGCGGAACTTGTTTCACATAGGAGCTGATGACCTGCTTGCTTACAGTCACATCTGGAGGGCGATATATTACTAGTATGGTCGACTCAATACCGTTAACGCAGGTTCTTGTTGCGCATCCTTCTATACCATTTATGACTAGTGTTGCAAACTGAAAAAAAAAACAAAATGTTTTTTTTCAGCTTTGTGAAAAAAAAACATGAAAAAAAACCTAGCACCCGTGTTTTTTTTCTAAATTTTTTTTTTTTTTCAGAAAACAATATATTTGATAAATTATAGTTTTATTTAAGGAACTTCCATTTTACATGTGTGTTTTAAGTCTTACTGAATCATATAATGTCTCACATAATTATTCATAAGTGTATCTATATAGGTAACATAATTTTATTCACCCTCTATGTCAGTACCACATTCACTAGTATCAGCACTACCAACATTAGTTCGATCGGTGTCGGAATTTTCTGTCTCTTCATCTGTCTCCTCTAGATCCATAACTTCAGAAATAGTTAAATTTTCTTTTACTGGTTGTTCTTGTATTGTACGCAAAAGATTTTGAAATTGCAATTTTAAATAGTGAGCAAAGTACACACTGTGAAAAAATGTCTATTAAAGCAAAAAGAAATTTTCCATTGATATAATGCCTCACAAAATTAAGTTGTATGTGATTTCATCAGCACTAAAATCAGTGTCGATATCAAAACACACCTTTAAACCCATTGATAGCATCTGCAGCAAGTCTTTGTAATACAATATGAATATATTCTGAGGTTGTAGGTAACAAAGCATCTTTTATGCGTCATTGGAGATGGGGAAAAAACTGAGGGAAAAGAATGGGAAGGAATTTGGCCACATCCTTTTGAAGGACCCATTCTGGCACATTCGTGGAAGGATTTCAATAAACCATGAAAAACCAAAATTTAAGTGGCCAGGCAGGAATTCAAAGCCACATACTAAGATATGAGAAACCAGACACAATGCCAGGTTGTTACCGTTTACCCACCATGTTTGGTTTCTAAGTGAAATAGCCCATTCTCATATCATAATTGGTGGTTGATATTAGGGAATGTTGGCTACTCTTTCCAAATGCACACATCAGAACAAAACAGCTGTATATAATTAGGTTGATTTACAGGCTTTATCAGAATTAAAAGTCACTCACTTTGTTACAATAAGGCACTTGAGGAATTTAATTTTGATTGATGGCTTAAACATACTTGATTTTCAGGAGGCAATGTACTGTCAGTTAGGTTGGAATGCAGCCTGGACCAGAATGATAAATGCCCTTTGCTATCTTTGTTTCGAACTACACATATTGCTATCAAATTCATGAAAACTTTCCCACTGCGTTACATATGCTATAATGGCATAGGAATATATTCCTATGAAAATTTCCATTGTTTTTACATTCTTTGCTTGCTATTTTTAAGCATGAAGGATGTGTTTAGCAAAGGCGGGTATCGTGTAGATCGTGATACTTCTACTACCACTTCTACACACACTGTGCATAAAGACTGTGCTGATAATTCTGTATTACGGTCTTTTAAGTTTGAATTAAAATCTATTACCATACAAAATAGGAGCTTTATTCTTTTCAATCGTTTGTTTACACCAACAGTTGCAAGGAAACGATTCATAATTAGGGGGCGTGCACAAACTACGTGGCTCGGTCCAGAGGGAGGAGGGGTTAGCTGGAAGGCTATGCTGGGCTACGTGGGGAGAGGGGGGGGGGATTCCGAGCCAGGCCACGTAACTTTCCTTTCGTAACATTTTTCACAGTTAAAATGAGGAACTGAACTCACAACAGCATGTGAGTATTTATTTCCCTCAGTTAATTGTATCCGTATGTAATTTACAATAGTCTGACAAGAGAAAACAGTACAAAATGTCTTCTGGAATCAAAACGGAAGAAAGCTACGTGCTACGTGAGCGGGGGGGAGGGGGGGGGGCAAAAGTCACGTAGGGCTACGTGGGGGAGGGGGGGCAAAAGTCACGTAGGGCTACGTGGGGGAGGAGGGGGCGTTCACAGGAGGCCAAAATGGAGCTATGTGGTTTATGCACGCTCCCTTACTGACAATTTAATGAGTCAGTACCACTATACTCTGAGAGTTAACAAGTATACGAATATAAGGAAAGCCCAATAAGTAATAAAAAGAGGCAAAAACTCGTGGATAAATTTTAAATTCCTAATTTTTTTAAAAGATCTTTAGGTAATTTTGTAGGGTTGGCAGCACTATTTCAAATAGCAAGTAGCAATCCAAACAATGGGGAATGGGGATTCCTTCTCGCGCAACCTAGTCTCTTCGGGAAATCCCCGTTCATAAAGAAAATTTCAGTCAATTTTGCCAATATTTTTGTATTTTTTTTCCCTACTGAACCAGAAAAATATAGTAGATTTTAAACTACGAGAAGTACTTAGAATAAACTCGAAAACAGTCATTTTAAACAATAACTGCCTTACAAATTAAGATTTAGTAGTTGTGAAAAAAAAACGTGTTCCAGAAAAAAAACATGTTTTTTTTTCAAAGTTTTTTTTCATGTTTTTTTTTTCAAGCCAGAAAAAAAAACCGTTTTTTTACAACACTATTTATGACATTCCTTATTTTTAGGCTACGGTAATGTATGTTTCTTTTAACCAGTATTGCCACTCCTCCATATCCTTCTGCTCTTTCATTTCACTCAATATTATAGCCAACCATGCTGAAATGTTCCCTAGGTTTAAGCCATGTTTCAGCAATTCCGGCAACGCATACGTCGTACGTGTTTAGGTGATGGTGTAAGCTTTCTTTGTTAGATCGTACTGAGCGTGCATTCCAAAATAAAAGATTGTTCACTTGTCTATTCCCCGCCATTGTTGATTTTCAAGAAATTGGTGACACATTGTTTTAGATTAGACGGTAAATTCCAGAAGTGGCCATACTAAATAACGATACAACCATCTCACAGATTATCTATCATGAATTCATCCATAGGCATTAATGGAGGTCTATAGGGATTTCGGGTTATTAGTTCTATGTGGGGTCTGTTAACATCATAATATAAATCAGAAGGGATGTTTTGCTGTGGGCTCTGTTGACCAACCGGCGGCCGACGCATCTGTCGTTGAGGAGGTGGATGCCAAGTGAAGTGCTTTTCCGAGGTTGAGGAGGAGTCGGTAACTTTGAGGAAAAGCCAGGTTGTTGTGCAGGAAAGGGTGCGAGCGCGGCAGAGGCAAATGCGGAAAAATGCTCTCATCTATGAGTGACGGCAGGGCAGTTCTTTTCGCATAAGAATTAGAAGATACAAGTGCAATAGCTTCTTCCCATGAAATATTCTCGTGAGCCATACAAAATTTAATTTGTTTCTATTTAGACTATTCTGGACAAATGCGATCTGTTGATCGGTGGTTACCACTACAATGTACACAGTGTGGGTTACCCTCATACGTACATTCTTTAGTATCGTGTCGTTCGCTACAAATTGCACAGCGAGTGGCACTACAACACATACGACTTGTATGTCCGAAACGGAGACAGTGGTAACAAGTAACCACATTCCCAACGTATGGTTCAACACTGCAGCGAGTACTATGAATATATACAAAATTCGGTAGCCTTAGACCAATAAATGTCACCTTTACTAACTGCCGAGGTATTAGTTCAGTTGTTCCTTCCCGCACTACTTTCCGGACTTGTAAAACATCAGTATCACACTCGATTTCTTTCTTTAATTCGTCTTCCGAGAAAGACGTGTCTACATTACGTATAAGTCCTTCCTTTACAGTACAAAACCTTGGTATGTAGAACTTAATTTTTTTGGGATGGTTTCTGACATTAGCTAACCTGTTTGCCCACACTGCTGAATTGAGTTCTATCTGCACATGGTTTCGACCTTTTCTATTAATATTAACTATAGCAGATTCAATGCCTGGTAATGATTCTCTAAGCATTTTTCCTACAGTCATGGGATGTAGCCGACCCAGATTCTGTTGGTCACTATGATCAGTATCCTATTCCGCAAAGACATAGAACGGGCCATTGTCACTTTCCCTAAACATGTAGAGCTTAGTGTCATCTTTGTCACGTATGGCGGTGGCATTTAAACTAGGACGCTTACTTCCTAGCTCTTGAATTTTAGGTTTTTTAACTGTTACGACATCTCTGGTTTCTGGCAACGGTGACCTGCATCACTGTTTACCTTGAACGGCGTTATCCCACGCAGTCTGATTTACTGTTTCCATGATCTGATAGTCAATCACTTGTGAAACCGCCTGTTGCTGCATTAGAAGAAGATTATTTTCCTGATAAAGGCTGCCGGAAACATCTTGCTGTCCACTAACATTGCACTCATCACTCATAACGTGGTAATACGTCCTAGGATCTTCACCGACCACCTGGCCAGTATCATCTGTCTCCAGTAATGCGTCGGTAGTACCGATACTACGCTAACACTTAGTTTCTTTCCATTGAGTGAAACCGAAATAGAACTAAATTACTCAAAGGCTTTAAGGATGCTGTCTGTTCACCGCAGTAAACTCTTTCACGCACTATAACAAGAATAAACGTCTAAATAAAACGTTTTTTTAATCGACAAAATACTAAGCGTGTTGCTACGTAAACAACCAGAGATATTACTGCCCAAGGAACAGATGCAGAGCAGAATAAAGAAAGATTTTCTGCAAGTAAGAAGAACTGGATGGGACTCCAAAATGCAGAAGACATATTTTTAATCTAGCGGTAAACAATCTGACACTTAAAAAAGAATTCTGATTAATATGATTTTCTTCAATAAAATGAGCCAAAAGCTTATTTCCAACTCAGCACAGGAAGCAACATACAGAAAAAATAGGTAAAGACAGGGTAAAAATCCCCTGAACTCCCAATAACTTAATTCCATGATGACTTTTCAGGATTAATACTTACATTCACAAGATGTTTTATTCTACAAAAAGGAATTTTGTAAGCCACCTCCACAATGGCCAGGTTATCAAAGGTGTTTCAGAATGCCCTTAAACTATACTGAAAATGATTCAGTATTTATCATTTTCTCCTGTGTTTTTCCCATACAGTTTATTATGGCAATAATATAACAACTGATCACTGAAGTCTTCTCTCCTCATGAAATTTCAGCAGTGGAAATAATGTTGGTTGTTTCTAAAAGTGTGGAAATTTTCCTTCAGATCACATACAGTTAAAAAATATCTTAGCTCTGAGTTCATGTACTAAGTCATTTCTCCACTGCCATCATTCTTTCAAGGAAATTTTGGATCACACTTAGCAGTGGAAATGACACCACTGATGTATTCAGCAATTAAATGTGAGGTTAATTTTATGTTAGTAATAATGCAGCCTTGGTTAGAGGTAACAAACATATATATTTTACATTGACTCCTACACTTTTGCAAATTAACATAATCATGAATTCTTGCCATGATCTATTTACTTTCACAATCCTTCAGGCTTTTGCTCTCATGCCCTGAAATGCTGTGAACCTTTTTACCAACAAACTTCCCCTTGTAACATTGCATCTCATCCCTGATATCAGAGTGGGATGAACATTCACTATAGCTTTCCAGAAGTTTTCAGTATGGATAAACTAACGGGTGTACTCTTTGATTAACATTATACACTTTATCACCAAGATTGCAGCATTCTTCAAAGACAGCCAGAAAGCTGTAGAACACCCTAATTGCTCCAATTCCATACAAGTGGCACCGAACAGTCTCCCTCCCACATAACAATATCTACATAGCTTGAAGACCTATGGGATAAAAAAATCGGTATGTCACAGAGTATGTTCTATGTGTGTTCTATGTACAGATGCAGAGATCCTCTAGTTATATGAGACTGCTTACAACTCCAGTGTTGGGGCAATCATTAGTCGAACACAACTATGTGTTAGGAGCACTAAGTCTCTGAGAAAACTGGTCAAGGAAGCTAATTCTCTAGGCCAGCTAGTGTCTCAAGGTAGAGAAATCTGCATGAGAGAAGAAAACTAAGCTAACAGTTATTTTCACAGAAATTTTTACTGCTACAGTTTGTATTGATGTGGTAAGAACTACAACTTCAGAGTAAACAATGTTGTGAACAAACATTCATATAACTTCCTTTTATTGCTTCCTGTATAGGTTGCAACCATCAGCACTGAATATTGACAGTGTGAAATACATCTCTCTTAGGCACAAACGTAACTGTTAGAACAGACAAGAGTGGTACTCCATTTACATTGCCCAAAAAGGTTTCACTGTAGCATGGGAGTCATCCTTCCCACCTAGCTCATATTTGGGGCTGTTATCACCCCATTTTATTTGATTTCTTTTTAATTAGTGTTGGGAATCATTAACCTGCATCGAGACACTATCTACATCAAACCGTGCAAACTATAGCTTGAATCCCATGAATGCAGCTGTCAGTATGATTTCTTATTATTATTTTTACAGATCTTCCTTTTTTCCCTTCACTTCCACTTGGAAGATTAGTGAGGGAGGGTTTGAGAGATTTTAAAAACTTGGTGAATTCAATCTGTTTATAGCTTTAATTTTTTTTGGGGGGGGGGGGAAGGCTCTAAGCTTGAACAAAGTTACAATTGGTGTAGTTGCAAAAGCTGCTGTACATATCGTCCTAGTTGACTTGGTAGCAGGGGAATCAGTGACTAATGTCTATGATGTAGCTTCGCTGGCATTCTATTTCACCACCTGGGTGATGCTAGTAGCAAGCACGGGTGGTGATATTGTTTTCTGTTGCATTTTTTATTCTATTTTTCTGGTTATTTTGATTTGGTGTATCTCATTTTTTCTACACCTGAAATCCTACTCCATGCCAGGTTTCAGCCTACGCAGCTACAGAAATTTAGACAAGGTATGCCATCTTTTGATTGCAGTTATTCTATGCTTCAACAGTAGTCACTGAAATCAGTGATGGTGTTTGGCACATGTGTCGATCTTTGAACATCCAATAGTAAAGTAGGATTATGGTAAGTCAGAACAGATATGCTGGTTTTATAAATAGCAATGCTAACGCCCCTCATAATTTGCTAAATCTCAGCCACATTCTCTTCTGCTCTGGATCCATTAAATCATGGCAAGATGTATCATCACGTTTGTTGAGAAATGAGTATAGCTGCTAATTGTTTTAATGAGCAGAGTACCATCCTATACATTTTTAAATCATTTCAATGTGGTTGTTACCCCTCCAACAATTTTTTTCAAGTGACCTCTCCCTTTTTTTCACCATCATCAGTTCCTCAACTGGTTTGATGCAATCCTCCATCTCTTCCTATCATGTGCTAACCTCTTCATCTCAACATACGTCTTACAACCTACATTCTCAATTAACTGCTTTATAAATTGTAATCTTTGTCTACCTCTGCAGTTCTTACCTTCAACTGTTCCCTCCACTAACAAATTAACAAATCCCAAATGTCTTAAAATATGACCCACAAGACTCTTCCACAAGCTTCTTTCCTTCACCCACCATTTCCAAAACATGTTCATTTCGTACTTTATCTGTCATTTCAACATCCTTATACAGCACCACATTTCAAATGCTTCAATTTTCCTTTTTACTGGTATTCCTAATGTCCATGCTTCACTATCATAAAGTGCTGTGCTCCAAAGATACAGTTTTAAAAAGTTCTTTCTTAGTGCTAGAGCAATATTTGAAACTAAAAGATTTCTCTTTTTCATTAAAGCTCTTTTTGCTAGTGCTATTCTACTATTAACATCATGACTTTTTTTTCTAACATTAAAACTACATTTTCAATTTGAAGTTCATTTCTGTTACTTTGTTTTTCTGAAGTAAGAGGACTGACCATGTTCTCATTTTTATGGGTGTGTGGATAATCCCTGTGAGCTACCCAATCAGTTTTCTACTTTGTGCTCCCTCTTTTTAAAAAATATCTTGAGAATAAATTTATTTTTTATACAGATCCATTGTGTTATCATGATCAAGGCAACAAAGCCAAGATTTCCACTCTCCATGAATCGCATCTTTCCATTGTCACATCCAGTGGCAGTGATTGAAACACATATGAAACTTGCAACTCTATGAAATTGGCAATACTGACAAACCTCGATCTTAGGTATTGCAACTGTGACATTCCTGTACGCAATCCTTACATTCCTGGCTTTTGTGGGAAACATAATAATTCTTACTTCAAACTCAATGGAATAAATATACAATGAACGATCAAGTGTTTGAATGAACCCACTCACTCTGACCTATGTGTGTTTTGTTTGTGTATCACAGTTTAAAAAAATGAACAGTAGTTTTGCAACAAAGAATACCAGCAATCAATACTGTTAACACAATGAAACGCTATTTCCTGAAGCAAGACAGTAGTAACAATGAACAATATTTACCAGTGATACCATGCATCACAGTCATCACATCCAATCATTGGGCTACCATCATCTTGGCCACCACAAGCAGGACATATCCACACTTTATTGCCACCATTATCCTGTAACAGGACACTATTAAATAGAGTTCACCAACAAAGATATCAATCATCACATGGCATATGCAGATTGCTTCCTGAAATCATCAATGGACCTGTGGAGAGAGTATGAATTATCCTAAGGCAATCACTAAGGATTTTGTTAGTATACCACCAGTATTTATTTGAAGACTCAAAATCTCTAACAAGTTTCCATGTAGTGGCTTTAAAGAAGTAAGTATTTAAATAAATAGGTTCCATTTTCTGAAACAAACAAAAAAACTAAGCATTTGAGTTACAGAGAGGGGATACAGTTTACTATCAGAAACTCATCTGTTCTCACTTGAGTATGCTAGGTGTTTTAATAAACAAAATTCTCAGCCAAGAATCTGCAAGTATCACAAAAAAGCCTATTAATAAAAAATGCAAGCAATCAATGTAATGATTTTTTCCCCTAGATACATAAAGATGGCTGTAAACTGTATTGTGCACATTCATTGACACATCAGTTTCAGGAGATATTTTTATTGATGAGCTGGGAAGAAAAAAACAAGACATTAAATATAAATGTACCATTAAAAATTACTGTTTACATATATAGAAAAAATACTAAAGATCAAATTTCTATGAATTAGTAAACCTAATATTTTCCTTGCTTTACTCAGTCTCCATGCAAATTTCTTAATTTCTAAACAGATCAGCAGCACTTCATAAATAATATTATATAACAACATCTCAAGGGCAATGGGAAAGCCTATCTTTGTTGCACTAAAATGATCAATTCTACCTGGTTCCATCAATCAAACCTCACAAAATAATAGGACCAATGCAAACTTTGCACATTTCTGTAGTTGTGCTTAATTTTAAATAAACATTTACAGCTAAACAATGCAATAAAGTTACTCCTTCAGTGTTTTGGTGTAGTTCAATGTGTTATATGATTAGTGTCATATACCAGAGTATATGGCACTAACTTTTGTTACAATTCCAAAGAAAAAATTTCTTCCTAACTAATAGTAATCTCCAAATAACATGGCTCAGTGGTTAACATGACTGATCGGAGATTGAAAGGCCTTTAGTTTGAATCCTTTTTTTTTTTTTTACTTATGGCTTTATGCCTCATCAACGTCGAGGTCATTAGAGGCGGGACGGGACTGGAGACAAGGAATGGGAAGGAATTTGGCCATGGCCTTTTGTAGGAAATATCCCGGTGTTCGCCTGGAGTGATTTGGGGAAACCTTGGAAAACCCAAATCTGGATGCCCGGACGGGGATTCGAACCGGCGTCCTCCCAAATGCGAGGCCACAGTGTTAACCACTCACCCACCTCGCTCGGTAGTTTGAATCCATCTCGGCAGGGATTTCAAGAGGCCCTTAACCTGACCTTCATTTCTAGCACAGCTTGCTATGTAATGTGACGTACACCAGAACATTCCGTGGTTCAGATTCCGCATTAAACTGTAGGTCCCCTACACCCAGTATGATTACTGGGTTGGGCTAGATAACTACCATGGGGCGGATTATCCAACCAATAAAAAACCCTGTTGCCAGGTCATTATGACCACACGAATTTACTTAAAATTTACAATGAGTATATCTAGCAAACTCTGTTTCATGCACAACAGTAAAAGTTCTGCAGCAAGATGTTCTCACTTCTCCTTTTCCAATAGGAATCCACTTCTAACTTCTGCTATTTAGCAAATTTGCAGGTTTAAATTTAAACTTTAATAAAGTTCATTTACATACTGATATATGATGATATTTGGTTTAGAAGGGACAAAAGTGACAAATACATAATACGACACAATATATGGCTCTAATTGTGTTATAAAACCCAATGGAATTATTCAGCGATTCTAAACCTAATTTCCCCCTACTCCTTAGGCTGCTATGTTAGGTATAACCAATTACAAAAATTTTCCCCACATCCAACACAAATTTGCAACATTAAAGAGGTAAAATCTGTTGAAACCTGAATATATCTTTACTGATCTACACTAATCACCTGAAGCATAAAATGAGTGGTTTAGAAATGGTGTCAAGTCATCTGCGTGATAGCAGAGTTAATTTTTTTAAATGATATTTTACACTTTTGAAATTGCTTACTACACTACACCCTATATATAAGGGTGAACCAATATTTCAACACAATCTGCAATAAATGTGGGAGGTTTTTCATGATCAAAACTTGCTTGTCTGTATTTTTAGACTTTTCTAACACAACTACTATAAAAAAACTTCTTAACACTGTCAATACAGTTTATGACATTCAAAATATATCCTCCTTTCTCCTTTAAATGTGACTACTGCCTTCATGTAAAACACACTGATGTAGGTCTAACACATAAAAATGATATTATAACAGTGGACATAGAAGCAGACCTGTTGCAAACTCTCTACTTTCACCACAGTGCATCAAAATATTTCCAGCAAACTGCTATCCACTACATTTTCCACATGGCTGAAATAATTTCTTGGTAGCAGTGGATTCAGGATTTTGCTACTTATTTGCACAATACTATATTAGATCCTTATAAATGAATGTGTTAACTTGAGCCCCTGAAAGAACTGACAACATGCATATGAGAATGAAGTGTATAGATGGCGCATAAGAAATTGTTCATGTTGCCATAACAACAGTGCCATGTAACAGTGCCATGTACTTGGGTTTGGTCCCTGGTTGGTTTTATCAAGAGCACTTCTGGTAATCATTTCAATGTTGTGGGCACAATGTGATGTGTTCTGTTCAGAGCATGTCCAATGAAGACTGAAGACAACTTCTTTGCTGTTTATACTATGTGCTAGGTCTCCGTGAAATAATTTTTGCTGAAGATTAACGAAAAAAAATCTAGACTTGTACACCTTCTACGGAGACATACATATTTCTCGATCTTGGTGTCACGTTTTGGCCAGGACAAATGCCAGCCTAGATGGACAGCCGTACTGTCCAAATCATAGGCGCCTACCCTTGTCAATTTTTTTTTGTGGCTTTGCGCCTCACGAGGTCATTATTAAGGTGAGTTTCACACTTTGGTTTAATCAATCACTGGTTTAATAACACAATGTTCAGCATTAGAATTGTGTTAGAATACCAATTGTCACAAAAAGGTATTCTAATTTTTGCATCAACACACTTTTTAAATAACATTATTCTACATTAAGTACTGAATTTTCAGTTTAGAAATGACAAAGAATATTTTATAAGTTGAGAAATCTAAAGTACTAATAGCCACTTTCTGATAACAGAGTGATTACAAATTGACAGTAACTAATGAAACAAATGTACATAAATGTAAATTTTATTTAACACGTCTTTAGCAACTTTACTTGGGGGGGGGGGGGAACTTTTTTTATTCCGTAAAATTAACAAAATTCTCATTGAAAAACAATGGAGTCTTGTCTCAATGAAAACACTACATGCCAGTTACCTTTCATTTATACTCAAATGGCTATGTCATTTAATGAAAGGAAAGTGACCACCAATAGTAGAAGGGAAATAGGCACAGAGGATGGTCAAAACTGGCATAATGGACCAATTGCAATGTGGTATGAGTGCTGCCCAAAAAGTAGTACCCATCTGCACCGTGTACAGTGCTGTCATCTCAAGTCAACCAGTTTATGTAAACTGCCCGCTTACTGTGTGTGAGGTTACATTCTGCTATTAATACTTTTATCCTTTCAGCCAGTGTTTAGAACATTTTTAAAAATTGAGAATGCCTAAAATTGAGAATGCTGAAAATTGTGAAGTGAGATCTGTTATTAAATTCTTTATTGCCAGAAATGTGCAACCACACGATATTCAACATGAAATCAAAGAGTTTTATGAAGAAAATACAATGATATATAATCTGTTCATCAACAGTGTCAAAATTTTAATTCTGAGAGAAAGAACATCCAGGATAATGAGCGAACAGTCTGCCCATAGGGCACTGCCTATCGCTGCAGATAACTTGCTGAATTTAGTAGACAAATTCATAAAGAACTATTGGTGTATCACACCACATGAAATTAATCAGAAATTTACATGTTTCACAAACCATTCTTCATGATAATGTCAAGGACCATTAGAAGAACAGAAAAATTTGTGCATGATGAGTAACTCGCATACTAAATGTTAAATACATATCTGCAACATTGAATTTATTTTTGGAGTATTATTGCAATCAAAGAGACACCTTCCCGACAGGTGTGAAGTACAGATTTCTTATTAGATAACTGAGAGCAAATATCGGCTAATGCAGATAACCCAAAAAGTTCGAGAAGCAACCATCAACTGGATAACTCATAGCCATGTTTTCTGGGACTGATACAGTGTTTTGATCATTGATTTCATGCCTTGAGAAGCCACGATTCATATTTTAAAGCTTTAAAGAATTTGCAGCAGACAATTCAAAATCAGCAATGTGGTCCGCTGTCTGGTGACGTTTTGCTTCTCCACAACAATGCCTGACCATACACTGCTAGTAAAACACAACTTCAGAACACGTTTAAATGGGAAGTTTCAGCCACCCACCCTATAGCTCAGACCTGACTCCTACTTATTTTGATCTTTTTTATTTATTTATTTATTTTTTTAGAAAATTGAGACTTTTCGGGAGGAACGTGCTTTCAAAGTGATGAAAACCTATAAGAAGAAGTCACTACTTTTCTCAGAGGAATATAAGACAGGAATAATAATAATAATAAAAATCATTGAATGGCATGACAAGTGTTTGAATTCACATTATGAATATGTAGAAAAGTATTGTAAGGTACATTTATTACGTTTATGTAAAATAAAAAGTTTCATTTTAAAATCTGACTTTATTATTTTAAAATTTTTAAAAGGGTACTACTTTCTGGAAGACCAGCATACATTCAATTTGAAAATAATCAGAAATTGGGTCAATAAATAACAGTAACCTATATGCATGTTAATTAACGCAGGTACATAACAAATGACATGCACAAAGACATTTCGGAAAACTTTCCTCCATTGTTTAATAACGACCTCTGCGGCAAACTTTTCTCCATTGTTTAATAACTACCTCTGTCATTGCTCTATTGTTTCCTACCTATATACCAGACAATACACGATCTCCTCTCCTTATGGCAACATTATCATGTCTTTTTCACTTCAACTTTACAGTCCAGCACTTATGTCAACCACCCTTGGTACACCTTCCTCTACCCACCTTGCACTATTTGAACTTCAAATTTATGCTTTCTCCAAGGGTCTCTCTCTCACCAACCTTAATTGTGATCTCACTGCTTTGGTCAGGGCCTCTCACCCACATGTGTAACTCTAAAAACTCTCAGGTCATTATAACCACTCCAAAAGACCTTGTGTCACCCAGAGTGCATTTAGCCTTGGTGGGCCTCATCTGTGAACATCTGCCCAGGGGCTCCCTTCCTACATCACAGAAACTACCCACATCTTAGGGCACCTGCTGACAGTCCTTACCCTTGCAAATCCTTCTTGGTTACCATTGATGCCACAACTCCATACTTCACCCTAACCAACACTGTAAGGGCCTTATTACCCTCAGTTATTATGTGGATTTGAACCCTCCACTAAACCTTCCCAGAATAGCTTTTTCTCATCACTGGTTCACTTTAATCTACCCACAAATTTCTTTACCTTCCATTCCCAAATCTACCATTAGATATAGAGAACTGTTAAGGGTACATGCATGTTGCCTTCCAGGGAAAACTGAATGAAGCCTTTACAAAATTGTTTTTTTTTTTTTTTTTTTTTTACCAATTACATGGATCATACACACAGATGCTATATTTAACATCATGACACAGAGCGAATACTGTTTCTTTAACTTTCTTACTTCCATACATAACCCCCACTTCCTAAACTTCACACAGTTTTAATCTCACATCAATTATCACCTTCACTGACGTGTGCACTTCCATGCAGAAAAGTCAAGCACATGTCTTGTAATGCCAAAAGCACTTGCCACACCTCCAAAGAAGAAAAGAAAGTTTAGTTCAAAAGGATATAAGTGGATGTTTAGCCACTAACAAACAAGTTGGCATATAAGCTTTATTCAGTGCAATGTGAATCTACCAGTGATCATATTAGTGCCGATTTGAGTAAAGAATTATACTTAAAAATTAAAACATAATCATAAAGTGTCATATTTGGAGGGCAAGTTCTATTGATTTGTGAATAAAGGAGAAGTATTTATCATTAAAGAAACACTTGTTTAAGCCTGGGAACCTAAGTATATTTTCACTGTTTTGTAAAATTAGCTCTGCAGGTGAAATGTCAGTTCATGGTGATTGGATAGCCTGAAAAGAATCTGAATTTTAAGTTACAAGTAAGTTTAAAAGCTAGAAGTGTTATGTGATTGATGCAGAACAGAATTCAGTTATGAAGAATCCTGTTCTGTAGTTGCAACCTCTGTCCACATCAAACCCACGAATTTTCAGCAATACCTATGTTCCGATAGCTTTCACCCCTTACACACAAAACTCTCCCTATACTACAGCTTAGGTGTCCAAGCTAAAGGTGTCTGTTCTAACAACAATACACCATTATACTGCTGAACTGCTTCATAAACAGATCTCCTGTGCCATAACCCATCACTAAATCATCAGTCACGCATCAACCAAAATCAAATAGAATTCAGTTTCCTAATCCAGTGAATTCATAAAATTAAACCATTCCACAGGTTTATATTTATGTACCACCCTTTCAGGAAATATGACACATACACCCCTAATCTCCTTTCAAATAAAACATGCATCAAACTTGGCAAACCAGCCAACCAAAAGGAAAAACAAATACTTTTATACAACCTACCCTTCAATTGCTCTGCAGCATCCCAAATATCACTGCATATCATGTGACTTACATCCAGCCATGTGACCTATCCCAAGCAAAACACTGGAGATACCTTCCAAGTCGCCACCTGCATCGCAACCCAACTCATACATCAGATCACCAGACTCCAATATCCAAATTTGTACATTAAACTTATCATCAACCAGCTCTTTGACTGAATGAAAGGTCACAAAAAATTTACTCCCAAATCTATACAATTCAATTGCTGCCCATATCATTTCCAATGATTCCTATGACGTTAATAACTACTTTTCAGTAAAACCCATCAGATTCCTCCCAGAATCTATCTCTCCACTTGAACTTCACAAGTTGGAATTGGCCTACGCATGTAGTCTGGATAGTAGAAATTCCCCCAGCCTTCAATCTTAACTTTCTTCATCCCACCTTTGCTAAAGCTATCACCTGTATCTATACCACTATCAAATAATACAAAAACCACTGTGGATTTCCAATAAAACAAGCTCAGCACAATGTAAGATACCACTTATACTCATCCAGGAATGCCAACAAATTGATCAATCAAATAATTTAGCTATTATTACTCATGTACACTTTCTCAGCATGTAATCACACAGAAGTCTAAGTGGAGAAACTGCTGAAATTTTCTTTGTTTATTTAACCACTTCCTCTATATATATATTTGTGCTATCCTGACAACTGAATATCAGTGACCCGCACATCAACACTACCTACATCTGTAGCATTTCTGAAAGTCGACAGTTACTAACCTTGTGTTTGACAGCAGATGTAACAATAATTCCAGTAACTTTAATGGTAAAGGCATCTACTTTTAAAGTGAAAACTTCTATAGGCACATTATCTGATGTTTGGTCAGGGGTAAATCTGCGAGTTCATGACGTTACATCACAAACATGCCAACTGTTGCACGATTGCACGTGTGATATGCACATTCAACGCTATTTGTAACACACAGTTTTTGTCCGATTTTGAAGCAACTTTGCACACACAGTTTAAAACAAATAGAAAAATACAGTTTACATTTGATTTACAAAAACCTAAACACAAAGAAGGAATGTTTAGAAGCAAAGAGCTAAAAGTAGTTTTTTAAATTCCAGATGGCAACAATACTAACAGTGTCTGTGCCTTCTGTAACAATAAATGGTGTCAAAGATATATTTGTCCTCCCACAAACACAACGCATCAAAAACTGTGGAATTATTATTATATTTAATCAGCTATTAATATTGCTACATATTTTCATAATAATTTGTCTAATAATGAAATAGTTCATTCGTATGATCTCCCAGTGGCATAAACTTGTAGTCTGATAGAATTTTATAATTATTATTAAGGTTATTTGGTCAATTAAATTAATTGTTCATAAGCAAAAAGTGTAACCTTTATGAATAAATTTTTTCATCATATTGGACTTGTCTTTTAAAGCTTTTACATAATAATATGGGGTAACTATCTTATATTTATCTTTGCTAATGTTCGCTACAGGAAACTACAATAATCATAGATAAACAAGAAAAGCATTTCTACATTGTTTAGAATGAAACATACATTTAATGCTGTGAGCTCCGATAATTTATAATTCAAAGAGGTTTCATTACCTTTAAACTATTTCTCGGTTGCAAGTTAAGTAGTTAGTGCCCCAGAAGATGCTAAAAAAATATCTAGTGTTCTTGAAATATCAATATTTTAATCTCAATGTCTATCTGATCAACAATTCAATAAAATTTAAGCGAACTTTCGAGCGATATTACTTATCGTATTTTAAGTCTGAAAAGTGAGCTGCTTTATACAATGGTATAAACAATGAAAAAATATTTTAATGTAAATTATTTATGGTTATAAGAAATTACATAACCTTCAGCAAGTATACACATGGTTAGATTTTAGGCTAACTCTTTGATTGTAAAAAAGTATTAAAACCGTTTGCACGGATTTACTTATTTCCATAAGAACTGAGACAGCAGCACTATCATAACCATGGCACCACAGTTTTATGATAAATTCTTTTATGTAACTCTATGAGATAAATCGAAAGTAAAGAATAAAATTTTTATTAGTTAGTATATATTTAGTTTTAAGTATGACTTATTGGATGTATGTCATTCATAGTTTTAAGTTTTTACTTCTGTCAGCAGTTACCAATAACTGCCTTTTTTTAAAAAAAAAAAAAAAATATGTAGGAAATGTCTATCAACTAAACAACAGTGTCACAACTGAGATCGGTAACAAACATAATTTGAAGTCCATTGTGCAATGATTTGTACAGAAATTGAAGGGGCTCTGCTTATCAGTGGCCCTGTTTAGAAAATGCAACAGCAGCTGACAGTCTATCAACACACAGATCACTGTCACCTAACAATGATCACAAAAGGAATGGGTGAAAATATGCCTCGAAACCAAAATTTGGTAGTGTATCCACTGGTATTTCTGTGCAATTGATAAAAGTATTTCATTGCAGCATCAGGCCATGTGGCAAAAAATTGTTTTTATTTCATTCCTCCTTGAAATATTTCTCCTTGTTGAACTGGCACAATACAACCAATGAATAAATTCTTAACACTTTACATGTGGTTGAATCTTCTCATAGCCTCATGACTGATATGGATCAGGCTGTAAAAATACTGAATATTCACAATGTAGTTAGCTAAATAATTTTTAATTATTATCAGAGATGGGTAGATCATCAACTGAAAATTGAATGTGCCATAAGGGCTTCATAGAAAAGGTCTAGACATTTGAAGTTCAATCCATTATTACATTCTCTATACAAAATTGGATGGAAAGTACTGCAGTCTCCATTTTTTCCACCCTAGGTTACTCTTTTTTTTTAACTGCTTAACGTCTCTCAAGAGCGAGGTCTTTAGAGACGGGAAAGGATGGGGCGGGGGGGGGCAAGGAATGGGAATGAATTTGGCCATGGCCTTTTGAAGGAAGCATCCTGGCATTCACCTGCAGTGATTTGGGGAAACCGTGGAAAACCCAAACCTGGATGCCCGGACGGGGATTCGAACCGCTGTCCTCCCGAATGCGAAGCCAGAACGCTAACCGTCACACCACACGCTCGGTCCTAGGTTACAATGACCCTTCAGGTTATGAAGGTTCCCTATACATATTTTGAATATTTTTGGCATGATGCCCGACAGTATGCCTGTACATACTGTAAATAATGACCTCCGTAATTATGATAAGCAGGTTTTACGTTTTTAGCTTGACAAAGTTGTGGTATACATACAGATTTTTCCACCCTGGGGGAAAGAGGGGAGGGTTACTAATTCCTGTAAGCTCATGTACTGATGTGTGTTGTATTATTTTGTAAAGGTAATAAGTAGTTTTAAGGCGAAAATGGAAGCCATCCTATCATTCAACTAAACAATTGCAGAAAAACTGCAAATTAGAATGGCTGGTGAAGTAATTTTGAACCCACATCGGTCCCATGTCCAGTTTGGCAATACAGTATGCTTGATCACACTACTAGATATGTACAGGTTTAAACAAAGTACCACATTTACAATGGTTTTATTTAATAACTGTGCTTGTATTTCAAACATTTATTCTTTATTTCACATTCATTTACGGGAGGCAAATTCACACCAGAGCAACAACTAGTCTTAGCTACTTAATAGCGAGCAGACAGACGTAACTATAGAATTTGCTGCAACATTAAAAGAATGAAATCTTTCATGGCTTTGAACAAATATGAAAAAATTAATGGAGAAGAAAAGAGCTATGGCCACTTGGGTGGATGAATAATTAAGACATCAGTATGGGAAGAAACTGACTATGTAATCGAATTGGGAGTAAAATATGTAATAGAAAACAAAATCAGACTGGTAATAATGTGTATGAACCAGCTGCCTGTTGTGCACTCAGCACGTCTGAAAGGTTCGTTTTGAAAATGGACTGACAAAAATTTAAGCAAAATCGTGCCATAAAATTTTGTATGACGCCTGGTGATTGAATCTGCTACTGTGACAAATTTCTGCTATTCACGGCACAAAGACTTATCTCAGGACCGAGAAGAAGATAATGTGGAAAGAGTGAGAATCCTTCTGCTGTCAGATCAGAGACTCAAACTGACAATGATTAACAGTGACTTAAAGCTGAATCACGGGACTACATGGGTTGTGCACTTAGAGGTCATTACAGACAGAAATGGACTGTGGGGAAGGAAAAAGGAGGAATTTGGCCTATTCCTTATAAAGGAATAGGCCTGGAGTGATTTTGGTAGACTGTTAAAAACTAAAATCTGGATGGATTGATTGAAGACAAATTGCTCCACTCAAATGTTAACCAATCACCCACCAAGTTTTTAGATTGGAAAAGAAGTAGTATAAGTAAGACCAGGGAACAGATCTAGAGATGCCTTAATCATGGAAATAGCTTTACACAGGAGGCAAGAAAAAGCAAAAGGAGGAGAAAAACCACATTTGGCATTATTATTAAAACTTAAGGATAACAACAAATGATCTTAAGTGATAGGTGGAGTAGTGAATATGAGACAGTAACAGTAGACTTAACTGATACCAGTAAAACTGATGTCCTGAAAATCAGGAAGGTATAGATGCAATTATAACAAGAGAGAAGAAATGTTTGTTCCACAACGAAAAAATTAGAAAATGAAAAAGGAACAATATAGGTAAGGAAACACCATTTTAACAGGACAACACAATTAAACAAGGAATTAATAGTGGGAAGAAAGGAAGCAAAGGATGCATTCATTAAAATTTTTACAGCTGCATGGAGAACATTGAATGCTATATCCAGAATTTCTATAGCTTTGTGACAGAGATACAAGGAAGTTATGAATTAAGACTGAAAAGATATTAGTCAAATAGTTTAAGGAGACTTTTAGAAAATGTCATACAGTGACACAAGGGAAAGCAAAAGCTTATGAAAGTAACAAAAAAGTGAGGAGACTATTAAATTTCAAACAGCTTAAAAACATATAATAAGCAAACTAGGCACATTAAAGAAAGAGCATGAAGCGGCTGGTATAGATAATTTGTTATCCGCTTAACGTCTCTCTAACAGCGAGGTCTTCAGAGATGGGAAAGGATGGGGGGGGGCAAGGAATGGGAAGGAATTCAGCCATAGCCTTTTGCCTGGAGTGATTTGGGAAACCATGGAAAACCCAAATCTGGATGCCCGGATGGGAATTCAAACCGCCATCCTACCAAATGCGAGGCCAGAATGCTAGACGTTACACCACCATGCTCGGTAGATAATTTGTAACCGATACCATAGATAAATGGAAACTATACCATATTTTGAAGTAATATCTTCGTTGAGACTGAAAATATATCTCATACTGGATTGGGAGGAGAGTGGGGGAGGGGGTATGTGTAACAATAGTACCAGTTCATAAATGAGTGGAAACAAATCAGCAAGCAATAGTTTTGACCTCAGGGGTACAAAGTTGGTATTAGGAGCTTTTGTAGAGAAAAAGAATGTGGCCACAAAAGCAGCAACATGAATTTTAAGGAATTATTAGAGTGAATTTCATTTAGCGTGATACATGAAAAATATTGAAGATAAAATGGATGATGAAGGACAAGCTGACTTTTTGGCACTAAACATCTTCAAGGGTTCTGACAGGTAAGCCATTTAATACAATCTATTGACTGGAATGGTTTGGAGCAATCTTCCATCTCTTCCAATCTTGATCTAATCTCTTCACTTCAACATATCCCTTACATCTTAAATCCTCAATTATCTCCCTCATATACTCTAATTTCTGTCTTCTGCTACTGTCCATTCTTTCAACTGTTCCATCCACTAACAAATTAACCAATCTGACAGATTTCAAAATGTGACCCACCATACTGTCTTTTCTTTCTGCAAAATAATTCCTCGAACTTCTTTCCTCACCCATAATTTCCAAAACATAGTCCTTTCATACATTATGTGACAACTTTAATTTTTAGAGTCCTTCTATAGAATCACAATTCAACAGCATCAATTTTTCTTCTGTCTGGTATTCCATACTTCACTACCATAAAATGCTGTGCTCCAAACATACAGTTTTGAAAAGTTCTTTCCGAGTCCGAGATCAATATCTGAAATTAAAATACTTCTGTTTTTCGATAGGTCTCTTTCGCCAGTACTATTCTGCTTTTAACGTCATTCTAGATTCGGCCATTGGATGTAATTTTACTTCCTAAGTATCATAATTAACTTACATCTTCTATTGCATCTGATCTTACCCATTTTAGCTGATGCTAGTCTCTCAAGATTCTCTACGTTTACCGAAGCAACCCGATTCTTATTATTCCATCCAAAAAATTTTAGACCAGACTTCTTTCAAATTTCAGACATCAAGTATTCCCATTTTTCATGAATCACCCTTCCAGTATTAGTATCAAGGCCAGAAATTGATTCTCTTGTACCCCAGTTCTACTATTCTTTCTTTCCTCTGTATACTATCCTAGTCAGTAATTTTGAAGCACGTGATGTTACACTTAATGTGCAATAATTTTTAAGTTTGTCAATGTCTGCTTTTTTCACAAGTGAAAAGAAAAATAAGTTGGAATCTCAGCTGTTTTGTAACTTCTTGATATAATTTTGAATAACCTTTGGGTTCCTTCTTCTCCACGAGGTTTTGGAAGTACTGCAGTTCTGTAACTTATCTCAGAAAATTTCTATACCATTCCAAAGTTGTCCTTTTTGACTCTCCCTGTATTTTCTACATTTCTCTTCTATTCTGTTTGATCCTTCTGTAAGCCACGTCTACTTTACCTATGACCACTTGCTTTTCTACTTCTCTGCACTTTTATTTAACTTTCTTGCATTTACAGTTTATTTGATTTCTAAAATATTTGTACTGCTCTCTTTCTATTTTATCCTGAGAATTTTCAAAATAATCCTGTCACTAAAATGTTCATAATAACTCACCAGTTTCCCCCTCTTCCTTTTTCATTACAAATCCCAAACTCCACTGACAGCTTGGGTGCTAATTGTTCTATTATTCCATTTACCAGACATCCTGAGCACACTTCCATTTAATCTCACTAATCCCAACATCTAACTTAAGAGGTTCCACCTCCCTTTTTAAGTTCTCCAATATACCTGTACTCTTCAGACTTCCAACATTCCACACTCTAACTCCTAGAAAGTTTCTATCCATTCTGATGACTCCTCCCCGATCAATCTCCTCCTAACGATCCATTTGGAAGACTCTATAAGCTCTGGAATATTATACCCAGGAAGAAATCATCATTCCATACAGTGCCAGGTCTTAGGGGGGACTCAAACCGGGATGCTTGCCCCGGGCAGTAAAATCATGTTTAAAAGTGTGGTAAATGGCAAATTCGTGTGGCGGCGACCTTTTTTTAAACTCTACTGCACATAGTGGTAACCTTAGTGGGATGGCAAATTAAAGAATATTTCTATACTGCCTCAGGAGAAAATTTCATGTCTGAAGCGGTGGCAATTTCAAGTTTTTGCCCCAACTCAGAAAATTCCTAGATCCACTACAGATTCCATATATAATTTGAGAATATGGCCTAGAGATATCCTTTGGGTCTTTAATGCAAAGATTTTCTTCATCAGACCTAAATAAGACAAAAATTTATGTGAAACAAGTTACTTGGTGAGTACAGGATTTGCAAAGACATATGAAGTAAAAGGTTAGTAATTGAAATGCAACACCAGAACAGGTAGAAGTGAGGAAAGGAATGAGACAGGATAGTGTGTCAGAATTAATTCTATTCATTATTCTAATGAAAGCTTCAGTAATGATTTTTAGAATAGAAGTTTGGTTGTTAGCAAATTGATACTAAGCATCTCTATCAGAGAGGATATTTTGGTGATGGTCCATTGAGGTAAGGAAACTGGGGCACAAAATCTTGTGTCAGGTCCTGCCTTCAATATGGTGGAACAATGTGATGGATGCCCCAGCAGTAGCTACATGTGGTGCAAAGAATGGTAGCTAGATTTTTCTGTGAAAATTAGCACAACGCAAACTCTGTAATGAGCATGACCAAGCAGCCCAATCTTGTAAATAAAATGAAATATCTTTTGGAAAGTTGCAATAATATTACAATACATGGGGTGGTTAAAATACACCTGTTCCTTGTACAAGCATTAAAGGAATCATTCCCTCATCATTCCACCTCATTTTACAGAAATGTCTTCTAACATGGTGTTTCACAATACAAGGCAAATTAGTTTTGCCCTACTTTCTGCTCTGCATATCATTTCATACAGCAAGGTGGGAGAGAAATAAAACTAACTGGTTTGCAACCAAAATTTTGTTTCCTCAACTAATTTTACATGGTTGCTTGTGATTCAATGCCAACCAGATATCAGATATTAACTATTTCCCCCCCCCCTTTTTATTCATAAGAGACTCAATGGGTTTAATGCTATCCATATTATACACAGACGGAAAAAAAAATCCCAACACCAAGAAAAATTATTGTAGAGTAATGAAATTTGGACAATGCATTTGTCAAGTTAACATGTTTAATTGATTAAATTTTCAAGATCACAGGTTAATTTAAGCTCAAGAAAATGCATTTCAAATGTGAAATACTGTTAAATTAATAGCCGGTGTAACCTCCAGAATTTTGAATGCAAGCCTGCAAACGTGAATGCATTGTGTCATACAGGTTTCGAATGTCACTTTGTGGTATGGAGTTCCATGCTTGTTGTACTTGTGCTGTCAATACTGGGACGGTCAGTGCTGGCTGTGGATGATGCTGGAGTTGTCGTCCAATGATATCCCATACGTGTTCAATTGGAGACAGATCTGGTGATCTCGCAGGCCAAGGTAACATGTCGACACTCTGTAGAGCACGTTGCGAGACAACAGCGGTATGAGGGCGAGCGTTATCCTGTTGAAAAACTCCCCCTTGAATGCTGTTCATGAATGGCAGCACTACAGGTTGAATTACCAGACTGACGTACAAATTTGCAGTCAGTGTGTTTGGTATAACCACAAGAGTGCTCCTGCTGTCATAGGAAATTGCTCCCCAGACCATGACTCCAGGTGTAGGTCCAGTGTGTCTAGGCCGCAGACAGTTTGGTTGCAGGCGTTCCCCTGGCCTCCTTCTGACCAACACTCGGCCATCACTGGCACCAAGGCAGAACCTGCTTTCATCAGAAAACACAACAGATCTCCACTCCGTCCTCCAATGAGCTCTGGCTTGACACCACTGGAGTCGCAAACGGCGATGGCTTGTAGTCAGTGGAATGCACGCTACAGGGCGCCTGGCTCGGAGCTGTCCTTGAAGTAACCGATTTCTAACAGTTCGTTGTGTCACTGTGGTACCAACTGCAGCTCGAATTTCTGCCGCAGACGCAGTACGATGCGCCACAGCTGTACGCCGAATACGGCGGTCTTCCCTCTCAGTAGTGCCACGTGGCCTTCCGGAACCCGGTCTTCTTGAGGCAGTACCATCCCTTGACCACTGCACCCAACAATCATGCACAGTGGATACATTCCGGCCAAGTCTTTCTGCAATATCGCGAAAAGAAAATCCACCTTCTCGTAGCCCTATTACACGACCTCGTTCAAACTCGGTGAGCTGTTGATAATGGCTTCTTCGTCTTCTTAAAGGCATTCTTGGCTAACATCAACTCACTATGTCAAATCTCAGCGGTAAATAACGTTCACAAACTTTACAGCGCGTATTTAAAGCAAACCTGATTTGCAAGCTCTGAGTAGCGCTACTAGCGCCACACTTATGCGCGAAGCGCGAAATTTGAATCGATGTCATCTTTCAGATGTATAAACACGCCTACCAAATTTCGTTTATCTAACACAAGTCTTTCTTGGTGTTGGGATTTTTTTTTCCGTCTGTGTATTCCTATACTAAGTGGTTCCTTTCACTTGCTCCCAATCATTACAGTCTATGTCCTCAATTATTTGTTTGATATACTCTTTATTTTCTCTTTTACTGTTTCCAATACAAGAAATTAATTAGTTAATGTCTTATAATGAGTTCCACTATTCTGTCTCCTCTATCTTAAACTCTTCCATAATCTTCTTACCTAAACCATCAATTCCTGAACACATTATTTAAAACAAATCTATTGCAGTTCTTCTCTCATTCTTATATAAAAAACAGTTTAACAATAACATACCACATGGTAGCAATGTGCAAAATTTCACCTTTGTTTTATTTATGAATTAAATGAATATTACAATTATTAATTAGGACTGACAGTAAACCAATCCTGTAAACAGATTTGATGATTTTATACGTATATGTAACCTCACATAATGGTGCCAAGGTGTTCACTAAGATCTGTCAGTGTTCACGACAGACTACTTCTGTATTTGACTAAGAAAAAAAATATATATATATATCATTATTTTAAAGTGAATCACAAAATCACTTCATTAACATGACATTTGATAGTGAAAATCTGTTTACCTCACATTACATGACTGTTTTCATACATATAAATCAGCACCAACAAAATGTTTAGTTCTGTAACTGTGATTTGTCACCACATCTTTAATGGTATGATCATAGTACTGGTATTGGGTAGGTAAGGACAAAATATGATACACTTTCAATAAAATTCACAAAATTTTTTTACTGTTTTTTATAAGCTTATGGCTTTACACTTCGTCAACATCATTGTCATTACAGGCAGGCATGGAATGGGGGAAAGAGAGGGGAGGGGGCAAGGAATTGGAAGGACATCAGGAATGGCCTTCTTGAAGGCATTTGCCAAGAGCAGACTTGGGAAACCAAAATCTGTATGACTGGGTTGGGTTTAAGCTCATATCCTCCTGAATGCCAGGCCTGTGTGTTACAAATTCACATGAACCCTTTGTGCTATAAACTGCTCATTATATTTTGAAATAGATACACAAAACAATCAAAAGAATTTTGTTCAAAACATTGCATACTGTAGTTCAAAAAAATAGTGAACTGCACACATTCACAGAAGAAAAAAAAAGTCTAATTTATTTTTGCTGCCCTCAACACCTATTCCATTCATCATATAGCACAGAAGAGTAATTATATAAGATGATCATAATTACACCATTGTCCTGATATTTTTTTAAAAAATGGATCTTGAAATAATTTCATACAATTGGGACTTGGATATATCAAATACAACTACTGAGCTAAGTAGTTTCATAAAAATCTGCTAAAAAGAATTTATAACTTCCTGATTCCCACTTTTTGTGTACAATGCACTCTTTTTCAATTTTTGTGAAATTTCATCCATGCCGTTTAAGTCTAAAGTTTTTTAAATAACTTTCTGGTGAGTAGTGCGCTCCAATTATACATTCTGAATTTGTAAAAGTTAATGTTAAAGGCTAACTAATTAAGTGTGACCATATATGATTACTGATTTTAAACTAATCGATTTCTCAACCTGTGATTAAAAAAAACTGATTAAAAAAACTTCATTAAGATGGTTTGAAAATGCATAGAAATATTACAGTACAAAGAAAGTCATATGACTTCAACTTTCCCCCTCACATTTTTAACTTCATGCAGCATCTGAGGAACTAAAACGTACATCTGCGTCTCCTGTGATCAAATAACTATATGGTGCCATTAGTAACTATTTTATTACAGCAATTACTCCAAAATATTTAAAGTCTACTGCATTATATCTAGTAAAAACTGAACAGCTGGTGTATTGGGAAAACACGAACTACTCACCTGTGAAGATCCACTTGAACTTTGCTTCGGGGCAGGGAAGTGCTGTCCACTCTGTGCAGGCTTCAGCCCACATTCTAAGGGAGATTCACTATCCTCACACTTCTCAGGGTTTGACTCTGTATCACACACGGCAATTTATCAGCTGCCTGCATGATCACATGCAGGCACTTCATGCAATAGCTTACCACCAAACTTGCCAAATGCATTTGCTCTCATTAATACATATAAACTGATATGCTAAATATGAGATGCATTTTTGTAGTATTGTAACACTAACTACAATACAGACAATTTAAAGACAATAACTGCAAACATCAATGAGGAAGTAAGAGTTGTAATTCATATTATGCAGGGAAAAGATCTTCCTAATAAATTTTAATGGACTTTAATATTTAGTTTAAGCAACCCATGCATGCTTTATATTAGTGTAACACAGCATTAATAAGGTTAAATAAATAAAGTTAGGGCAAAAGTTGACCCAAACTTTATTGCCAATATTAAAATTACTATTCAAACGGAGAAAACCATCCTAAAAGATAAAATCCCAGTAGTTAAAAAGTTTCCCATTTTATTCAAAGTTGAAACTCAGAACACAAATTGGCTAACACTCACGTAAACACTACCAATGCAAGTTATGACAAATCATTAAATTTTTCACTCTTTTAAGTTTACACGCTATTGATAAGAAGTACATAGAATGCAACAGAGAAACTGATAACACAGTCAGCTTTTAAAGCTGGAAAATAATTAAAATTCATGGCTGCTGCAGTGTGTGAATGAAGGATATTCATTTTCTTTGACTTCAAAACAATCAAAAACATTCAGAAAAAAAAAAAAAAAATTGCTCAAATAACTTATCTTTTAAGCCCATAATACAAGTTTCAAAAGTTTGAAGATGACTGGGAGAAATTCTGAGGCTATTAACTTTATTGAGGTTTTGTACTACCAGTTATTGAGGTTTTGAACCATCAGTTATAACTAATAAAGTACTTTCATTTAAATCACTGACAGAATGTAATGTAGGAATGGGATGTTTAAAATCACAAGTCATCTGGTCTTTTAATTCATTCTGAATGTCTTTGGTGTACACTACATACGAGATATTTGTGAATATTTATGTCTATACTAATACAATTTTAAAAAATTATATTAAAATAAAAAAATTGTCTTACCAGGTCAGGAGAGGCGTGTAAATCAGATGTTGATTTACAGGATAACAATCCAAATACCTCAACCTAATACTGTTCGCCCTGGTGGGCCTTCGTTTATTGATCTATGTCTGTAAAGAAAACATGTACATTAAGTGGCCAAGTAGCTGTAATGATTTATGGTTGTGTCAGTATACAGAATGTCGTGGGTTCTATTCCCACTTTACAAAAATATTTTTATTTTCTATGTGCACTTAATTTCACTACTATTTGCTGCTTATAGCATTACAGATTCATTTTTACTAAGATTCACCAAAATAATATTTTGTTTTATCTCCAAAGGATTATCAAGTTTTTAGGTAAAAAATGCAATAAAAACATTTAAAACATAAACTGCTTCCACACCAGGAAAATTTGAGAAAATTATGCTTCCACAAACACAAATTTTTCTTGTTATTGAAGTTGGAAAGAATATTTAATTTTTATTTGTAAATTACTGATATTTTTCCATTAAACTGGAACCACACCAGACGAATTTATCATACCAGTAAATACAAACCACGCAAAATGTGGAGAATAACTGAATTTATTTTAATGGCATATTTATTTTTAGAAACTTCACAACAACAGGAGTTGGTAATAAAATGCTTTGTCAGAATTATATCATCTGTCAAAAATTCTAATAAAAGCACTTCCAAACATTCCCTAACCGTTGTAAGATAAGTGTGCAGCTGCTGCTATAATACATTCCATTATTCGCCATATGCGTCTGTACTTACTGATATTATAAATTCATCACGTATGATTCCAGTTTAATGAAGAAAAAAATCAGAAAATTACAAATTAAAATGAAACATTCTTTCCAACTTCAATAATATGAAGAATTTGCGACTGTGGAAGAATATCTTGTCTCAAATATTACCGGTTTGGTAGTAATTTATACTTTTATTTAAGAACTAGTTACTCCTTTGAAGACAAACTAGAGTTTTTGCAAGAATGAATCTTTAATGCTATAAACAGTAAAATAGTAGCGAAATTAAATTCACATAGAAAATAAAAATATTTTCACCAAATTGGGATCGAATGCATGACACAACAATAAATCCATGCAGCTACTTGGCTGTTTAATGTTTCTGATACTTCTACAGATATAGATCAACCATTTAAAATTTCACAATTTTTAATGCTCAATTTCTCCTAAACGAAGGCTCACCAGGGCAAACAGTACTACAGTGAGATGCCTTAAGTGTTAAACTATAAATTCACATTGGTCATTCTCCATTTCTGATTTCCACACTGAAGACCTCTCCTTGTTAGGCGTAAAACACAATTCTATTAAAATACAAGGTTTCAACTTAAAATGCATCTTCAAAAATTAAAATAACAAATCAAGATACAAAATTTGGGCATGAAGTAAGAAAAATGAGATGTTCAAATATTTATTTACTGCCTTTTGTTTAGTCCACTTTCGCAGGATTATGATAGCCGAGTGTAGCATCAAGAGATCAGTGAAATTATCTTCTACAGTTTCTTTTTCTTACTAATAATAAAATTCAAATTTGGCCAGAAACCTAGGAGTGTTGGACAAGAAATTTTTGACCTTTTGATAAAGACTAGTTTATTCATCAATAGTTCTTGTCCTTTTTTCAACATAAAGGAAATTGTGCATAAAGTAGATCAAGATTTACACCTGTTAGGATTCCCCGCTCCCCCCTCCCCGCTTAACTGGGTCGTTACATCCTATCAATTACCACAGTCATTAAGTAGAACCATTTGGAAATGAGTGTGTCCAAAGAGGAACATTACTTCAAGTAAAATATATATATATATATATATATATATATACAAAGGAAAAAGAAAACTGCTTTAGGCAATATAAATTGCAAGGAAAGGGAAAATGACTCATCACTCACCAAAGTTGAAGGCAGCGACGAGAGAACAACATGTATCACGAACACACAAATATACACAATATTTCGGTTATTAAACCCTATTCATGTTGGAGAAAATGAGTCATGAGGTAGCAACCTTTGGCGTGTGCACACCTCCCGAATAAGGTTTAATAACCGAAATATTGTGTATATTTGTGTGTTCGTGATACATGTTCTTCTCTCATCACTGCCTTCAACTTTGGTGAGTGATGAGTCATTTTCCCTTTCCTTGCAATTTATATATATACACAAGAACTTAAAAACCAAAAAACTTAAGCTATTGAAAATATAAAAAGAAGAATTAGATTTGGTGATTGCAATTGCACAATTAAATGTGGCATAAAGCTATTAATTCATAAAGGCTTAGATGCCTAAAAGGAAGTACATTATGAAGCGTGTTAAATGAAAGAAAAACTAATGTGCAATTTCATGGTAAAATATTACAGACATCATCAAAAAAAAAATATACATGAAGACACAAAATTGGAGCAAGACATATGGCAAATCTACAGAAATCCCTAACTGTAAAGCAACCAACACAAAATAACGAGTAATAAGTGAAAACATTTTTGCAGTGTTACAGAAAGAGGAGTTTTACCTTCTACAGTAGATTTTTCTTACTAACAATAAAATTCAAATTAGGCCAGAAGCCTGGAAGAGCATTTTTCACACAAGTACTGAAAGAACACTAAAACTTGATGAAAAAAAAAAGAGCATTTTCTTTCAAATATACTTCAACTAATAACTTTTATTTGCAAACATTCCTAACAAAAATCATCAGTATCATAGGACTGTTGATACTGATACCAGAACATCAAACAATTTCACTTTAACACTTACTCTATGTTGTTAATAAGATGTTGCTGATTATGAACCACTATGAAATGAAAGAATGGAAAGGATGAAGCCTGCAAGGAATTGAAAAGGTGATGATTAACAAATGTAAACAAGGAGAAAAATAGGAATCTACACTTACCACAGGTGGCTGCAGGGAGGTACTTTTATGTAAACACGAACATGGAACAGTTAAAAAAAAATTGGGCTTGTACTTTTTGTCAACAGTAAAATAAAAAAAGCAAATGATGGCGACAACTCATTTCCTAATGGTGGTTAGCTGCATGAAAAGTAGGGGAGGAGGAAAATTACAAACTAACAAGGAGACCATCCAACATGTTAAGAATGGATTTCGCTCTCTCGCAAATATGTTGAAGTGTATTCACCTGATATGACGGTGTTACAGTCATTTCTTCAAATGCGCCCTAGTTTTTTAGATGTTCGCTTGCAAAATTCCCAATGGTTTTTAAATGCCAGAATAATAGCCATGTGTTTTCAATTGGCAGTGTGGTGCAGGTGGTCATGTAACCACTCTCTAATTTGCAGATACTACCAAATATTTTTTATCTTCTGAAATTGTTGAGGATAATTTTTTTTAAATTTTATTTTTTACTTCATTTACATACTTTTAGTGTGTGAAATAATATTAAAAATGAATCACGTTACTTATAATCGATACAACAAACACAGTTTGGGCCAATATATCAACAATGGCTTCATAATATGCCTTGCCCATAGCCACTGAAAATGAAGAAATTTGATCAGGAGGTGAACCTGTTAGTAAATTTGAATCTCACAAAAGCATTTTACAACATTTACAAGTCACTTATCTTTTCATTTCCCCATTGAGCTCCATTTTGTTGATTTTTTTGTCACATACATTATTTTATTTTCAACTATTTATACACTACCACTGTATGGAATTAAAAATATCGGTTGTAAAAAAAAAATCTTCTGGATGTTATATATTTAATTTAAAATATTACTTGATGAAATATAAGTACAGAAATGACAAAGATGAAGCAAAAAACAACATACCTATCTTTTTAATACATCAATACAATAACTTTATTAACAACAAACAAAAAATAATGTAAGAACAGAAATTTTTCTGGTTTTGTGATTACAATGAAATCTTCACAGGTGTAAGGCCGGATTACATTGTATTGTCAAAAACAATCTGATAATACACATGGGAAAAAAAATTATTTTCTGAAATAATGATTCTGTATTATATGTATTGGGAGTGAGATGCATTGTTGTAGTCTTATAACAACATTACCTTAAGAACCCACTAATTCTGAGTCATCTAGCCTCCCTCACCCCAACTCCAAGCACATAATCTACAAGTGGTGCCCCTGTTGAGCTGAGCAACCCAATGGAAGGTTTGGTTACTCAACCCCAGTGGTTGGCAAGCAATTCAGTGTGGGAAAGGAACCAATCTGTCATTGAAGCAGGTGTGGTGATTAAGCTTCACCCTTAGGAGTTCATGATGAATGACATTAAGGTTAAATTCTCCAGAGTTAAAAAAGCCCCATAATCGGATCTCCGGCCAGAGCGGCTTTGATGTCTCAAAAATGTAGTTTTGTAACAGTAAAACTCTAACTTTGCAAGTTCAGAATTGGGAAATTACAGGCATGAAGAAATTGAAGAACAACTCATTAAGATCAATTGGAGCACTGTTGGCCTGAGTTAAGCACATTGTAAAGATGAAGACAGTTTCCTTCAAAATTTGGGCAATCTGTTTTACTTCTGCGATGAGCCTGAAAATAAACTGAAAGGAGTTGGATTCATAATAAACAACAAAATCACTGGTAAGATATCTGTGCATGAAGCTGAATAACTAGTCTGGTTATAAATTTTTCAAAAAGGTGCAAAGTACATTTCGTGCAGGACTATGTCCCCACTTCAAGCCACTAAGATGAAGAGATAGAAAACTTTTATGAAAACCTAATTGAAACTAGCAAGAAAGGAAGTGACTGTCACTTCAAACTGATTATTCGTGGCTTTAATGCCAAGCTTGGCACATGGAAACACGGTGACTTGGTGGTCGGCAATTACTGGATTGCTGAAAGAAATGACAAAGGAGAGAGTCTGGTACATTTTGCTGAATACTCAAAAATGTCTATCATGAACACGTTTTTCTAGAAGCATCTTTCCAGAAAGTGGTCATGAAGAAGCCCAAACTTTAGGATTAAAAATGAGATAGATTTTGTTCTTCTGAATTCTCCTCACACTGTTATGTATGAGCAAAAAGAAATACTCTCTTAAGAAACCAAGCCAAAATTATTAATTTTAAAACCTTGGAGGGAATTAAAAGACGAATTTCAATCAACATGCAAAAGCAAGCTTCATGAAACTAAAGACCTGGTGGCAGTGTTAGCCACAAGTGCACAAGAAGGTGTTAGTGTGTCATAATACCATCCTAAAGAGCAAATTCAGCGATAAAAAAAGACCTATTAAAATAGAGGAGGGAAATGAGGATTTGGTCCGATTATGAAAAGATAGAGTATTCTGAGCAGTGTAAAACTTTGAGGAAAGTAATGAACGCTGATATAAAGAAGTACAGTGAACACATCATAAAGGATAGCTAAGAGAAGAAAAAAAGTTTAAAGAGAGTAAAGTGAAAGTTCATGGTTGGTAAGAAGCAGATAATAGCAATGGATGGAAACAATGGCAGACTAAGATGAAATTCTAGAATTAATCAGATGTTTTTATAACAACTTACATAGAAGTAACACTAGTGCGTCCGCATTTGGAATACTGTTGTGGAATTTGGGATCCGTATCGCAAGGGATTGATTGACACATTAGAGAAAGTACAGAGAAGAGCCGCTCGATTCGTGACTGCTAGTTACAGTCCTTACGTAAGTGTCACAGAGCTGATTCGTGGGTTAGGCTGGGATTGTTTGGCGGACAGACGACGTCGTTTTCGTTTGAATTTGCTGGAGAATATGCGAAAATCTTTAAGTTACAAGTGCAACAAAATACTTCTTCCGCCAACCTATTTAGGTCGCAATGACAGGAGGGATAAGATTAGAGAAATAAGATGCCATACTGATTCATTTATGTATTCTTTCTTTCCTCGATCTGTTCGGGAATGGAATGCGCAGAATTAGGATTGGTGCTTAGCACCCTCTGCCACCCACGTTATTTGTGATTTGCAGAGTATAGATGTAGATGTAGAAGTTTAGAGGAAAATCTGATATCCTCTGACCTCTCTAACAAACACTGTGCCCTCTGAACTCAGGTATGCTATCGATAGCATAAAAAAAGGAATTGCCCTTCGTGGCAACGGTCTCTCTGTTGACATTCTGAAGCTAGTTAGTGAGGAAACTATCAATCACTTGACAAAAGTCTTCTCTTCCTGCCTACACCATTCATCATTGAATAAAGCAAAGATCATTCTGCTACACAAAATGAAAGTATTCACAACATCAAAAACTAATGACATATATGCTAGCTGTCGGTTCTGTACAAAGTTTTTACAACGATCTTGTTGAACTGAATCAGTTCCAACCTTGATTATGCCCAATCCATTGAGCAAGCAGGATTCTGCAGCAGCTTTAGCACAATCAAACATATTCTTACCCTGCAAGAACTAATTTGCCATGCAAACAAATACCAGATGCCTCTTTGTGAAGCCTTGGAGATTTCAAAACGGCATTTGATTCAATAAGTCCTGCAAGCCTTAGCTGAACATGGTGTGAATATAGCTTATATCAAAGTGCTCCATAACATCTATGGCACCTCCTCAGCCTATGTCAGTGATATGGAACCAACTATAGATTACCACATCAAAAGAGGTATTAAGCAAGATGATCCCATCTCTCTGAAATTATTTTCAGCTGTCTTGCAAATGACAATGTCAAAGCTAGAATGGGCAGAAAAAGGAATTAGAGTCAATAGCAGAAGACTTAACAACTTCAGATTTACAGATGACATTGTGCATGTGGCTAATGGCATTGATGAATTCAAAACCTTGGTAACCAATCACACGGGGTGAATATCATTCAACACATACATGGGAGATCGAAATTTGTTCTTAACATGTGCGAGAGAGAAAGAGAGAAGAGATGAAAGGAGTTTTGGTCAAACTAAGATAGAATACACTGAAATCTTTATGAAACTTAAATTAGCAAAATATGAAATGGAAACTAAACAGTAACTTTAGTAAGTAGTGGTTCCCATGTTTCACCAATTTCGGTCTATTCTCTTCTATACTTGACCTCACTTCTTTTCCTCCCCCCCCCCCCTTGTTAATCCTGGTTTGAATTGTCTCTCCTCCTACCCTGATCCTGGCTCTATAATCCTCACTCCAGGCACTGCTGACAAAGCATCTAAACAAAAAGAATTTTATAATGTTCTTGGTTTTTTTTTTTTTTTGTATATGTACCATCCCGCCATTATCTGGCTTAGGCAATAGATCACCTCTTTTCTTATTTATATGGAAAACAGAATTCATCACAAATGATATGTAACAGTTTCTCTGTGCATCACAATTGTACTATTGCTTTTGAAAAATCTTTCAAAGTTAGCTCCTTGACAGTTGGCAGTAAGTTCCCATAGTTAAAAGTTGTTTCAGTAAATATTTAGTTTTTGTTCCATGCAATACACACCAACATTTCTTGATAGAGGATGTAGCTTGTTGGTACTGGAATACAAGTTTGAGGCATAATCATGCCAGTATGAACAGTCTAATATAGCTGAATTTAAATTTTTACCATTGCATGCATCTATATAATAATTTAAAAAAAAAATTAAAAAAAACCCTGTTATAATCACCCATTTCTAACATTTTCAGCTTTGAAATGAAGTACCCTTAGCTCACATATAAACTGAGAATTATACAAATTTCCAAGAATTTCTTACCTTTTACAGTGTTGAATACTTTTACTTAATTTTTTTTATATTAATAGTTTCCAAAATAAAAAGCAACTATTGTATCATTGACACAAAAATATGCTATTTTATCACACAGATTGTGCAGCAGTCTGAACATTTTTATGTCAACAAAATCATTATACAAATACAAAACTACATACTCACGTGCTAAAGTGATGTATTTGAAAAGCACAATGCCAGAGGGGAAAAAATATATTTTCTTTGCAATTTTAAACTTACTTTTGATATAGGATGTCAGCAACTTATCTACTTTGAGATTACAGCTTTAGTTATATATAGAAACATCACCACAGAAATATTCAACAGAAATAAAGGCAGAAGACCCCCATGAAAAAATGAATTCCACAATGGGGAGTAAGAAAATAAATTCACAAATTTCATTTTGGCCGGTTGGGTAGGGGGAGCTGTAACTTTTCCAATAGTAATAAACTATGACAGAGCTTATTTGAAGACTGGAAAAAGAGTAAAAATATGATTTTTCTTTAAAAAAAAAGGGGGGGAAGAAGAAGAACTATATTGAATAATTCAGCACATCACTGAAAATAGCATGCAAAACTTTTAAAAAAAAAAAAAACTGCATACTTTATTCACTGTTGTATATAAATAATGTCTAGACGAGTGAACTAGGATTTACGATTGAAGAATTTAAATTAATTCGAAATGTTAAAATAATAAATTTGTAACTAAAAATGTTGCAGGAATAGGCATGCACAGTGATCAGGTCTACAGTGCCCACATAGTGACCAGTCACTCCAGAAGCAGATTTTAACAGCATTAATCATTTTGATACCTGCTTTCAGTTATAACAGATTTGAACCATGAAAAAATCAGACCTTTCAAATTTTGGAAATTGAAACTGGCACCAGGCATTCGACATCTCTTTCTTTCAATCATCACCCAGGTACCGTAACGCATTTCATTTTACTCCCCTCCCATTCATTTAATACCAATCATCCATGACACACTCAAGCAAGGAGATCAGTGTGCATAGATAGTCCTTTGTTTTGTGTGTGTGTGGGGGGGGGGGCGGGAGGGGGAGGAGGAAATAACCAGTTTATAATAATAAGTACTTCCGCATAGTTAAGAGTTTATCTGAAAAATCTGCATTTCATATTTGTTTTACATGTATCTGCAACTTTTGACACACTGATCACTCAATTCCTTTTCAACATTGCAACTTAATGCCTGCGGTTATTAGCATAGAAGAGCTTGCATTTTCAAAAAATGTCCACTATCAAGCTAGTAAATTAAACATGATCACAGAAAAAATATAATTACAACAAAATCGGCATGTAGCTGATAAAATAATTAAGTGTAGACAGGGATACAGAAGCTAGAAACCACTACATACGAAAGCAGAAGGTGGACTAATGACAGATCAACACACGACTAATACACACACTGAATAAACTACTTAAAAAACAAATAAGAAGTTAATACATCACTGAGTTTGAGTCCCTTCCGTGCAATGGTCTCCACTCTACATAATTCTATAGTTGAAGGGTAGAGATGCCTGCAAAACTGCTCGGCACTAAGGGCTGGCAAGGAAGTAGAGAGTATCAGAAAGGTGAAACATAATCACCAAACGAAATACTGAAAAACTATTGCTGGTAAAAACAGGAATGTAAAAGCTAAATTTGCCTTGCTATAAGAAGTAATAGAAATCAATTCCAAGTATATATATATATACTATATATATATAAAAACTTTGTGACATTTTCTGTTTCCAAAAAGCATCAGGCAGCATCACATGGTATTTCAGTCAATCATAATTTCATGTGGCTTCAATGACCAAACTACAATGTTTCTAGCTTTCCTACACTCAGTATACATCACGATACAGATCAAGAGAAGATTTTTTTTCCCCTAAGAACTTTTCTCGCAGTTTCTCTTAATTCATAACAAAATAATCAAAAGCCATTAAATGTCGATACCGCATGGGAAATATGCATAGCTCAGAGCCTGTACCATCAGCAAAATTAATTCATATGCAAACATTACTGATATCTGGAGCAAAAAACAATTTAAAAAATTTCTAAATCGCATCTGAAAACTACGTTAATGAAATAAGTTTCTACACTATCCAGATGGTGTCATGTCATTGTATAAAATGCAGATGTTTCAGCCGATATGCAATGGCTTTCTTCTAGGAAAGAAACTTTTCTACACACTCTATTAAACACAAAAGTAGCATACAGCACTATGGAACAGTCAATCTTCACTTAAATGACCATCTCAATATAATAGGCTACATGATGTAAAATGTGACACACTGTCTCTACGAAGACAGAGTAGTGCAGAAATAGAAATTCGCCATGAACAGCAATAAATACACTGAAATGGGCTTTCAGAATAAGGAAGAAGTGAGCAATAGTTTTCACAATAAGGAGTCATAATCTTGTACATAAATTTCTTTCCTCATAAAGGTGGTTGATATCATACAGTGTAATGCCAGATTTCATCCACCATCCTACACTAAATACTCAAATTATGATATTGCTCTTAGCTATCACATGGTCATGCCAAAATAGATAGATGTAACTTTGACCCACATATTGCCAACTGGAGGTAGGCGCTGCACTGGCGTGACGCCACCGTGTCTCAGTGGCGCGCCGCCGCAGACACATTTTGCAGCGTGTTTTCGAGAAACATGTCCTAACACAACAATGCTTTTTTTAATTTTTTGGTTGAATCGAGTGAATAAATAGGTGTTAAAATGACAGAACTAGCTAACACTAATGTTAAAAAAAACTTCTCTATAACAGTGTTATATGACACTCTAATAGTTTTTGTTGAAAACATTTTGGAAGTATCGCAGTAGAAGAAGCCAAATAGAAGAAAATCGTGGCTTTGGATCAAGTCTATTGCTTAGCTTGCCTACATGCAGTAAAAACAGTGAACTATTTAACCTTGAGTACTCAACTTGTGGAGGAAGTTGAGACCGGAGACAAAATAGAAGGCATGTTAAGAGATGTAAAGAAACAGTTCAGACTGAATGACAAGAAGATTCTAGCCGACACTGATGCTGGAGGGGGGGAAAAAAAAGCAAGAAGATCGTCAACAGAGCAAGATATCCTTGCCAGAGCTAGAAGCAGATGCCGAAAAGAAGTAAAAACAGTTTGTGGATTCCCTTGATAATGTCGTTCAAATACCTACAAAACGCCGAGACCAATCCTGTTTTAGAAAATGATTTGATGGAACCAGTACACACAGAAAGATTGGATGAAGTAGTTGAAGAGAGCTCAGTACCCGAATCAGGAAATATTATATACATTCCTTCTATCAAAACTGAAAGACCAATTTGTTGGACATGAACTGGTTGGCACAGATTTCCAGAGATGCTGAAAAGCTTAACCCACGTATGCAACTGTGACCTAATAAACAACAAGTTTAGAAAGATTGGACAAGATGAGATAAAGATTAACCAAAGAGAGTCAAATCTTTTACACATAAAGTGTACAGCCAAAATTTTTGAAAAGGTTGTGCAAAGTAGTTGAGGTCATGTCGTCTCAAAGATATGTACAATGAGTGTGACTCTTCTGTTCCGTTCTGAAATAACTGAAAGACTGAATTCTGTCTTAGATGACGAATCACTGATTATGTTTCGGCTCAAGCGCAAAATGGTGGCACAAATTAACAAACGATTCACTGCCACAAGAGCAGTCGTAGCAGTAACACTTTCGGAATACTGTTTTATGGGTCTCAAAGAAGTAGATACTTATTTGGAGACAATACAAAAGACCAGTACTTCCTTTCTTGCCTCTTATATCGAGCAAGTAATCACTGCCTTTGATGTGCCAGACACAAATGAAGATAGGGACCCAATTCCTTCTACAAACTCCACCAATGATACACCATTGCCGTACAAAACTATCGATGAAACATTGTGTGTGTGTGTGTGTGTGTGTGTATGTGTGTGTGTACATACACAAGCCTTTCCTCGTTTTTTCTGCCTTTCCCAAGGTTTTTCTTTATGTGTCTGCACAAGCACACCTAACGAAAGAGTATTTTCTGTGGCTAGGTTAGTAATTTTTGCGAAAAGGTCTAGATTAAGCTCAGTTCGCCTAAATAAAATTATCTTTATACATGATAACTACGAAGAGAGCAAATATCTGCTAAATTTTGAATATGTAAGTGAAACGTTACTTATTTTTTCTTTTTGATACTAAGTAATGAATGATATATACATGATGAAACCTATATTTATAATAATCATGCCGCTGGCATTACGCCACCACCGGCTGAAAATGTTGGGCGCACTGCAGCCAAGATTTTAGCAGGTGGCGCCCATCTCTAATGCCAACACACATCAGTATGCCATCAGCTATATAATGATGGTCTTAAATGGTGCTGACCAGTTTCTACTTATTCCAGTTCCATCACAGCCCATGAACAGATAATATGGGAGCATTATAAAAAATGAGTCTGGATGTGCCTGTACACAAATGTTCAGCTCCAAGGTTCCCTGGTCCAAATTTTACACACCCAATAACTGGTCATCTTGCATGTATCAATTTTGCCTTGTACATCTACATATACAGAATCCTATACATCAGTATAAGTAAATGAAAATGCCCATTCTATAGGCTAATCCCAGGATCCTAAGAGAGTTTTCCAACTGACTACACTGTCTGGTAGTTAGGACCAAATACTGATCATGTAGCATACTCCTTAGACATACTCTGCTCAGTAGTCAAATGTAATTTACATCTGTCAGATCCATGACCAGATTATGAAAACAACTAATAAACTCTTCTCGGGCTTACAGCCATGTATAAATGTCTCAACTCTGGGACGTTTTGAAGGCATCTATCTCTGCCCTAATTTTCAACCAACTGTTTGTTTATGAGGTGCCGTGAAAACAAAAGTCAACCCAGCATGATGACGTCATCCACTCCTTACAGACACAAAGCTAATTCAACATTTTGATAGCTGGGAGGGGGGGGGCAGGCAACACTAAGCTGGTATCCAGTGTCACTGTTAACTAAAGAATCAGCCATTCCGATTTCAACCACCTCTGTTATAATGCTGTCACAAAATTCTCTGACCCAGGCTAAATATCTTGTGTCTTCAAAATTTAATGTATGTTCCTCTTGGCTACTGTGTTCAGCCACAGCTGATTTCTCTTGCTGATTTCTCTTCTTTCCCCAGATGAACATTCCTTGTGTGCTCAATGCACCGTTGCACAATACACCACTGCATTTGTCCGATATAAGCATGGCCATATTCACACGGTATATGATAAACATCAGGGGTACATAATCCTAGATCATTCTTAGTGCTGCTAACCAAGTTTATAATGTTAGCTGGTAGCCTGAAAATTGTCTCAGTGTTGAGACAACAGTCTACCTATTTTAGAACTAAGCCCACTCACAAACGAATGAAAGAAAGGCAAGGCCATTGTTATCAATGTGAGCTTCCTTCCTTCTAAACGCACAACTTATCTGACTGATTGCAACCATTATTCAAGAAAGTTGTCTGGAGATAGTCCAACTCACCTGCAAGACTATCTTTGTCACAAGCCCTTCGTGCTCTATCTACCAAGGTGGTTAAAACTGTTTCATTGTGCAGGATGGTGACAGCTGTTGATGTTTACATACAAGTGAGTATGGGTAGGCTCGTGATAACCAGAGTGTCCAAGAGCACATCGGCGTGTTTATAACCAACACATCCAGAAATGGTATGCAACCTTCCTCTTCCCGAAAAAGCTACATTCATATATGAAAATAACTATATATAAAATGAGCAGACCAGTAGACACTTATTACAGTTTGGCCCGTTTCGAGCTACACTGATTCTCACATTGGGAAAAGGTGGTGAAGAAGAAGAAAACTGAGTATTGTTAATATGTGGAAATTAATTTCTTTTCAGATATTTCATCCAATATATGTAACTGCAACCTACATACCAGGCTGAACTGTGCATATATTCCCTATTAGTTACAGGGACACAAAAAATGCCACAAGGATACCTTCATTTATAACAGGTTTAATATATCGTTTTTAAAGGGCTGAAAATTATTTGTTAGTTATGTTCATAGAACGTAATATGACAAAACTATGCAATTATTTGCTTCTCCAACTGAACTACTAGTGTAGTATAACATGTTACAGTTAGCTTGTAGCATTTATATCCAAAAGTATGACAAATTCAACTGAAGGTTTGTATGGGTGAAAAATAAATAATTCCCTGTTGCATCCAATAAACAGAAAACTTACACAAACAAAAGCAAATCAAATGTGAAATAAAAAGAAATAATTATGCACAAAAATAGTACTCTTAGTTACCAGGAATAATATACTAAAAAAAAAATCTTTCTCTCAAAAATATCACTGTTACCAGAACTACACACATCTCATTTCCCATTAACCTTCACCAAACACAATTTTAAATCAGCACGCAATTAGATAAGAAACCAGTCTAATAGAAAAAGAACTGAGCTTCAGATTACAAGACACACCAGTTATAACAAGCATATATCACACTCAAGCTTTCAAATCTATTTTAAAAGTGCCTCTCTTATAAGCATGCATTATTCACATAAACAAATGTTACTAAATTAGTGTCTCAAGATTTCTTTCTTTTGCACAGTAGCCTATATCATAACAAAATGAATCCATGCAGCTGATTGTACTTTAATTATTATTATTATTATTTGTAAATGATGATAAATAATGTGTAGGAACAATTTAATTATAATTGAATTTGTAATCCAATAATACAACGGATCCCAAAATTCTCAGATCTGAGTCTTCAGTTATGCAGGAAATAATGATTTTCAAACAAGGATAGGGGTAGTACCCCCTTTATTTCCAAATATAAAGGCAGGAGAGCTGCAACAACTCAAGATAAACAAAAATACATTACATTTGGGGTGACCATTACTCAAACGAGAGAGTAATTGGATTACTAGAACACAGCACAAAAAAGCTGCATAAATAACGTGAATGGTAGTTTTTCAGTGGAGTGTTTATGGAGGACATTGGATAGTTTGAAAATAGTAATACTGGAGTAAGTACCCTTGAGAGGTGTTTAGACTGAAGTTAAGGGGGGACGTTCATGAAAAACACACACAATTTCAAAAATGCACCCTATCCACAGTTTTGAAGATATGGCAATGAAATTTTGTACCACGCTTTACATGAAATGAACACATTTACCTATAAATTCCATTGATTATATATATTCAACTTTTTTTAAATGAATTTTTATTTTCAAAAAATAATGTATGTTCCTTTTTCTCAGAAATTATTAAAGAGATTTCTACCAAATTTTCTCTGTTTCCTCTGTTTACATATAGTAAGCTTCTCTCATGAGGTTTTTTGAATAAATCAAATAGGAGAATTTTCATAAATCATAATTCTGCAAGTAAAATTTTAAATTCATGCAGAATTCCAAGCACTTTGCCCCATATCTCAGCTGGCAATAAGAATTTCAAAATTTGATCTTGAGACAACATTTATTAGGTTTATAGGAATAAGTGTACAAAATTTCATAATTCTAGCGTACTTAGATTCTGAGGAAAAGGTACATAAACTTAGAAAAACACATTTTTGAGGAAACGCAATTTAAAGTTCAACCTGGTATTGAAGTGCTGCTTCAAAAAGTGGGTGTGACAGGGATGTGGCATCACACGTTTAATTATTTTTCAGGCACTTCGGATGCGATTTCATCATTGAAACTTTGGGAACTTATTGTCCATGAGTTGTACTAAAAAATAAATTGAAAATTGACATTTTTGGTCAATTTCATGAACGTCCCTCCTTAAACCGAGTAAACAGTGAAACTGAAAAATAATAATGTAAAATGCTGGTTATAATGCAGGAGGGGAAAAAAAGACTAAAGAATAGGTAGGCATACCAGTGATAGAATATTATCGTTTACTGGGATCAGTGTGATGCCTGACACCCATGATAAGTCAATGATGTAAATTCACACCCATGAAGCAAAAAGGGGTTGGTTGTTTTAGGTAAGACTTGTGATTAATAGCGCTAACTATGAAGCCAATGGATGGTCGGTGTTCTGGATGTGAACTCTTTGCCCGTCACCATTCATCCTGATAGTCAGTGGTGGAGTCAAAACAGAAATTAGAAGAACAATAAATGTACAAGGTTTTCTCAGTGGTGAGATTCCAGCATTCAGCTGTGGCTGGGTGTATTTTTTTGGTCTACTGCACAGGAAGGATTTAGAAGTGGCCTAGTGAAGTTAAGAGGTAGGTAATTGTAAATTATGGTATTCCTCAAATTAAACAAAATGCTGAAGTATGTGAAATGGGCAGGGGAAGGACATTTGTAAAAAAGAAAGAAAAAAGAAAAAAAAAGCATCACAGGGCGGGGGGGGGGGGGGGACGGTATAAGTAATCATATAAACAGCAATGGACACAAAATAACCGAGTGTACTGTTTTTTTTTTTTTTTTTTTTTTTTTTTAAACCTATATATACATCTCCGAGGTCATTAGAGGCAGGAAAGGATAGGGACTAGAAATGTAAGGAATTCAGCAAGGCCATCTTGAAGGAACAATACCAGCATTCACCTGAAGTGATTTCAGGAAACCACAAAAACAAAAATCTAGATTTGAACCCATATCCTCCTGAATGCAGGGATCAAGTGTTGCTGCTCATCTGCCAGACACAGTCTCGTGAATAATGCAGGGTTTGAGTTTGTTTGGGATGGTGCAGGGTGAGAGTTATAACGTGCTGAGTCTTGCAAGATATTGTGGGAGCACTGGATAAAGGAACCTTAGTAGTGACAGATGCATCTACCATGTGCAGTGAGGCTATTTGGAATGGTTTGATTTGAAAGTGGTTGCAACTGTCAAAGCATTCCAAAGGGAAATCTCAATAATGAGGAAGTTAATATGCATGGGTAAAGTTAACAACGTATTGTTATTCAGAGAATTTAAGAAGACAAGGAGATGGTTTCTGCTGTATACCCTGATCATAAATATATCATCTACCTGGCTGTATCACACACGGGATTTAAGATGAAATTTATCTAGGAACGCCTCTTCCAATCAGCCCAAGACAATTGTGGCATTAGAAGGGGTCTTGTTGGTACCATGAAAGCTCCCTGTATCTGGTACTGGGTTAGGAATTGAAGAAGATGAAATTTTTGGAAAAATGAAGTAGGCCCAAGTGATGGGGAAACTTTTACTTGTAGGCTGCATTACTGAGGATTTGATTGTTTTTTTTTTTAATATATATATATAACTTTATGTCTTGTTGAAACCGATATTATTAGAGGTGTGAAACAACTGGGGCAGGGAACAGGAAGAATTTGGCTATGATCTTCTGAAGGAACCATCCCAGTATTCGCCTGGAGTGATTTCAGGAAACCATGGGAAACCACAATATGGATGGCCGGATGGGGATTGGGATTCAAATCTACATCCCCCAATGTGAGGCCAGAATGTTACTGTTCACCCACCACATATGGTTTGAAGGAGGAGGGGAGAAAAGTAATGTGGGTGGAAGGTGTACAAAGATGGGGGAGGGATTGTGATTTAGTTGGAGAGGTAAGATGGGGTTGTGTGTGTGTGTGTGTGTGTGTGTGTGTGTGTGTGTGTGTGTGTGTGTGTGTGTGAGGGGGGGGGGGGGGAGGATGTTCCAGGACACTAAGGCTCTGACAGTTGGTGATACTAGTATATAGGGAAATAGTAGCTAGTGATCAGGATGGGATTTGGATGCATAGGGATGGGGGCTGGATAGATGACTAAGAAATGCAGAATATCCTAATGTATGTCGCAATGTTCTAAACAATAAGATACAGCAATGAATAAACCAAGGCAGAAATGCATACTGTGGAGAGCCCACAGGCTGCCCAGGTCTGCCAGCATTGTGGATCTTGGGAGAAAAAGTGCATGGCAGGTCTACCAGGATTCTCTGGAGTAAGAGGGGAAATCAAGGCCTTGCAAGAAAGGTATAAAGTTCCTGGCAAATGGAGGAGAAGTTGGAGGAGGAATGGTTGTGGTTGGAAGATGGGTTCCCGTAACTTCTTCAGCCTAGTAGACATCCTGGTCCTTGATCATGTCTTGAGGATAGTTCCCTAATGGTTCACATTTCAGAGAAGCTAATGTTGCTGGAATGGATGATATAGTTAATTATTTTGCTGTTTTTGCTGCTTTAGGGTGCATCGACGTCTAGGTCATTAGCACCCTAGCTTAAACACGGAATGACAATGTGGAATAAAATTAGCTCAACTACTGTCTGCATGGCCGACTGTAAAGGTGTCGGCCACACAGGTGGCATGATAAAATACGAAAACACTGAATAAAATACAGCCCACATAGTCGACTGTAAAGAGGTCGGCCATGCAGACAGCAGATTTTAGTAAAACACTAAAACAATGACTGTAAATTGCCATAAATGAAAAAACTAATAACACTGGCTGGTTGGCTGTAAAAGGGCCAACCAGCTTACACAGACACTGAAACGACAAACTGACTGGCTGTAAAGGAGCCGCCCAGATGTAAAATGTTGATCTTAATAAACAAAAATAAGTAAAAACGAATAAGTCAGTACATGGATTTGTCGTTGTAGACAGACCAGCAAACCATTTTAAAAAATAGGCCGATCTACCTAAAATTTTAAAACCTTCACCACATTGTCATTGTTTAAAATAAGGGACAGATCGTTGACTAGGCCAACGTCTACCCTTAAGTCTAAAATGTGACGCACCGTCAAAGGTACGCCACAAGCATCACATACGGGTTGGTCCTCCCGGCGGAGAAGAAATCTATGCGTCAGAGGACAGTGTCCTATACGGAGGCGAGTAAGGAGAACCTCATCCCTTCTCACCCGCTGGAAGGAGCTGCTCCACGGCTGAACGGTCGGTTTGACCAGCCAGAGCTTATCATGCTCTACCTCCAGCCACTGCCTCTGTCAAATACAATTCTTTTCGCCGCCGAGTCAAGGTCAGACTTTGGGACTGGATCAACGTCAGTTCTGATCTTGTTGCAGACTAACTTGGCAGCTTAATCAGCTGCCTCGTTCCCCCTGATTCCTACATGGCCTGGTACCCAGCAGAATAAAAACTCCTTTCCATAGGATTGAAGGGAAAGGAGGGCGTCCTGGATGTCATGGACCAAACGGTCTGCTGGGTACATGTTTACTAATGCCTGAATACTACTGAGGGAATCACAGCATATGATGTATTCCATATTACGACTTACCTTCATACGCTGGAGCAATTTTAGCAGGGCATAGCACTTGGCGGTATAAACGCTGCACCTGCCATATATACCGGGGTAAAATCACTATGCTGGTTTAAAACATCGTTAAAAACACTGTCAGCGGTAAACAGATTACTGTACCGCAACAGGTCTAAAATTGTTCTGGGCCTCTTTAAAAGCCAGGGAGGAGATTTACTCCAACCCTGGCAATAAAAATCAGGCAGCTCAAAATCATATTCTTCTAAAATAGCCTTTGTACGGTGGCTGAATGGTTTGGTCGCTCTGCGGCGATTAGCATATACGTGTTCAAAGTTAGGTGTCATCACTAAGTCGTGAACGGGACTACCAGGAGTTGTGCCAACATGTACATAGTGTCGCACCATGAGGAGCTGTCACCGGGTGGAAAGCGGTGGCTCGCCAGACTCAGTACAAATGCTGGATATCGGGGTAGTGCGATAGGCACCCGTGGCGAGCCGAATTCCTGCATGGTGGACACTATCTAGTATCCGAAGATAACTGTCCCATGCCGAACCGTATACAATGCACCCATACAAAGGCTCTATAAAACTGTAGCAGGCAGGAGTGGTCAGCGCCCCATGACCTGCCACACAGACATTTTAAAACATACAGAGCTTTCAAGGTCCTGGCTTTCACATCTTTACGATGAGGCAGCCAGCTGAGCTTTGTGTCAAAAATGAGGCCCAGAAAACGAACGGTTTCAGTAAAAGTTAAAACGGTATTCCATCAGGGTAAGGTGGGGTTCTGGTAAAATACTTCTACTACAAGTAAAAAGTACACACCAGGTTTTCTGAGCAGAGAAACGAAAACCGGTGTGCACTGACCATTCATCCAGCTTGTTCAGCTGCGAGTTGCAAATGCCGCTCAGCGCTTCTCAGGTTGGAGGATGAACAAAAAATTAAAAAATCATCCGCATATAAGGAGTACCGGATGGGACTCCTTACGACGCTTAAAATGCTATTGATCGCAATAGCGACAAGGGTCACACTTAAAACTGACCCATGAGGAACCCTATTTTCCTGAATAAAAAGATGAGACATTCCACTACCGACTCAGTACCAGAAGCAACGACGTGATAAAAAAGGTTTTAAAAAGCGGGGCAGTTTTACCCGTAAACCCCCATTCATGTAATTGTTTTAAAATAATGTGCCACCAGGAAGTATCATAGGCCTACTTGATATCAAAAAACACACCGACGAGGTGTTGGCTGCGGATGAAGGCATCTTGAATTGCCGCTTCCAGTATGGTCAGGTTGTCCAAGGCGAAACGGAACTTCCTGAATCCACACTGAAAGTGGCTGAGAAGATTTTGAGAGTCCAGACACCAGATGAGGTGGCGATTTACCATCCTCTCTAGTGTCTTCCCCACGCAGCTTGTAAGGGCAATACTACGATAACTACCTGGCAACAACTTATCTTTTCCAGGCTGTAAAATGGGAATTAGGGTTGCTTCTTTCCACGAGTCGGGGAAGTGTCTTCCGGTCCATATATCCTTAAAAATATCTAGAAGGTACTCTTTAGCATCCTTACTAAGATGCCTCAGCATCTGGTACTGGATCAGATCAGGCCTTGGAGCAGTGTCTTTGGCGCTATTTAATGCCGACTCCAGCTCCCAAAATGTAAATGGGCTGTTGTAGGCCTCTGTATCTGATGAATCGAAGCACAGCACGCGCCTCTCGGCAGCAATCCTTTGTCACTGGAACCGAGGATCAAAATTGGCTGACGAAGTGAAGGCAGCAAAATTCTCCATCAGCTGCGCTATGCTTCGTTCATCGGTAATTACACGTCCGTGATCCAGTAATCCAGATACTGGTGGGCGGGAGTACCTTCCAGATATATGGCGGATAGACTCTCATACTTTCGATGATGATGTGGAACGATTAATAGTGCTCACTAAGTTCTGCCAAGACCTTTTCTTGCTCTCCTTGATAACACGATGCACCTTAGCTCTGACAATATGGAACGCTGCGAGGTGGTCAGCGGTTGGCTGCAACCTAAAACAGCGCAACGCCTTCCTCCGTCCCCGAATGGTAAAACGACATTCTTTGTTCCACCAGGGAACGGGCGTCCTTCACAGCGTTCCATAGCTTTTCAGCATGGAAACAGCAGCAGCCTGGTGAATTACTTCCATACAGTGATTCACCTTCTCCTGAACATTATTATACTCCTCAAGAGTAATTGAGCAGCAGTAGAGTTGCCAGTCGGCTTTGCTGACATTCCATTTGTGTCAGTTATTGCCTATCCACGTTTGAACTCGACGTGCATCCATATGGGGAAGAGGTCGTTTTCATGAAGGTCGTGATCCACCTCCCAATGCACGGAGCCCGCAATTGTGGGAGAGCACAATGACAGGTCAATGGCAGTGGACGAACCGGAAGCAGTGGAGAAGTGTGTCATTTGACCTGTATTGAGGATACAAACTCCATAAATCTACCAATTACTCGGCCTCTGGGGCAATCAGTGTCCGAGCCCCACAACGCACTGTGTGCGCTGAAGTCTCCTAGGAGAAGGAATGACCGAGTAAGCTGCCACAATATGTCGGAAAGTTCGTCATACTTGACGGGCGCATTCAGTGGTAGATAAATGGAGCATATGGTCAGTTTAATAGGACCGTATATCCTCACTGCCACTGCTTGTAGGGTAGAGGTGAGAGCAACAGGTTCAGAGTGGACAGTGTTTCGGACAAACACAGCCTCTCCCCCTTCGCTCGATCACCCTCGGTATCGTCCTTTCGGTATGTCATATCCTCTTGGCACAGGCTGGTGTAATGGTCTAAAGTGTGTCTCCTGTAAACAGAGACACAATGAATTAGACCATACTAAGAGTTGGACTTCCTCTTTGTGAGCCTGAAAACCGTTGATGTTCCACTGAAGTATGGGAGTCATCCTACCTATTTAACTTCACCCACCCCGGTTTGGTTGGGTCCTCCAATGACGACTGATGAAAAACGGGACCAGGTTCGTCCACTAGCATTTGAATGTCTTCGGAGTCCGAAGACGAATCTGAATTTGGTAAGGCCTTGGAGACTGGCGGGTCTTTCTTCCGCTGAGGCCTTCACCCCTTTCTTTCCCTGCCAGTTTGTGCTCTGGGGGGAGAAGTGGAAGGGGACTTAACAAACATAATGGGATCCGAATGTTTGAATTTCGAACCCCGAACATTTTGCACAGTTTGCCATCGGCGGATGTTGCTGCCATTTGTTCTACTGCAGGTACTGCTGCTGCTGCTCTTGCAGTGGATTCTACAGTTGTAGGATGGCTGTGCTTCTGCTTGTGGAACCGGTAAACTTTCTGTCCTTGTGGTATAGGTTGTAGATGTGTTGCTACCAACGTCCACGGTCTTCGGTGTTATGATCTTAGTGGACATAGCGCCACATTTGCATTGACATGTTGTAATTGTGCCCATGTCTGCACAGGACGTCTGTGTAGCAACACTTTCCTTCCCGATGGGAGTTGACAAGGATTTGGCGAAGCTAGTAGCAAAGACGGGTGGTGTAAGCACCTTAAACCTCTTCTTCGCCTCGCCATATGGTAGTTTTTCAGCTCCTGTACCTTTTTCTCATGAAGGTACACACTTTATCATTTTTCTTGGCCGCCGCTGAAAAATTCTATCACTTTTCTTGCACAATCCTACATCAATGTCATCCTAAGAAAGAGTAACGCAATACTGGCTCATCAGTATTGCATTACTGTTTCCTGGGATGACATTGATGTAGGATAGTGCAAGATAAGAGTGATAGAATTTTTCAGCGGTGGCCAAGAATAATGATAAAGTGTGTACACTGGATGAGACCTGGAGCAGTTAACACACACCTGTGGGAGAGTACAACCACTGCCTGGCTCGTGTGCGGCTTTTTCACATTTCCCATAGGTGGGGTTGCCCTTACAAGTTGCTGTCGTATGCCCAAAATGCTGGCACTTAAAACAGAGCATAGGTTCTGGGACATACGGATGAATATTCAAGTTCAAATAGCGAGGTTTGATGGCTTTGGGCAACGTCAGCGTGTCGAACGTCCGGACGAAGGTGGCCATCTTCTCAAGACTGCTGTTAACCCTTTGTGTGATCTGACGAACCTCGACCACATTTTCTGTTGACCACTCGTTAAGGAGTTCCTCAGTAGTAATATCGATTAGGTCGTGGCAGGTGACCACGCCTTTACTCGAGTTAAAAGTTTTATGGAGTTCGCACTTTACTGCGAACTCCCCAAACTTCTCATACTTAAGGAGTAGGACAGCCTGCTTATTAGCAAATGTTTCTAAAAGTAGGGCCCCGTTCCTCAGCTTTTTGACAGATTTTAGGGTACCTGCAATACCCTCTAGACCTTTGTGAATGTAAAATGGAAAGACATTCTCAAAAGATCCCTCCACCCTTGTCATTATAACGAAGGCATTATCAACTAGATAATCCTTACTGTTACGCAGTTCCTTTTCATGAGGAGGGTTTTCAACCCTCGCCTGCTTACCACCACCTCTTTTTGGGCATTAGAGTGACATTTCCTCTGCGGCATGTCCAAGCCAACAGAGGGTGACAAAAAAGAATAATTTGGGTGATCTGAAATTTTGATCCCACGAGTTCGGAGGGACTAAATGTCGAGTGGCGTGGAGCCCCCGCATCATGCCACCAAGCCCAATACAACAGGGGTGCGGCAGGTGCCCCTGGGGTTGTACGCTAGCGGGTGGTTTGTCTCACCACCCGTCCACCTCCTCGGCACGTTACTCGCCTTGAGGTTGAGGTTTTTTTTTAATATAGGTTTGTAGCATCCTTGCGATCCAGGTGATTAAGCCAAGATCCCCGTTCTCCTAGGCACACAATGTTCCACCATCACGCCCTACGGTGGTTGTTGAAGCATGGTAGGAGTTTACGGTGTGGGAAACTTGCAGCGCTCACAAGTTTCCACCTCGGGCACCACGGGTTCACCAAACCCGTACCTGGAACTTGCAAACCAGGTCCCTAGACGATAGAGTTAAAGAAACAGAGTTATTACAGAACTCATAGAATGTAAGGGGATGGATAATATTGGGGGAGATGGGGATCCAAATGGGATCAAGTCAGAACTATTGTATTACCTTGATATGTTTCAAATAAATTAGATTGTACAATCCTCTGAAAATAGTTCACATTATAACTGGCAACCTTTAACTGAAATCTGATTAGAAAACAGTAGAAACAGAGCTGTAAATTTATTGTAAAAATGTTCTAACAGCAGAAAATTTTACAATGATTACTACAAGCAGCTCAAGTATTAGAGTTCCATAATTATTGATTACATGGTATGATGAAAATACTTTTGGAATATAAGTATTGGACCTGGAAGGGATGAGAAAGAAGGTGTATTAACAGCTGTACATATTGTACATATTGGCTAATCAACAGCATAGTGGTTAAATTGTTATAAATTTTGAACAGTCTTGGTTACCGACAGTAAGGTAATTTGCAGACCTCGACTGATAAACTGGAAACTTGTAATACCACCTCCAGTTGTTTAGACAGTACCAATCAAAATCTAGGTATTAGAGCATAAATCTAACATAGTCATCAAATATCGCAACAATATTAACTCAAGAATACAGGTCTGCATCTAGGCCCGAGATTTCCATACACTGTATCAATATAATTACTGTAGTATTTCAAATATAATGAACATTTGATATGGGCTTAGAAGGACAAATAGTTTACAAATTAGAATGCCGGCTTACTTCAAGATTATTAAACAATTACATCAACCCAAAACAATAACAAGTTTTTAATGAAAAAGTTAATATGATAAATTTAGATGATAGAAGAAGTGACTTTTTAATAACAATATTAATCTGGGCACTAAAAGATTGCACTGACTGGATGATTCAATAATGAGATATCAAAATATGGAGGGAAATATACAGACACATTGATGAAAAACACAGAAATAAGCTAGCCAAGTTTTGGAAGTCTCAAATGGCTACAAACAGTTGAGGAAAATATTTGAAGCCTATGTCACATGGAGTTTGGCCTGAAAAACTTAAGCCTGAATAAAGGAATCTACAGATAAATTTTAAGACCCTGCAAAACGTAGTTATAAATGGTGACTGAAACTTAAAATATTAGTCATAAATGTACAAAATTTTGTCAAAAGCAGTAGCAGTGCAAGTCACAAGATAACCAAGAAACATGTTATCTGCTGGGCATGTTCTTTTTAAGACAAACAAGAAACACATTATCTGCTAGCCATGTGTTTGTCAAATAGATTTTGTTTCAAGGGTAGAACCATTTCATGGCAAGTATGCTTGTTCAGACAGGATTGTACTAATGCCGAAAATAATTTAATCTATCGTAAAGTATGTTTTCTTAGATGTCCATATCTTTTACATTCCTTTTGCCTGTAAGTGTATACATAATTCATATGGTATGTTGTATCCACATTCTTCACCTATTTCAGCACCCACATCACAATACAAATGATCAGACATGAGAAAAGTAGTTTTCAATAACATAAACATAGCAGTGGTTTGTTCAGAAAATTTTCCTGATTCATAGATAAGATCTGATCAATCTTGATGCTAATACTAATTCCCACCTTAAAGACCAAGTTAAATAAATATAATTCCTCTCCCACCATATCTTTATGTATCCTTCTTAACAAAAACTAAATACAAGTCTTGACACTTCAATCATTCTCTCTCTTCAACTTTGTTTTAACATAGTTTCACTTGGCTGTAAAAACTTTGTTCATTACAGCTTACACAATCAGATCCATAGGCAGTACAAGAAATAAAAATGCAAATACAACTTTCAGCTTCACCGCCCCAAGGATTATTTCTACTTATGAACCATGTAACACACAATGTTATTTCTATTCTGCTGTGGACAAATGAAGATGTGACACATGTCTGAGATTTTTGTACTGCTTTGCTATCATCTTAATAGAAATAAGTTTATATTTAAAGATTTCTGTTCCTATACCAATAAATATTACAAGGTTTGTTTTGGTTTTTCGTGTTTCATTTTTTTTATCCTCTCCTTTAAATTGTATACAGTGATAACACTAGGCCAATCAGAAACAACTGCAGACAAAGTTTGATGAACTAGTTTAGAACTGGAAGTTGCTTCACATTAAAAAAAAATGCAATTCATTCCCCATTCACAGCAAAAACAAACATAAAAAACATCTTGTCCTTTAGGGTAGAGTTCAGTGAAGGAAAAAGAAAATAATATAGAACAATCAAACAGTGAAGGAAGCAACAGATACACAAGTACAATCTGCCTTTTGGCAAGTAGCTGTTGCACAATTAGAACTGTGCGAGTGCAAGATAGCATTCCGCCACTCCATGTCTTATCACTTTGTTACAGGAGGTCGCATATCAAAACATCAATTCATTGGGATTGTGTCCCCCTCCCCTCTTTTTACACCTCACTGAGGTCATTTGAAGCGGTAAAGGTCTGGGAGCAAGGAACAGGAAGGAATTCGGCCATGACCTTTCAAAGGAACAACCCTTGCATTCGCCTGGAGTAATTTCAGGAAATATGAGAAAACCAAAAGCTGGATGACCAGATGGGGATTTGAACCTGCATTCTGCCCAATGCAAGGCCAGAGCATTACAACTCATCCACCACATTCAGTTTGTGGTTGTTATCTACAATGCTGACAAGGTCTACACAAGTCTCCAAATGTCTCTCCATTTATCAGTAAAGACACGAGATGAGAGAAAGAATCTGACTTTCGGTATTCACCAATGTCATCATTGGCACTATTAAATGATCATCACTGCTCAAACGCCTGTAGACTTTTCTCATATGGTATGCACCTGCTGGTCTCCGAGTTTGAAGGTCGTCAATGATGTTGTCCCACTCTTTCATAAAACGTTTAAACCATGAACACATACCCTAAAGACACAGTAAGATTGCCTGCCCTTCCTACATCATAGCATTACTTCCTCTTATTGATTTTCACAGCTATTAACGGAATGTAAATTTGGTTTTTCTTGCTCCATCATTAAACTGCATGCACTTCATTTGCAATTTCTTCATACACTAAAACATTCCATTGCCTGAAAGCCACCTAATTTTCGAAACTATGGCCATTACATGGCTTCTCATATGCATAATGCACCATTTGAATTGATCTTTATTTTCAATAATTTAATTCCACACGATGAGTACAGAAATCTGATAACATAAGATCACAATTGGACCGAGTTTTCTGTAAAACTATCATGTAGCTGCAGCAATGTTTGTTAAGAGTGTAGTATAAATTGAGTTCATAAGAATTTTATATCTATCTTTACCTCTAGAATACTGTTAAGTGTCCCAAATGCACAGTAAGAAAAATGTAGGCAACCCTCTTAAGTTTATTTTACTGTGAATTTGAAAGATGGTTTACAATTATTTCTGCAATTTTAAATTTTTTCAGTGTAAATATAGCTGCTGCCAACCAATATTTTTAGTTCCATAGGAAGGAAAGGTTGTTTTGTAATATAAAAATGTTAAGAATAAAGAAAGAAGTTGTCATTTTAAAAAAAAAAAAAAAACCGGCCACAACACGTTGCGGTTTAACAGTATCTAACTCTTTGTGTTCACAACGAATCGGTCCAGTCTGGATGTATTATACACAATTTTTCTTGCCAATCGCATTACAAGAGACTACAAAAAATGTGTCTTAATGTGTGGAGAATGTGGCCTGGACCAAATGCAAATTTCACGTTGTGGCCATTTTCAAGAAAACAGAATGTGTTGTGGTCATGTTTTTTTTTTTCTTTTTATTTGCTCAACGTTTTTGGTCTTTGAGTCTTATATATTTATATATATGTCATCACATTCCCCCTGCATCCAAATTTGGTTGGTGATAGCTTAACTGTCCCTACCCACAAGTGTGACTTTTTTATGTGGTTGAAAGCCTGAGAAGAATTTATTTCGTCAATACAATTTTTTGTTTTCATATGAATAAGTGCCCATTTCATCTAGTGATGATATGAAAGATGGTAATATAATATTCAGGGGGGAAAACATATTTGCGCAAAAACTACGATACTACGATATTCTCTCACTAAAGTGTTGCATGGTCACAGTGTGTGTGGATCATCATCTAAGGAGCAGGGTATTAAAAATGCTAATCATAACAATAATAATGAGGTTTTTTTTGGATCCATATAGAGTGCATACCTACATTGTTTTAAAATTTGAAATGGTGATTTGGCATAAGTTGGAATCCATCCTACAAAAGTAAATGAAAACCTACCTACCTATCCACCCATATTTCCACTATTAAACCAGCTCAATAAATATAACTAGTGCTATTCTGGTTTTAGTATAGTTTTTTTTAATAGCTTTCTAAAATGGTTGCAGACCTACAATAGCTATGTTATGACATTATACGAGCATTTCTCATATAAGAAAAACATGTCCATTGCATGAATTCAAAAAAAGTTACTTGAAGAACTCAAATGATCTGAGGATCTCGGTACAAATTGAATTTACTCCCAAACCAGTTTGCAAGGAAAAAAAAAAAAAAAAAAAAAAACTAGATCATGCGATCACTATTTTTACAGCAAATTCTGTAAAAATCATGCTCAAGATCAATAACCTAAAGCATTCATATAATATTGCTATTGTTAATTTATATTGTATACGATAGACTCAGGTTTCTCAGAATCCTTAAAAGTTTATTAAATTTCACACTAAAACATTATAACTCCCTTTAAATTTTCATAATTACCGAGAGCAGTAAGTCTGAGAAACCTTCATCTATGGTGAATTATTTATCATAAGGAAATCATAGCTCAAGTAAGAACAGATGAGAGATTGGAACAGAAGAAGGCAAACTGATACCACTTCACTGATATTCTACTGAAAATTCACCAGACAGATAATAAATCAAACAATTTTAATAAAATACTTTGTAGTTCTATGATGTTATGAAAATTAAAGAAGAAAACAAGAGACATTACACAAACTAAAAACTGATACAAACATATTTTTATGTGTACAAAAATGCCATCATACAGAAGGGGAGGGAGGAAACTTTTTAACACGAACTGATCACTGGGGGAAATTATGGATATGATAGGAACATTTGGGATTATGGCCAAAATTCAGAGCAAAGCAGTTATGTTATACGGGAAAACAAATCCCCCTGCTCTTCACACAATGTTGACAGCAACGGTAGATATAGTGTTAACAGCTGCTGAAGGCATGTATGCTGTGTCCAGGCGAAGGTGAGATGTAGTAACAGCAGCTGCAGCATATTAGACCACATTAATCAAGTAGTATTCCATGTTATTACTATGTTTAAATAATGAAAGAGTAAAATACATATATGGAGAAGTGTATGGTACATAAAAAATGAAAAATTATTGTAGAATAAGCTGATGAACAAAATTCAAACTCACGTAAAAAGTAATTAATGATATGTATAACACACATCACACTAGAAACCAATACATCTGTGGAACACATCATGCCACATTTAGACATACTGGCAAAATATTAAATTTCTCAGCAACTAAATTATTTCTCTATTCAGCTGTTTTATCTTATTGTGCATAGATTTCAAAGTTTATGTGAAGATGTTGAAGTTACTACAAAATGGTGTTAATTTTCCAGCAAGTTTTTATCAGTTTATATGGTTTAATTCCTCCAACAAGTTACCCAGCTGTTTACTATGTTTTATTCCTGCTTCACAGTAATTGAAGGTGTGGTTACTTAACTAAACTGAAAACAAGAACGAAATATTAAAAAAATTTATAGTAATGTTAAACGAAATTTTAAGTGGATCATTTAAAAAAAATCAAGTGTCTGTTATGGATTGAAATGATTTATATTGAACCAAATGTTTAAATGTGTTTCTTTGTTTTAATGAACATGGACTTATCTTCCTTTTCATACCTAAAACACCTAAACTGTAACTGGATACGAAAAATTCCAGTACTTACATAATAATATGCTACTGGTTCCTTCTGCTCTTCCACTTCTGCCCCAATTTTCCTTGCAACATCTTTGGCCTTGAATTTGGGATTAGGTTTGGGAGATTTTTTAAATTTTGTGAATGTCACAGAAGGAGGACTTTCAGGAGATGACCCTGAAGAGGACACAGTAGCTGCTACAGGAGAGTGTGCAGTGGGAGGTTCCACAGTTTCTTCTGGTTTTGGAAGAGAGGGCTTACTTGAAGGCTTTGTTTTCGGCGGCCTTGTGATCAGGGCTGATATTCGAGCCAATTCTGGGGAAGGTTCCCGTTTTACAGGTGCCTCTGAGTTTGAACACTGCTGCTCCTTTTCACTCCCTTCTTCTTCATCTTCTTTCTTCATAACAGGTTTTATGACTCTGCAAAAACCACAGGCTGATAAGTTATGCAAATATTTTATGCTGCAAGTGTTTTGCCGATTCCTTAGCTCAGTTAAAACATAAGAAACAGATATTCATATTACATGCTATAAATAAAATTATATCAGCAGGGATTTCTTATACACTAAATAAAATCAGTAATGTTACAAAACATGTAACCTGATCACACATTGAGGAGGAGATGAGAATAGTGCACCTTCCTTTCACTCCACTTGAGTAATTCTTGTCTGGTGTATCCACACTGCTGGGGTGGCCATCCTAGCTCCAGTAGGCCAGATTGACAAGATGGGGCCACCCATCCTTCCCGGGGGTAAATTGGAAGGGAACAACACCACCATGTGGTGAGGAGGTATCTTCAAAGCCTAAGGGAGTAAACCCCTAAAGAAAATCCTCAACTGTGTTAGGTCTAGCAAGCCAACAGTGTGAGTATGGATTGATTGCTTTCAAATATAAGGGGACAAGCCTCAGGTTAAGATACCAATGTAGACGACCTGGTAATGGAAAAGGACACTGAGAAAGATTATGATCAGGAACGTTAAACACTCACAGAAAAGACAGATGAAATTACAGATTTGATAGAAAGGCAGAAATTAAATATACTGGGACTAGCAGAGACAAGATGGAGAGGAGAGGGCATGAAGGAATTACGGAAGGGATACAAGCTATACTGGACTGGATATAGTGCGGGGAGAAAAATGGAGTGTCACTTGTGATAAAGCAAAATTCAAAGGAAAAAGTAGTAGAAGTAAATAACAGGATGATAAAGGTTAAAGTGAAAATTAGAGACAAGCACAAGGAGTTAAAGTTTATGCCACTAAAGCAGGCTGCACTAAGCAGGAAAAGGTTGTTGTTGTTGTTTTACCGGCTTTAGGGCGCGTCAACATCGAGGTTATTAGCGCCCTAACTAATACCAGGTGTGAAAACGTGGCAAAATTGCCGTCTGTGTGGCCGACTGTAAAGGGGTCGGCCACTGAGACAGCACAATAAAATACTAACATACTAAATAAAATACCGTCTGCGTGGCCGACTGTAAAGAGATCGGCCACACAGACGGCAACGTAAAATATAAAACTGAAACTATTACTCTAAATAGGCAATAAAATATAAAAATAAATACATTAACTGGTTGGCTGTAAAAGGTCCAACCAGTTTAAAAAACGAGTTAGCTGGCTGGCTGTAAAAGGGCCAGCCATATAAGCAATGTCACAAGTAAAAACAGTACTTGGATTGGTGGTTGTAAATGGCCACCAATCAAATCTAAAACCTAGGCCGATCTGCCCAAAATTTTTGGAACAAGACCGGCCAAGCTACAAAACTTTAAAACCTTATCCACATTGTCACCGTCATCGTTTAAAATAAGGGGCAGATCGTTGGCTAAACCAACGTCTGCCCTTAAATCAACGATCGCCGAGCACGTGTACAACCATGGCCACAAAGCAGAGTTCAATAACGTTAGGATATTGGCTAGAACATCACATTTTTGGGAATCTGTTATCAAAGAAGCAATCGAAATTCGACTGGCCAACACATTTAACAGAGACAGTGGTCTATGTCTTAGTGAGGCATGGAAATCAGCCTTGGCAAATATCCGCAGAGAACGTTGTACTTCCGTCCAGCTGCCGTCGTAGAGGGCTCCATATTAGCTCGGGCTGGAACAAGAACCATAGCCATGCCCACTGGCAGCCAGCCGCCAGTTGGTTGAACGCCTGGCTCATAGTAAGCCTTCGCCGAGGCCATGCAGCCGCCAGACGTGGACACGTATATAAGGAAGAGCGGCACCCGAACCATCTCAGTATCTGTGGGTCAGCTGACCAGTGCAGATGTCTCTACACCTGAAGAAGACGGCAGAGCTAGCCGTCGAAATATTGTGTTTCCACAACACTATCCGGCGGTACACCCATGAAGACTACATTGCAGTCATACGCCAGGAAAGTCTTCGATCTTACATCATTATTTAATGTTTGCACTGTTAGCATTTGCTATAAATGGTGAAACATGTATTTTCTTCCAAAAAGGTTTTATAAATGGAACAGTCACAACAATTTTACACTCTACAACTATAAAATATGATAAGGAACAGCAAAAAATACCATGAGGTGGTGATAATATGGAAATAAAAGATAAAGTAGACCCATCACTAATCAAAGTTCCAGGATTTCTCCTTCCTCATGAAATTGGAAGGTGAAACACAGGGCTAGGTTTGCACAAGTGGCTACAGCCAACCAAGTTATATGGATGGTTGTTTTTTACTATTCTGTTCAGAGCGGAGGTAATGCGTAAAAACTTTCACCATGAGTCTAACAGTAAAAAGCCGTTCATGACCTTTATTTTTTCATCACAACTTTTCCTCTCTGTTTACTGAAAGATTAAAATGAAGGGCTAAACAGTAAAACATAGATCCAGACATATTATTCCAATTTCAAAAACACACTGAAACCAATTCGTGAAACACAATATATTTTTTCTTTAACATTTGTCTTCGCACCACAAAAAATATATTCGAATGATATCATGTAAAAATGCCAAGAATAAACTTGCAGTTTACTAGAATTTACATCTTATTGCATGGAAAGTTTATTCAAACAATTATAATAAATCCACCAAATTTAACATTGCATGCTGTTACTGTCTGCTGGACTTAGCACATATATCATTTGTGCTGTGAAATACTACCTTCCATAGAATAGTGGGAAACATTGCAAGAATCACAATTCCAATCATGAACATTCAGTCTTAATATTTTGTGTCTCAAGACAGCACCATTCAGTACATTTATTGTTGAACACTGCATCATTAGCATTAAATAATCACAACTGAATACATTAAATTAATAAAATCTGAACAAAACATATAATAATTCACTGTGAAATGACTTTGAACATATATGCTTTCTAATACTTACATCTTTCTTGGCTGTGCTTCAGGTGATGGAGGTTGAGGAGATCCAGATGCAAGTTTGAATGTAATTTTTGGGACCGCAGCTTCAGACTTTTCCATCTTTTCTTCTCTCTAAGGAAGAATCCACAAATAGAACATCCTTCAGTCCATTATAGAATGAGCAGATTTCTATGATATTTTGTTTGAACTTTATTAAACTTTGGCACCACAGAACACAATAAATAAAGCAAATCTTACGTGGCCCTAATGACCTCGTAACAGGGTCTCTACCAGCCACTGCCCTTGCTCAACTCAACCCAGTAATCTTAGTCTAAACTGCTAACAACAGAGCTTAACAAAAAGATTTTCCAGAGTGAAGATCAATTTAAGGACCACTTAAATCCCTAGTCATTCAACCTAAAAACTGAGCCACCGGACTGCTCATTGGGACCAATGAATCAGTCCTAGGTTTCTGCAGGAAGTGTAAAAGGAATTCTTACAAAATTGTATTTGTTACAATTCAAAATTGGACAAGGAAAATTACTAAATTTTGTAGCTGCCAAAAAGTCAAAATAAAATTCTATATAATATATTCCTACACAAACTGGGGACAATACCCTCAAGAGCACGTATATCCAAAACATAAAACTTGGTATTTTAAATGTACACTCACCTCTTTTTCTTTTCGTTTTTCTTTCTTTTCCTTTTTTTCTCTAATCTTCTCCTTCACTCTTTCCTTCTTATCTAACTTTATTTTCTTTTTATCACTTTTATCTTTCTTTGCTTTTAGCTTTTTTTCCTTTTTCTTTTTTGCTTTATCCTTTCTTTCCTTCCTGTGGTCTTTTGCTTTCTAAACAAAATAATAAATAAAAGAATTTTAATTCATAAACCTGGTATTACTATCAACATGTAATTGATTTTTTTTTTTTAACATTAATGTCTAAAAATGACAAATACTGTCACATCATACAAGTAACAGATCTACAAATTTTCCAAAACTTGAAACTTCAGACACGATTCTACCACCAAGGGCAGTAGCAAAGCTAAACATTTTCTGCCCCTTCAAACATAATTTTGCCACCCACTGAAGTTGCTGTCTGGGCCAAGTGTCCCAATTTGTCCACATTTTGAGTTTAGATAGACTGGACATTGGAAAAAGAAATAATGCTTCCCAGAAAAGAAAAAAAACGCTGATACTTTCTGAAAGGAAAAAAATGGAACTGGAAGATGGAGAGTTTAACAAATTTATATGCCATTCATACATTGATGATGAAAAAGAGAGCATCTAGAATCAGATGAATTTAATATAACGGTGGGACCTTAATGCTCTTCAGCAAATGCACACTATTCACATAAAGACTTATGGGAAATTGACGTATTTTCTGAAACACACTACACTGATTTTTTTGATTTTTTTTAAATCATGACTGATGAATATGCATAAGGAAAGTGTTTAATTTCATCTTCATATCATTTAAACCATTTGATACATTTCCAAAAGTGTTAACTGTGGCACTATCTTGGGAGGTGCAATTTCGAGCATGTAACAATGCCTGCGCAACTGAGTGAACAGTCATCTCCACTATGAGTTCACACTCCATCCCTGCAATCCTCCTTTTAAATATAATAATGGGACCTACTAGAAAATTACAAACAATAATTCAAGAAGCCAACATAGAAGTACTTTGGCACAGTTTTTGTAAATAAACCTACAATGTTGCAAGAAATAGTGTGTTTTTGTGTTTGTGATCAAATAATTCTATTGAGTGGAGGTACAAGTATTATCTTCTTGTTATATCTACCAAGTTATTAAAAGAATAAGCAATTGAAGCTCTGCCAAAAATACTTTGTTTTAGCAATCCCTGCAGCAATGTAATGCAATCACTCAATTTTCTAAATGTCACCTTACATCAAACAAGTTATCTGTTTCTCTCTTGCCTCCTTAAGTCATTTTAATTTTAAATTTATCATCAATACTGTTTTAAGGGAATAAATTTTCTCAGTGAGTGACATCTGCACAGAAATTTAGTTAACTTTTAAAATTTATCATGTACCAACTCGTGATAATTTGAATGCAGCTTACATTACACACTACTGTCTTCTGCACTACTTGTCACAATTATTTTCTAGCAGTTTTTATCACACTGTTTCTTTTGTGTTCTGAACACATGGTCATCACATCTGCCAATTTCGTTAAGAGTATTCGGCCAAGAGCATAATGCAGCTTGTTTGCCTTCATCCATATTCATCTCACATAGCTACAGCAAACTTTCCCTTTCCTCTAAAACTAATATCCACTTTGAAAAGTATTCATTCTTAATCCAGTAATACAGAAATACCATGTTGCATTAAAAAAGAAGCTTTCCAGAAAGGTTGCCTTTCAAAGCAAAACCATAGGATTTGGTGTATTCAGTCAGATGTGGAGGGTAGCATGGATGTTCTATATCTAAGCACATAAGATTGGTTAATTTCTGATAGAGTGGAAAAACTATGCTTACAAAATCAGTGAACTTTCTGATCCATCTCACAGATGTACTCTCAAAATCTTTCTAAGGCCTAACATGAAGGGGAAAAAAAGGAGAGAGAGAGAGCAAGTTAAGATATATTGGTCACTGAAAACAGTTAAGTGGATCCAAAATCACTCCAGATAAATGCTGAGATACTTCTTTAATAGAAACTGAGGCCAAAAACCAACCAATGATTCAACTATATGGTTCTTATGTCCTTATCACTGTCAAACCACTAACTGCAATCAAGCAAAAACTATGAACATGGTTCATAATTGACAAAGAAAAGAAACAGAGACCACACTACACATAATTTCAAGAAAACAAAACATTGTGAAATAATCACTGATAACAGGAAAGTATTTACAATAACATACAACCACCAAAAACTAAGCATTACAAAAAACAACAAACAGTATAAAAGTCAACGGTGAAAAGCACATAAACTGTGCTCAAAACAACATTATTACTGAACCATGTCAAGCTGTTTCTGATAAACACATGCTATCATCAGAGTGGATTTCAGTTTAATACAGGTTAGTCAGCAGACTATCAGCAGTGAAGAAACAAATGGCTTTGAAATGTCATTATATATACTTCCTGGAAATCTTACCTTTTCTAGAGATTTCTTCACTATCTGACTAGAGATTTGTATTTTTTCTGGTGAATCTGGTTTCGTAATAGTTGTACTAGTAGTGGGTGAAGATGGCGCAGAAGTCTTTTCAGGGGTCTTTTGGGTCAATTCAGACACCTCTTCCGTAAGAGGTTGCATAAAACGTGGTGGTGGCAGACGAACATTTGGCATTGCCGGATGTGGAAGATTTTTCCCAAGAGGAAGTGGGAATCGTGGAAAAAGGGGATGTCCTATGGGGGGAGGAATTAAACCTGGTGTTGGAGGAAAATGTGAAAAGAAAGGAAAAACAGGTGATGGTGCAGGTTCACATGATTCTGGCGGCTCCGGCGTTTTGGGTTTTTCTGGACTATCCTCTTCTATCACCTCACTTTTTATCTTTTTGGGGCTGTGGGAACCTTTCAGGGATTTGCCCCTAGACTCTTTCTTTGATCTTGCTTTTTCTTTCTTTTTTTTCTTTTCTTTCAGCTCTGCTGACTTTTCAATCTTTCGAGGTGGAGTGGGAAGCTCAGGAGTTTTTGGTGTAGATGGTGTTCCAGGTGGAGAAAGATCGTCATCATACGGGTATAATTCATCAGAACCAAGTTGTTGCTCAGTTTCAGTTTCTATATTATCCATTGTATCACCTTGCCTTTCAATCGGTGGTGATCTGTCACGAGAATTTCCTCTTTCCTCGTCTGCTATTTCCATACTTTGTTGGATAACAGCATCAATACAATCATCAATTTGTGCCATTCGTGCTTCACGCTGTCGGCTACTGATTTCAGATTCATCAATAATAAGACGAGGAGAACTTTCACGAGAATCTCTCATTACTGAATCTAGCGAATCTGCCCTTTCAATTTTTTCTATTTTTTCCACTTTCTCTTCTTTTACTTTTGATATTTTCTTGAAAATATTAAGTTTCTGTTTGTCTGGTTCAGTTGACAATTTGCCTTCAACAATGCACGTATCTTTATTTTTATCTGGAGAGTTCAACTTTTGCTGGAAGGATGGCGCCACAGTAGCTTGTGATTTTTCTGCTCTCGATTTTGATGAAGCAGAGTTGTGTCTGATTGTTTTCTGAGAATCAGAGCCACCCGGCTTGACATTGAACAACCTGGAAGCAGAAAGTTTCCCTGATTTACTACTTGCACTAGGACCTGCTGAACCTACAGCCTGTGACATTTTTACTGCACCTGGTTTCAAAGCTTTCAGTTTGGATAGCTCCTTCATACTAACCAGTTTCTTGACTTTACTTTCATCCCCAACCATGTTTTTGTTCACTTTTCCAAGTTCTTTCAATTTATGCTCTTTCTTGTTCTCTTTATCAGTTTTCTTTACAGTTTCAACTGATTTTTTCTGTGATGTTTTCTTTAACTTCTTTTCTCCTTTTACCTCTGGAGGTACCATGGGATAAGATGAAGGCTGAGGTGAATTGGAACGGGAATCTGAAGGCTGTAAAGGTGTCCGTGATTCAGGTAATTTTCCCTCCCTAGCAGGTGAAAGAAAACCTGATGTTGTCATCATAACACTGCTAATTTCTCGAAGGGGTCGACCTTCCTCTTCCATTATCATCCTGTCAAAAATACAGACCAATATAAATTGAAGAAGAATAAAATTATTTACTAATACTGTGTGTCTGGTTAGCGTTTAACTGTAAGATGATTACCTTGCCCTTTTAAAGCAGGATTCTCCAAGGAAATGGGATCTCCAGGCCTTTTAAAAACAATTGACTTTGGACTGGCTAATGGTGAAGTAGATCCCAAATTATTGGATGTATCAATTGACAATGGAGATTGCTTCAATACATATTCTTCCTCTGAAATTCACAGATGTGTCACAATATTGCAACTCTTTTTCACATATTGATTTGCTATGATCTACATTAACAATAACAAAAACAGAATTTATTCATTTTCTTTTATATGGTCAGGCCATATAATCAAGCCAGGATGTAATCAAAACTTGGCACAAACCAGTGAATTTCTGAGTACTGAAAGATTTCAGAGCATCCATAAAAATGATTATGCAAGAGCAATCCACTAAAGATAAAATCACTTGTTAAATCTATGGAGGCAACTACTGTTAAACTTTGTATTTATTCTTCACCAAGATTTTTAGAAACATGGAATTTCCCTCAGTTTATTTCACAGCAAGCAATAATTCCCCAAAGAAGTGAAGGAAGCTTCATTAAATTTCTTTGGATTGACAATGAGTATTACATTTTAGAAGACCAAGTTATGACTAAACGATATACCAAGTATTTCATACCGAAACAGTATATTGTCACATGTGAAATGTCTGATTACTGGAGCTACATGTTTACTCATCCAACAATAAGAAACTCCTTCACATAGAACAAGTTTCACAATCAACGATATTCATGATAACAAGATGAAAACCAAACCATCATCTCAAAAAGAAAGCTGAACATCCATTTTTCCTTGCAAAAAGCTACAAATCTATGCTAGGGAAAAATCTGTAGGTTTAATTCAAAAAAAGCCATAATATACATATAAAATCTCCTTACATTTCCAAACAGCACTATCAATATCTCGTATGCTTGGCAGTAGCTATGTATTAGAAGTAATCATAATGTTTGTCACTGCCACAGCAGCCTGCCTGACTCACACCAAAATTAAGAAAAAGTTGATATCTAGCTAAACAAGGGGATGCGTGCAGAACCAGACCAGGTGGTACTTGTAGTTAGACTACAAATGTCAATAATTAATGCCACCTCTCTCCAATTGTTCACTTATTATGCTTTTATAATCTATGGTACAGAAATCCCATATTAGTTTTGATGTTTTTAAGTACAAAACACACTACGCCAATTGAAGGCACAGCCTGTGTGGATTGAAGTCATGCTAACTCATTTTGTCTCAGATACTTTGCTGCCTGCCCTTTTCATCTTTAGGAGTAATACTGTCTATCTGTTGAAACCACTTACTTCATAGGATTTCCATATACACATCCAACCCTCAGGGTTCAACATAAATTGTTTAAGTAAATATGTTCTTGCAACACAAAGGAAAATATTGAAAGGAGGTTGTCTATTATGCCAGATTATCAGCAGGCGTTAGAGTTTCACTATAACATTAGGAAAATTCTGAGAAATCTAACAACTGTTAAAGAATAAACTATTAATGTTTTTTAGGCCTGAAAGAATACTAGCAGTAAAACCTATTGTTGTCATGGAAAAGTTATTGCAGTAATATGAACTAACTAGGAATATGCAAATACTGTCACTGGTACGAGATGGATACTGCAATAAGTCTCTGCTGTCAAGAACCGGGAATTGGTAAAGAACCAGCAAGAAGCTCTTGCAAAATGCCAGGTGAGCAGATGGGTCACAGAAAGGTTTTTAACCTAAAAGAGGAATTTGTTTCTTTCTTTTGTGTGTTAATCTGAGGGGGGGGGTGGAATGAATGGACTTATTGGGATCAATAGAATTAGATTTCACACCCTGGAAATCAGCCAAAAGTTCTCATTTGAACCATATTTGGGGAAAAATGGAAAACTGAAAAATCAAAGCAAAACTTGAACAATCCACCTTTGAAATGTGAGTCCTAGCACACTGTCGATACTCTACATTGCCCAACAATAATTCTTGTCCCTTAACTTGCAGCTTGATTCTGTAAATACAAAATGTGTTGTAGTTGTTTCAAAAGAAAAACCAGTCACCAACTGCCAGATTATGTTGTGAAATAAATTAAAACTCTATACCATCACTAACATCCACACTCTCATGTTGTTAAATTACAACTTTGGCTGTAAAAAAAGGATGTTTAAACAATAACAGTTGCACAAGTAGCAATACTCATGCTAAGCAGTGTTCTAGAAGCCAGCAACTCCACCAAACAATAATGTCTTCTGATAATTAAAACTATTAGTTTTCCTGTAAGACAAAAATTTACCCTGAAGTGTAAATGTCATGGAACAATTAAATGTACACATAAAGTAACATGTAAATAAGTTTAATTCATTATAGACAGAGATAATAGTGTACACTGATTAAAAGTCATTTAAAATGTAACCAAATTATTAAAAATAATGTACTAATACGTCTGTAGTAAAAACACACCCACAATTACTTTCTTATTCAACTGGTGAAAGTAAGTTATGGAAGTTGTGTACAAGCAGCATTCAACAATTTTGAAGATATTAAAAAATTCTCTAGTAATTAAATTACATACATTTGAGAAGCTTTAAAAGAAGAGTTATACTGGAAATCTAAATTAAGATAAACCATATGGTTGCAGAATAAAATACAAATGATTATGTTTTCATCAGAGTACAACAATCAAAACCTAAAATCAGTACTGAAAATCCATAGAATTGTCCCAGGTGAGCAAAAAATCAGAATTAAGAACAGATAGAACAATCACAGAGCACTTCCAAATAAATCATGCAATCCTCTTTGTATGACACAGTTCAAGGCGCAACTAGAACAGTAACCATGGGATATCCTAAACCAATAGTTGAAAAGTCACAGTTCAATATGACAAGAATTGTGTCACAGCATTTTTGTCTAGGAAAAATAAACCCAACAGTTACCATAGATAAAGGCAGGAAGAGCAGAAACAAACACCTATAATATTTTGGTTGTGAACCTCAGTCTGATGAGTAAATAATGGTATGAAGGTGGAAGGGACTTATCAGAGGTCAAGGCCAGGTGGATGCCTGGTATTAAAGATATGCAGGTAAGCTAGTTCCCATCTACAGAGTTTAGGATGGTTGTTGTTTCTGGGAAGACTCTGACAACTCTCACAAAAAAAAAAAAAAAAAAAAAAAAAAAAAAAAAAAATAATGGATGGTCTACATTGCTGGTGTAAACTGTTTGTCCTGTGGGCTATATGTGAACTGGTACAATGATGACAAGTGATCTGGAATATGAGTGGTAGTGAATGTGGTATATTCAATGATGTGAAAAGTTTTCCTGAGGCCAGAAAGGAGTAAGTAGGTGAATGCTGTGAGTTTTACAGCAAGGTCTACTACATGGGAAGTGTCCGTGTGGCAGTTTGGAAGACTCGCAAAGTGAGTATTTGTGTACCAAGATGTTCTTGAGATTGGTTGGTCTGCTGAAGCATGCACAGGAGGCAGTATTTTGTGGAGAAGAATACACATTTTGGGGAGGTAATGTAGGAAGTCATGCCTTTGATGAAGGATTATTTTAATGGACAAGTGTGTCCCACCTACTCCCAATACTAAGTTTCACAGTTGAAATATTGTAGTATTGTACGTGTTTGTCCTTTTTGTGCTGGTCACTGTCCCACTTTTGTAAATATTGGGTTTACTTTCCCTATCCCTACTTATTTTCACTGCCTTAAAGCATTTTCCTTCTCATTATTATAGTTACTGTGGTCCAATGGTCTCTTCCGGTATTTGTCCTGCTTGTTACTATATCTCATGGTTTGTATCCCTTTCTCTTTCCACCTTTTTCTTGATTTTTCAAGTCATTACCATCCATGCTAATTTGTTTCTGTCACCTTGCACTTCTGACCACATGGGCCATTCCCTTTTTTTTTACATACACCATTGCACCCAATGCTGCCAATTCACCCAGCAAAATTTATTCAGTTTCTCTATTTTTTTTTTTGTCTTATTTACAGAACATAGGTTCTGATGAACAATCATTCCCAAAACCTATCATCACAAGCCCTCATGTCCTGCCAGCCCCTCACCCCCTTTCCAATCTTGTACAAAAATAAATTTCTCGTGATACAACTCACCCTTGACATAACTGCTTCATTTAGGCACCTCTAAAAACTGTTCCCGCCTGATCTTGAACCCATAAACGTAATCCTTTGAGGTCATGACTTACAATGTTCCTTCCCTGAAATTCATATCCTTCTGCACAAAATACTGACCACTGCTCCCCCCCCCCCCCCCCGCGCGCTTCAGCAGACTAGCCAACCACAAGAACATTTTGGTCCACAAATATTCACCTTGTCATTCTCCCAAAATCCCACACAGATCCTTCCTGTACAATAAATCTCACCACAAAGCTTACAGCATGCTCCTGACTGCCAGTACCTACACCATTCTGACAATGGGGGGAAACTTTTCCCATCATTGGACATAACACATATCCCAAATCACCTTTCACCACTGTACCAGTTCACATGGAGACCTCGCCACAAATAAACATTCTGCCATGAAGAATGGCCACAAGACATACAATTTACACCAGCAATGCAGACCACCCAGTGGTAGCCCATTCCAGTTCCCAAAATATGAGCAAGTTAAAAAAACACAGTTTTACAGTGAGAGTTGTAAGAATCTTCCCTGAAACAACAATACCCTCTCAAACCCACAGAGGGGAACTAGCTTAACAGCATATCTTTGATACCAGGCATCCTTGTGGCCTCAATTTTCAATAAGAGGCCAGCACTTTTAATTTGTACACTTACATATAATTCATAAATATTAAATTTAATATTATCCCATTATTTTCTATATTTATATCAGCTTATGTTCAATACTATTGCCTTGTTCCTTCACTTCCAATTTCAGGTGGCGCCACTTGCTAAAATCTTGGTGGTGGTGCGCCAAACATTTACAGCTTACTTTGTCAGTCCACTTAATTTTCAGCATTCTTCTGTAGCACCACATTTCAAATGCTTCAATTTTCTTTCTTTCCGGTATTCCTAAAGTGCTACCATAAAGTGCTGTGCTCCACACAAAGAGTTTTAATTTTTTTTTTCTAATTCCTAGATCAATATTTGAAACTAAAAGGTTTCTCTTTTTCATGAAGGCACTTTTTGCTAGTGTTATTCTGCTTTTAACGTCATTCCTGCTTCGGCCATCGGTTGTAATTTTACTTCTCCTATTGCATCCGATCCTATTTTTATATTTAACCAACTAGTATTGGCATCATTTCTGCTACATTTCATCACTTTTGTCTTGCTTTGATTTATATTCAGTCCAAACTCTTCCTTCAGTATTTTGTTCATGCCATTCAGTAACTTCTCAATATCCTCAGCCCTTTCTGGTATCAAGACAATGTCATCAGCAAATCGTAGCATACCGATTTTTTCTCCCTCAACACTTATGCCACATGCAAATTTTTGTTTTACTTTCTTTATTGCTTCTTCTACATACAAGTTGAATATTAACGGGGATAGACTACAACCTTGTCTCACACCCTTTTTAAATGATGCGTGTCTCTCGTGATTCTCTACTTTCATTATAGCCACTTGATTCTTATATAGTTTGTATTCTTCTATCTCGGTACTTTAGACCTGACTTCTTTAAAATTTTGAAAATCTTACCCCATCTACCATTATCAAAAGCTTTTTCTAAATCAACAAATGCCATAAAAGTATCTTTATTTTTCTTGATCCGCCCTTCAAGTATTAATGGTAAAGCCAGAATTGCTTCCCTTATACCTCGATTTTTCCTAAACCCAAACTGATCTTCATCTACTATGTCTTCTACTACCCTTTCCAATCTTCTGTATATTATTCTGGTCTGTAATTTTGAAACATGGGATGTCAGACTAATGGTGCGATAATTCTCACATTTATCGGCTTGTGCTTTCTTCGGATGTGTGAAACGATATTTTTTATGAAAATCAGTTGGAATTTCTCCTGTTTCATATCAGATTGAATAATCATTCAACTCCTTCTTCTCCTAGGTATTTAAGAAGTTCTGCAGGGATCTCATCATTTCCAACTGCCTTATTCAATTCTGTCCTCAAAACAGAATCTCCTAAGTCATCAATGTCGACATCACCTTCTTTTTCCATTACACTATTGTTCAAGTCGTCCCCAACATAGAGTTTCTCAATGTATTCCTTCCATCGGTTAGCTCTATCTTCTGAGCTTAAAAGAGGTTTCCCATAGGCAGCTTTAATGTTCATACCTCTTTTCTTCATTTCTCCAAAATTCTGTTTGATCTTCCTATATGCAACATCTACTTTACCTACGACCATTTCATTTTCTACTTCTTCACACTTTTCTAGTAGCCATTTTTCTTTTGCTTTTCTGCATTTCCTATTTATTTGATTTCTATATTGTTTGTATTGCTCTCTTCCTGCTTCATCCTGAGCATATTTGTACCTTCTCCTCTGATCCATCAGCTCCAGAATTTTTTATGTGATCCAAGGTTTTCGGGCAGCTTATTCCCTAAAGCCTACTGTTTCTTTACCAGCTTTCATTATTTCGGTCTTTAATGCATTCCATTCCTCCTCAGTTGGGCTCCTTTCAGAGTTACTTTTTAGACATAAGTCTACCATTTTTTGCAAATTTTTCTCTCGTGCTAGATTGTTGGAGTTTATTCACTTCCAGTCTGTTCTGCTTATACTGCTTCCTTATTCGCTTAAATTTCAGCCTGCACTTCATTATTATCAAATTATGGTCAGAGTCTATGTCTGCTCCTGGGCATGCTTTACAATCTAGAACTTGATTCCTGAATCTCTGTTTGACCATAATATAATCTAGCTGATATCTGCCTGTATCCCCAGGATGTTTCCAGGTGTATATTCTTCTTGCATGGTTCTTAAACAGTGTGTTTGCCACTACTAGCTTATATCTTTCACAAAATTCTAGCAACCTGCTTCCTCGCTCATTTCTGTCTCCTACACAAAAACTTCCTACATTGTTCCCCCATTTAGCTTCTCCCACTATCGCATTCCAATCACCCATGATTATTAGATTTTCCTCTCCCTTGACATATTGGATTAATTCTTCAATTTCATCGTATATTTTCTCTACTTCTTCGTCATCTTCCTGTGACATTGGCATATACACTTGTACTAATGTGGTTGGGGCGGGTTTAATTTCTAACCTCATCTAAATAATCCTGTCACTGAACTGTTCATAAGAACTCACCTGTTTCCCTACTTTCTTGTTCATTACAAATCCTACACCAGTGACTCCATTGACAGCTTGTGTGCTAATTGACTTGTGTTCCCCAGACCAGATATCCTGTGCATCCTTCCATTTAATCTCGCTAATCCCAACAACATCTAACTTAAGGTGTTCCATCTCCCTTTTTAGATTTTCTAGCCTACCTGCCCTATTCAGACTTCTAACATTCCACGCTCCGACTCGTAGAATGTTTCTATCCATTCCTAATGACTCCTCCTTGAGCAGTCCCCACCCAGAGATCCGATTTTACCTACAGAATATTTTACCTAGTAAGAAGCCATCATAATATTTGAGATGATTGCATGTAGTCGGGTACCCTTTGGGTCTGTAATGCAGTGGTTTCCCGTTGCCTCTTGTATCCACATGCCATTGATCATTTTTGATATCCGCCTTTAGGGGCCGTTTCCAACCCCAAGAGCAAGAGGGTACCCTGGACCACTCCCCGCTCTTCCGCCCTCCTTTCGGAGGCCGTTGATGAGCAGTGGGTAACTCCTTATACTGGGAATCTTTCAGTCGCCAGAGCCTCGTCCGTGCAAACAGTGTACCACGTGAAGGAGAGGTTGACATTTGGTTGGAAAAGGCTATTATAGTCTCTCCCAAACCCTTACACCCCATATATCATTACTCAAAAAGAAAAAATAAGTGACATACAATCAGGACATGGGACCCAATAGCAAGGAGATGGTTCTAGATGGTGCACGAGCATTACGTTGCCAAACAATCTGTTGCAATGAGAATCATCATCCACTGTTACATTGTAAATGATACTAAGGAAAAAGGAATACTAACAACAAATCTTATATATACAAAAATCTCGTGTCACGATGTTTGTCTGGGATGAACTCCAAAACTACTTAACCAATTTTGAAGAAATTTGGTCCAACTTAAAACATAGGCTAGTTTTTATCTCGATTATTGATGTCAATATTTATTATTGCGAATTAAACGTTTGTCATAGGACAATGGTTTGTAAATTCCATAAGTTTCTAACAGATGGCAGAGTGTTAATTTATCGTCACAGGTTGGGTAACCATCCAGTAGATGGCGTTGTGTTTCAATTTATTTATGCTACAGTTTATTCCAAGCCATCATAAGTTTCTAACAGATGGCGGTGTGTTAATTTATCGAACCATCCCATAGATGGCGTTGTGTATCGATTTATTTATTCTACAGTCTGTTCCACACCATAAGTGGGTTTCTTGAATTTTAATTGTGCCCTGTATTGTATTATAACTATAGTATATTGTTGTGCTTCATTTGTGTTATTATACTTAACGACAAAGTAATTACACACATGAATATAACATTGAAGAAACCTTTACGATAAATTCAAAAACATGTAAGTGTTTCTTGCTTGCTTCTCATTTTTCTTCTTTTCGTTATGGCCAGCTCTCCAGTACTCTATTATTGCACTGTGTTTTCTCTTTCTCTCCTCTCTAACTTGGAATCCTACCATATTCAAAATCTGCTTTCGAAAAAAAAATTCTTTCCATAGTCTTCTCCGATATTATTTCGTACAGCAACGCATGACCAGGAGAGTGTGTTCCCAGATATATCAAATAATTACTTAGATAATAATTGGCTCGGTAATCATGCTATTTTGTCATCAAAAAATGTTGACGTCAACAAAATTAACTGCTGCCAGGTGATCTGACGTCTTTTAAATCGATAGACACTATTGTAGATGAAAATGAAGCCGTAAATTTTCCAACTGAGAATGCCAATCTTCGATTAAAGATTGATTCACCGATTATTCTTCTTCATAATTTGAATCCACCTAGATCATGCAACGGTACACGTTTGGTCATCAAAAGGATGACCGGAAATGATCATGAAGCGACTATTTTGACTGGAAAGTTTAAAGGAGAAATCATCCTTTTGCCACGTATTCCAATGATACCATCAGAATCTCCAATACCATTTAAAAGGCTTCAATTTCCGATTCGTTTGGCTTTCGCTATGACCATAAATAAGTCTCAAGGCCAAACAATGTCAGTTTGCGGCTTGGACTTCAAAAATACATGTTATCCATAGTAGATGTCTCTGGCAAGGATGGTTTTCAAGAATCAGTGTAATCACAGTACATCTTTGACACAGCGGCTTGCACAACTTCTGAGCTAGACTGACCCATCTGTCACGCCCCAAAAATTTGTCTCTAGTCAAATTCACTTATTCTTCATGCACATACTGTGTTTGAGTATTACCAATATGTTATGCATCATTCCCCACATTGTAAAATTTCTGCTTATCATTTGCTTCCCATTTACATGGCTGCCTACAGTGCCTCATTTGCATAAAGTGAGCTGTCTTTAACACAATTGCTCTTCAGTGTAGGGTAAGAAGAAAGAAAAGATATAAGGGTGGAGAGAGATATTTAACTACTGGTAATCATATTTAAGTCTGTATCAGTAAACAAATCTATGTGGGCCACATTCTTCTTCAACTTCTAACCAAATCATGCATTTTTTGCTCACCAGGAATAATCACCAGCCCTCAGCTTAGATCAACAGGTTAATACTGTAGAATGATGTTACCATATTCTCTTTCATGTTTTGAACTTTTAGACTTATTAACTTCATATCATTAGAGGAAGGAGAGGATAGGATGGGGAAAGGGCAAGGAACGGGAAGGAATTTAGCCATCCTGAAATTTGCCTGGAGTGATTTCAGGAACCACGGAATATGAATGTCTCATCGAAGGTGAACCCGTGTCCTCCCAAATGCTAAGTGCCAATTTTTTTTTTACTTATAGCTTTGCGCCTTGTTAACGTCATTAGAGGCAGGATGGGACTGGGGACAATGAATGGGAAGGAATTCGGGCATGGCCTTTTGATGGAAGCATTCCAGCATTCGCCTGGAGTGATTTGGGGAAACCATTTAAAACCCAAATCTGGATACCCGGAAGGGAATTTGAACCAGCTTCCTCCTGAACGCAAGGCTAGAACATTAACTGCTCACCCACCACACTCGTTATCAAGAAAGAATCAGACTCTGGTTAAATAGTATACTTGCATGTCTCCTGTTTGCTCGATCGACATATATGAACTGAATAAACAAAATCAATAATAACCATCATTTTTTTATGCAGCAAAAATTCAGGTGAACACTGTATGCTAAAAATCACATTTTTAAGCACTATTTCTTTCAACAAAGTAATCCTGTAAAGAATCTGGAACTTCAGGTGAATGAATCTTACTTAAAAATACTTGATGCGGAGCTATTGTTTTTGGCATCTGGACAATACCTCTCAGTAAATCTCTAGTAGAAATTATTAATTTCAAACAATTCATTCATCTTCCCAGATGTTCTGATGTACCCATATAATTTTGAAACATTTGCTTCCCAGTTAATCCAACTTTTTAAACTTCTGATCAAAATATTACATGGTTATCATAATGCATCAAAGCTTAAAGCTATGTGAATGAAAGGATATTATGTACTCATTCATTCATCCTCCAACAAGGAGTTTTGGTGATACTAATCATTTCGGCAAGCACTTAAAATAAATGCATAACAGAACATAAGCAATAAGTAGAAATCAGTGAACATCTTTCCTTTATGTCACAAGAAATGAATGACTGGAGAAATAAGTGCATATTAATAAAAATACATGTGAATAATATGTTGCACTGTAGAGATAACAGGAAATGGGAGCTGATGAGAAAAATATTAGTTACTAAACTAAGGGGATAGAATAATTTGAGAAAAGTTCCATTCTACGTGTGGCTGTATTGACTGCAGGCACTTGCTCAAACACTGCCACATATTTCTGTGTTCTTGACAAAGGGTTTTACCCAAAATATTGTGTTTTTTGTATTTTGTGTTCATTTTTGTTGCTGCTGCCCTCCTCCCTTCAACTTTGGTGAGTGTTGGTTGTAATTTATCTTTCTCTTCCATATAAAAGTTATAATAAGTATCATAAAACACTTCTTGTTAAGAGTATACTAATAAAAGTGTGATGCCAACAAAATGCCAATAAGCATTCAAAAAAATGTTTTAGTCAAAATATAATACCACACCAGCTGGAGACATCACTACACACTGACAGATTTCAGATTAGCAATAAACAAATTAAACCAATGACCATTCGGGTTGATTAACTATTAGAAAAACAGTTTCTGAGCTTCTACTTGAACATATTACTCCACAATCTGGTTTTTGTTGGTTTTTTTTTGGAGGGGGGGGGCATTAAGTATAGCAGGTAGCCATGGAGGCTTTTATGGCCACATGCAAAATTTTTCTTCCATGTATACATTATCAGTCACTGGCAGTAAACCCATGGATGTGAAATCAAGATTAACAGTTTGTATCTCCAATTACCATGAAATGACAGAATGTAGTCTTTGTATTTACTTCAGACTTTCTTGGTCAATCTCAAAATACCATTGTATATCAATTCCCTTCCTTTTTTCAAAATAACTCTTTACAATTTCTGTCCATTCCCCAACTTGCATACGTTGCTGTAAGGTTACTGATTTATGTCGCAATGGAATTGGTCAACTCGTCTCTATTCAGTTCCCCAAAAAGGCCTCTACAAAATGTTTCCCTGTGTTTTAAGAAGAAAGAGCAATCTCAAAGATAGTATTTTGAATGATATCAGGGTTTCAGTTCTCCAACTGCGTAATTTCTACATTTTGAAGAAGTAATTATAAAGAACTTTGTTAATTTATTTCATTTATCAAAACACTAGTAGTGATGTCATTACTATAATACTATACTACATCTATGTTAAAACAAAAGGATAGTAAAACAGTGAAATTCTTAGTAAACATAACTTGGTCTATTTTCAGAATGAAATTAGTAGTTAAGACCCAAAGGGCAGACGATCCTAGGCCAAGAATATCATAAGTTTAGTCTAATACCTTTTAACTGTTACATGTTAATTTGTTCCAGTTTCTCAGACAATATTATTTGCAGAAGTTAGCTCAGTTCTCTTTTAAAGAAAGAACAAATCCTGACATACAAGTTATTTTTGCCTTAGCACTAGTAAATCCTGATATCACCATTTGGGGTAGATACATTGAATAGTCACTTCTGCATTCACCAGAAGTTTAGGGCTGAAAAGATGACAGGGCAAGGAAGTGAACACAAACTTCCTCAATAAGAATTGAATCTGATACCAATTCTATAATTATTAACAGCAACCCAAGCTAATGACTGCAAACTTTATGCATCACTCTCAGTACTGGATTAGCCACGTAGCAGGAGTTAGCAAATGCTACGGGCCACGCGCCCCGCCTAGGATTCCAGGCGCCTCCCCATCAGGCCAGATGGGCGACCCTTTTTTTTAGCTCTACTACTGCTCCGGCTACGGACCCCACACTGTTTTAATCCAGCACTGATACTTCTCAAAGACGTTTTCTATTAGTGCTAGTAAGAGAAGAGAGCAGATATTTCTATTCAAGAACAAAGGTACAGGACACTGTCAAACAATTTCTTTCTCCACAAATGTAGAATATCTTCTACTGGCAATCGGCCTATGATTGATAAGAAAATTCAACACACAAGGGGATTTTTATATGCCACATCTGGTTCACACTTTCCAACATTCCACCGGCCCCACACGTACTCTAACACTCCTGACATGATTTTTTTTCTAAAAACAACACTGAAAGAGATCCAACTGCGGTTATAGTAAACCCAGACAAAAAGCAACAGTATTTCACTGTCAGAAAAGCCTTTCTGGGAGCCTCTTACAAAGGCTGAACACATGGGAGACATGTGTGCAATTCCAAGGAGAGCACTGGGAAAGGAATTAGGATTTCAGACCTCTAGGCACTTTTTTAAATTTTAATTACAACCAAAAGGTCCAATATTTTTGTTAGCAAACATTGCGCAATGTTCACGTACTGTAATCTTTTTGTTTCATGTGATTGGACAAGGGGTGTACTCCTTGATCCTTTCAGTTATCACAAAATTGTTAATTAGCGGTTCCACTGATGTTCACATATCTCAATACAAGGATTGTGTGCATCAGTTAATAGTTTGATTAAACCCACAGACAGAATTTTATGCAAGAAATCACCAGTAAGAACGCATTCTCACCTTCCATTTCTGGATACATTGGAGGTAAGTGTTCATGCACATGGACTGGGCGTGTAACAACTTCCCTGCTTCCAGGTTTCAGGAAGTTCAGATGAGAGTCTCGAGGGATGGGAAACTTTGCTATCTCCCCTTGACATGGCACACAATCAACATTTTTAATATATTCTTCTAAATCTTGCAAATTAATCCCCATATCACGAAATGCAAGACCAAGGTCATCAAGGTTTGGGTCTGTATGTCCAACTGGAAAATAAAACAACATAATAAATAAAGTAATGCAACGTCTACAAACAACTAATCACATTTGAATATCCTGTTTCTCAAGTTTTCTACTGTGCACAAGGAAACAAAGGCATATCAAAATAAATGCCATTTTCACAAACAGAAACAATTCACACGCCAGAGCACTAAAAACCAGCAAGTAAACAAACCAAACAAATACACAAAATACTTAAGCAAAAAAAGCGACAGTTGCCAAAAGCAAAAGAAAAATTAAAATTGAGAATACAAACTAATTTAAAATATTCTGAAAGCATTAGATTCATCTTTTTACGTTACATATTTGATGCAGCATGCCCAACTTTAAGCATTTTATGATTTACAGGGACAGAGAACTGTGTCACCACCATAGGGCACACCGCCTGTGGAGAAAAATATGCTACAAGAGTGGTTTAAGGGGGGATAAGGCTCACTTGAGACATGACATATCAAGTCTGAAGCCTTTTCTAACTCAAATAATTAAAGTAGGGGAACTGGGTCTATTTGGGCAGAAAGAAGAGAGACAAATCATTCAAGGAAGCTGTTTAACTGTGCATTTGATTTATTTTCTGGGGCTAAGAGGATCATTCAACAACCAATCTGAGATTCCTGTCAAGCTAGAAAATTGTTTAGTAAGCATCTTTAATTAATTATGTTCACCAATTATGTAAGTAAAATTTAATCGGACTTAGTTTTGTAGTGGCAAGCACTCTGTTAAAGAGGAATGGTTCATTCGTTTGAGCCTCACTGTTTCTAGCTTCAGATTTTGAATCTCAGCCCTTCACATGTGGATTAGTTTTCACTCATCCTCCACCATAGAATAGTCAGAGTAAACAACCTACAACAGAAAGAATGTGTACTAAGCATGTAATTGCATGACGGTACTTTTGCATCATTAAGGTCAGCACAAAAACATTCCGTTTTAATACATGTGGAAATTCAGCTTCACTACAAAAAATATTTAGAAGGCCACATTGCAGACTTTTGACCTGATGAAACTTTGAGTGTGGAAATAATGGGACATTTCAAGAGAATGACAAGCAACACTGTCTTGTTGGAAAAGTTATTCAGTCAACCAATTTATTGACTGTTGGCAAATTTAACCGAACACTAATATTATAAGCTACTTTTAAACTTTATTCTTGAAGAGTTCTGCAACCATTTTTTACACCTTTTAATACTGCTACAACAAATTAGCCAATCCATATCTACTATGATGCCTGGAACTATATCCTTGTAAATTTTATGAAAGGTTCTTGTCAAAACATAAGTTTTCTGTATCAGTTAGCAATCTATACAACTCCCACTTGCAGTAATGATAATACCGATATTATTCTGAAGTTATGTTTTCAGCTATCAGTTCATAAACTAAGTAACAGGTTAGAGCATGGATAACAAGCAATGCAAGAACACACTGTACCAGTTAAGGATAAAGAAATTATTCGGTGTGGTTATTTTTGTTCCCAATTCTTCTCTTCATAGAATGCATACCTAAATTTTACAATCATCTAAACACATTTTCTTCTCCACATAACCTCATCTTAAGTTTCATTACCGCACAAAGCATTATCAACAATATTCTAGTACATAACATTCCTACCACCAACTGTGTTAAGCTTTTTTTGAATTTGTAACCATGTTTTTGTCTAGTCCCACTAACTGTTCTGAAAAATCCAAGTAACAAAATTTTATTTCATATTTGTCTTGTTCAACTGGGCTCATTAAAAAGTGATATAGGAACTTCATGCATTTTCACATTCTAAAAACAACCAACAAACCTACAATTTCCTTATAAATTTTTCTAACAAGTTAAAACTACATGTGATTTGTTTTCAAGTTCACCTACCAACTTTTCCCATTCACAGCCATTTGAAGCAGCTCATATCCACCCTTTGAAGTGATTCTCTTCAATTTCACAGTACAAAAAACAAACTGGCTTTCTTGTTTCCAAATCTACTTTCACTGACGGCATCTTTCCCACATTTATCTTATGCTTGCTGATACTTAAGAGCCCTCTTAACTATTCACTCTTTGTTCCCACCCGTCTCTCCATAATAACATTCTCTTTTACACATGGAGCATCATTATTAGTCAAACTCTATCATCTGCCATCACCTATGTCTTTAAAACATTACACAAGTGAGTCTGACATAGTTAACAAACAGTCCAGCAACTTACCCACGACTTAAGATAATGGACTACAATGATCACCTATATTTATTTCAACCTAATTTTCTTTTTTTCGCTTAGAGACTTACACCTTGTGGAAGAGGACTGAGGGCAGGAAACAGGAAGGAATTTGACCATGGCCTTTTGAAGGAAACATACCAACATTCGCCTGGCGTGATTCAGAAAAACTGAATGACCAGGCAGGGATCTGAACAAATGTCCTCCCAAATGCCAGACCAAGAATTACTGCTTACCCACCAGGCTTGAAACTAATACTACTACATGCTACAACTGATGAAGATGGCAAACATTTTTTATATGTCTCCATCCATCTCAACAGCCTAGAAATATACATTGCACCTTACTCTGCATTTCAAACTAATTTTCTTGGTTACCTTTCCTGCATCTCTAACCCCACTGCCAAAACAAAATGCTCATGTTTGCTTTTTCTATTAACAGTTTAATCACCCAAAAAAATTGTTATCCTTATGCAAGAAAACAGACCACTTTTTGCTCCCATAGGTACCTTCTAGTTTTCAAAAGTGCTGGCAGGTTTCTGGCTTCTATTGAGGTTCATAACACTGGTGGTACTTTTCCCCCAAGTGTGCATGTTGCCACAATAAGTATGAAAGATATCCTCTTTGTCTAAACGTTGTTACTCAAATTATTAAAAGAAAGCTACAATATTTAATTGGAAATAGAATAGGCTGATATGATCCCCGGACCAATAATTTCCATACTGTTCCTGTGTGTATGAATACAGACATATTTGTAATGCTTTTTCACCTGTTACATTGGTGGTCAAACAGAATTACTACACTGTATTTGTTCAAAGCCAATGGCTCTCACACTATCGCACAGTATTAAGAGAAATTGTCCCACTGTACTTCCCCTAACCAGTGTGGTTCTGTCTTAACACGTGCAGCCACATTGGTGGGCCAGTTTTATGAATATTGTCAGAATATGAATAGTGCAGAATGTATATAAACAGAATAATCCTATAGAAATAAAAATCACTGAAGGTTTGGACATTTTTTTCTCCATTCCTTATTGTGGATTATCCACTAATCCTAAGATTGTGTTTATTTGAAAGCAAGTCTTCATCTCTACCAGCTTGCTAGGTCTGTTGTAGTTTTGATGAGGGAGATGATGTGTAGTCATCTACCTGAGAAACATGTAAATTGTGTTCTGTGTAATAAGAGTATTGTTACTTGTGAAATATGTAGTTTATGAAGCAGAGAATGTGGACCGAGCCAGCATTTACTAAGGTGGTGGACAAACATATTGATGGCAGGTATGCTAGCCCCCAGGATTTTAACCTAAGCCCTTTATAACTCTCCGGACTAGTGTAGTGGCACCTTTATGCGTGCAACCACACTGATTAGTAACAAACCTAAAGAAATAACAATGTTTTTTTTTCTGAATTAGACAGTGGAGCTTATGCCCCAGTTACATTTTCTCTACACTCATATTTACAATTCATGCAAATTTTTTTACTTAAAATCCTTCACAGTCTGAGGCATATTGTTACCTTCATAGGTAACTCGTTCTAGTCCCCCCTCCCCTACCTGCAAAAAGAAACCTTCCTACTCCCTTGTACCTGTAATCAATTTCTAATTTATTATAATGGCCCCCTTTTTCCTTCCACAAGCTCTCCCTAATTTTCTGCCAGTATTTTTCCAGGAGTAAACACCCAGTACCTGCCCACAATCATCTTCATCTGCATTCTATCCTCAAATGAATCCCAATCTAAATCTTTAATTATTTCAGTTACTGAATGCACCCTTTGGTAATTTCCACAGACAAATCTAGATGTCCTGCTCTGCACCCCTTTCAACTTCAGTATTTGAAATCCATAATGTGAGTTCCATATTATGACCAATACTCCAGCAAGGATCTGTCCAAAATTTTTGTAACCTGTCAACCGATATTCCCAGACATTTATATTTTATTCCTTTAACAATCAATTCTCTTCTACTGAATAATCATACAAAACCTTTATTTTGCTATCTGTATACCTAATAAGATTAGCATTTAGCTTCATTCCTTGCTTATCAGTACAACTAAGTATCTTGTCTAGATTCCGCATTTGCTCACAAACCTCTCTTGATGTAATCATATTATGCAACATTATGCTGTCTGCAAACAGCCTAACTTCTGACTGTAGATCAACAACAGAAACATTTATTAGATAATTAACAGTAATGGTCCCAAACCACTACCATGTGGCACACCTGTTCTCACTTCCCTCTTCCTCAATATTTCATAACTCACTCTTGACTCTTCACTTTCCAACTATTTAAGAAATCCTCCACCCTGCAAGATACATTTTATACACAACCATCCTACAGCTAACTGTAAAATGCCCTAGAAATATCCTCAGCCCTCATATTTTTCATCAGGCATTATTAAGAAAACATCCAGCATATTTTCCCCGCCTTGTGTTTTGTTCTACCACTTGTGTAATATCTCCTTCTCCCACTGAAGTGTTTGCATATTTCTACTTACTTGTGTTGAAATTCCACTTCTCTTCCAGTTAAAATCTGATATATTTAGAGCCTCACATATTATGACCACTTTATTCCCACCTCTGAACTCTGAATATGAAATTCATCTTCTCACTCATGGTCTCATTTTGTTTACTCAATCACCAACATCGGTCAGCAGCTTTGACTCTTTACCTTTTCCCTTCTATCTGCCCAAAACACTACCCCCCACAATTCATGTTCATCTGTGAATACACAAACAATAATAATCATCAGTAAACAGTCTTCCTTCATATCCTACTCTATATCTGCAGTATATTCTGTAACCCCCAGGAAAAACGTCACTGTCTTGAACTCCACAAGACTCAACCCATATCTGTGGTTGATGTAGGCCTACATACTTTGACAATAAATTTGGCCGCCGCTGAAAAATTCTATCACTCTTATTTTGAACAATCTGACATCAATGTCATCCTAAGAAACAGTAACACAATACTGGCCTGCCAGTATTGCATTACTGTTTCCTGGGATGACATTGATGTCATATTTTGCAAAATAAGAGTGATAGAATATTTCAGCGGTGGCCAAATTTATTGTCAAAGTGTGTACCTCCAATAAGATACCAGACTCTACAACTTTTTTCATTATAATCCAACAATTATTAATAAAAATCAGATATGTGGCTTTTTTGTGTTCTCATTTCATTCGATATTCTTACTTAAATCAACTAATTCTTTTTTGCTGAACTTATAAAGGAATTAGGGAGTAGAACAAAGGATTAATTGTATAGACTGATTTGTCACATATATGTCAAACAGGAAAAATACCCAAAGATTTTAAAAGAATATTGTAGTTCCCATACCAAAAAAAAAAAAAAAAAAAAAAAAACCATCTGCAAACAAATGTGAAGACTTTAAGATCAGAGAATCGTATGGAAACTCTATGAGAATGAAACTGTGGTAATCAGTTTTTAAAATGCATAGCAGAATCAAGGTAGTAAGGCAAGGTCGCATGCGTACATGCAAGAAGCATTGAGGTATCAGGTAAAAGCATAGTTATGCTGAGATGACGTGGCAGTTGTTTGACAAAATGAAAGTGATTTGAGTGAAATACTTGCTAAAATAGAAGAGGTCCTTACTGAGTATTATAAATAAACAGACAAAGTCTAAAGTGCTAATTTGTGGCAGGGAAGTTAAAAAACAAGTAAAGTTAAAATTATGTGAACAATCAATTCAACAAGTTAAAGAATTCAGATATCTTGGTAGTATAGTCACAGAAGATGGGAGAAGCAGAAAAGATAAATCATCTAGAATCAACCAAGCTAAACTTGCATTTAATAAATGTAAGAAACTTTTCACTACAAACAACATCAGTCTGTCAACACATAAGAATCTCCTAAAAATATATGTCTGGAGCATAGCCCTATATGGAAGTGAATTCTAGACCATAGGGATCCACAAAGAAAACTGCTGGAGGTATTTGAGGTCTGGTGCTAAAGATGAATGCTGAAGATAAGCTGGATGGATTATGTCATTAATGATAAAGTATTTATAAGAGTTTCTGAGGAAAGAAGATTATGGAAGGAATTACAGAAAAGAATAGACAAGATGATAGGACATGTGTTATATCATGATGGGTTGCCCAAGATCATTATTGAAGTGAAGCTAGAAGGAAAAAACCACGAGGAAGATTAAGTTATATCAAGCAAATTATGAATGACATGAAATGCAGCAGCTACGAAGAACTAAATAGGAAGGCAGAGAAATGGCAAACATGGAGAATTTCTACAAACCAATCTTCGGATTGATAACTGAAAGAAGATAAACTGGGTAATATCGAGATGGGGATACCGCTCATAGTAAACACACAGATCACGTGGTATATATGACATCATTGTGATGTATGGTCCAGGCTGCATTACAACATAAACTCATAAGATGATTGGCGAAATCATATTTTATAAATATGCGTTTTGGTCGTAATGCAGCCTGGACCAAAGTGAAACATAACCATAACACATGATATTGCAGATATCCAATTTTCAGATCATATCTATAGCTGTTACAGTGTTGGAACATGCAGACTGAATACGTCACAATGATGTCATATACACTACGTGATCTATGTGTTTACTACGCGAGATCGCAACGGTATCCCCATCTTGATATTACCCGATAAACTTTATTTTTTAAGCTACCACTACGATTTTCTAACAATGATAAAATCCTGACTGAAATTTTTGTGTTGTGGTGACTCCTTGCAATTCTGATCACTTGTAAAAAAGATTCGGGTATACTGGAGATTGCTATTCCGCTATAACAACATTCCTCCGTGCTCACTAATGACATCAAATAGTACAATATTCAATCACAAGAAGTATTATTTTCAAGCACTAATTAGGTTATAGTACAACCTGTACCACTGACACTACATAGTGTACTTCAGAAGGTATTTCTAGCAGTGCCTTGTATTTTACTACTGCAGTAATATGATGCCAATTCCTCACGGAATCTCAAAGATTTTAGCCTGAAAAATGAATCAATTTACCTCTGATTTTTGGAGGGTTTTGATGCAAAACTTTCATATTTCTTTTATTTTTTAATTACAGGCAGTCTACGTTTTGACATTACTCAAGAAAAGGTACAGCATGGCAATAACAACATGGATCAATTAATCAGTGATTGTGTTTAGGAACTGGGTAAAGCAGAAAGTACCTTCATTCATCATAAATGGTAGTTCTAGATGTAAACAATCTAATCATCAAAGTAATGGTTTATTTTTGGACACTAAATTACTTTGTATACAGTAATTACAAGCAAATCCTGCAACACAATTTCAGTCTAAAAAACCAAACTAAAGAGGAGTTAATTAATTAAGCAATATGAGCGAGCGTTCGGAAAGAGAAAAAGCATAACAAAACTGATGAGTACCTCGTAAATACACCAAATTATAAAGACCATGAAGACTATTTTTGGTAACACAATAATAAGTTAAAACCTTCAAAAAATATCACATGGATCTGAATTTTGATGGGTACTCATATTCCTTAGGTGGCACTATTTGAGAAAAAGTGTAGGAGGAGGTCACCAAGTATATAGAAATGAAGTAAAATCACTTGAAATGTGGGTACAAGCATACATGTGATTATACAAGAAATGCACCTTATTACCTGTTGATATTTATTACACTAGTTTATTGGACTTAATTCTTGGTCCAGGCTGTATTTCAACCTGGCCACAATCACTAGTTGCAAAAAATGAAATGGTCTTAAATGCTCTTTATTGAGCATCAGTTACAGGGGATTACTGGAGATCGCGATTCTAAAAGGAATTAGCTTCAAACTCAAGGCACCACTAGAAATACTTTTGAAAGTACATTTAACGGAGTCATGCTGGTCCAAGGTGTATTACAGCCTAATTTCTGCTTGAAAATAATGATCCAGACTGTATTACAACGTGATTCTGTTTGAAAATAATACATATTGCAATTGACTACAGCAGTATTATGACGTCATTACTGCAATCTCTAGCAGACCCAGTTAGAGTACAAACCATTTTTTATCATGGAATTCTGGCCACGTGATATATCTCAGCACGACATCAAATATGTCATCTACACACAGAGAAATTGTAAATATTAGTGACTTTCCACTTCTTAAGTATCTGCAATTTGCATGTAGAAAGTATTTTTCATCCAACAATGAAGACAGAAACACTATGAGTAAACATAGAGGTAATGACATTTATTTCTTGTGCAGTATCATATTAGCAGATACTCACATTTTGAGTAATTTTACTTCATTTCTGTGGACTTAGAGGCTGCCTTCTACACATTTTTCTCAAATAGTACCATACCAGGAGCATGAGTAGGCCTACTACATTTCAGACTGATAGGACAATTCTAGTAGGTTCCAACTTGAAGCCCATTTTTCCCAATCATATAGAATTCTATATGCTTGTAGATATATTTCATGCTACAGTACTCACACAAAGAATACATGCATTACTCTCTTCCTTTTCATGTCATCACATAGGATTTAATATGGGAAAGGGTTAGGAGGAGCACTTTCCCTGGATACAAACAGTCACAGACACTTTGAAAGTCTTCACCAAAAATCCTCACCACTGTATTGTTTCACATTTAAATTATAGTATAACAAACAATCAGAATACATGTATTACAATCAGAGAAAGCATTATTTGCATACCCTAGCACAAAAAAGAAAAGTTCAGTTCATTCTCAGTAGCAGATACAATCCCTTCAGTCGCACGTTTCCTCCTTTCTACCCGATTTGAAATGCAAGAAATGAGACCACTAAGTTATTTTCCAAATGGTAATTGTAAAACCAATCAGTAAAAATGTAGACTTCATAATTATTAAGGGTTTGTGGAAGAAAGCAAGTTTCATATACCATCATGACAGATTGTCACGATTTGTCGCTCTTTTTAATTTGCTGTCTTCATTTTCTGATTATTTTGCAAAATAAATTTAATGCTAAACACTGAAAATGGCTTTGTTTTTATATTCAACAAAAGCATAATTGGGTCTATTGGAGATCGCGATTCCGCTACAACAACATTAAATAATATCGTTGTAATACTGCTGTAGTCAGTCGCAAGACGTATTATTTTCAAGCAATAATTACATTGTAATACAGCCTGGACCATTATTTTCAACCAGAAATTAGGTTGTAATACAGCCTGGACCAGCATGAAAACGTTAAATGTACTTTGGAAAGAATTTCTAGCACAGTCTTGAGTTTGACCACTGCAATATTATGATGCCAACTCCAAGTGGAATCGCGATCTCCAATAATCCCACATAATTTGGCCAAATGGGTTTACATAAATTAACACAATTTTTTGTCAGTTAATTTCAAATAATCTATAACTTTGATTGCTGTCATGATGGGTGATAGTAAGCCTGGTACACACAAAATTGGCAATTGGAGGGCAGGCAACTACAATCAAATCAATCGCAGAGTTTAATCTTGTGATATGTTTACTTTCTTCAATTGCGATTACAGATCAAATGTTTACTTGAACTGCTTTTTTCGGGTCTTATGTAAGAACATACATTAACTAATGTAGCTTATACACAGACCGAAAGTGGAGAATTTGGAGTTCTTAATGCAGAGGTACCAGTCATTTTTAATGAGTGTATTCTGACGGTTTAAGCTATGTTATCCTTCAAATAGAGTTTAAATATCAAGTCGTTTATATAAAACGAAAGATTTTTAAGTGAAACTTGGGATGCAAGGATGAACTCTTTATCAACATATTACAAATGTCGGGAAATCATTGTCGGTGACTGTAAAATAAGAATGGAGAAAGAAGGACTTGTGGTATTCGCTTGAAATTTACCACATATGTTCCTGTGGTCATACCTTTTAAGAAAAAGTGTACATGAAAGCAAAATCACACTTACTTTAGACGTGAAGCCAAATGGAAGTTACAAATTAACGCTACAGAAAATTGCCACATCACTTCATACTGTCGCGCCAAGGATAATACGCGCACACTGGAGAAAAAACTGTAGAATCACTAGCAACTATGATAAATGCAATTTGAATATATTGCTATGGCGTTATAACGATTGTAATGCAGCATCCAAATTTTGCCATGTAGGCCTACTCAATGTGGTCCAGGCTGCATTTCAACCTAAGGGCATTGACTTCAGGTTGAAAAGAACCATGGATAGCATGAATTCGTTAGCGTTTAGGCTTTAATGCAGCCTGGACCACAGTGAAACAACTATCACACACGATATGCCAATATGTAGCGCAATGGCGGTTTTTCTGAAGTGTTAATTCGTAACTTCAATTTGGCTTCGCGTCTAAGGTAAGTGTGATTTCGCTTCCATGTACACTTTTTCTTAAAAGGTATGACCACAGGAAAATATGTGGTAAATTTCATGCGAATACCACAAGTCCTTCTTTCTCCATTCTTATTTTACAGCTACCTCATTGTCTATTGTATCGCTCCACGAAAGAGCATCCTGTACTGCTAGCGCATAAATATGCTCAATCAGAAATTTGACAATCGTAATTTTTAACACGGCTAGTTGCTTACATTTCCTGATGTTCCATCACCTCAGATCTCTATCTCCTCATTTACCAAATTCAGTTTTACAAAATATGTAGACATCGATGAAAATTAAAGGCTAAAATACTATTCATCCAGGTTAATTTCACCGCATGCTGATAAGTTCCATAATGTATATCGTAAGTTCTTGTCCAATTTAAGATTCACAGAAGAAACTTCAATTCTTATCCGGCAAACACCAAAGGAAACATAAAAAATCTTCCTCAAAGTATAAGCACATTTAATATTCCAAAAAATCATTTAAGCAAACATTTGAAGTGAAAATTTCATTAACTTACAAAGTTCCGCGTATCGGTGTGTTACTCTTCCAAGTTCAACAAGGTATCTCTGTAGAAGATCAATCATTATTTCCAGGGGAGTACTTTGAATGCAATTCCATCCAATTGTCTGACAAATCAATGCAACAACTACTTTCAGAGTTTTCCTGGAAAACTCATCTGCCATTATAGTTGTTTGCAAACACCAGACTGTATCTTTTATCGCCACACGCACTGATGCAACATAACACATTCGAAAAATAAAATTTCACCAAACAAACCCTTAGTCCACAAAGAGAATAAAAATAGCTTCATTTTCAAATCTTAAACACACGTCCCGTCTCAGTTAACTTTACTGCCATGAAAACTATGCATTCAGTTAGTATCTAGTCGCTAAATTAACAGTAATTTGGCGATATTACGTTGCATTTTGAGTAATACACATAGTTTTACTAAGAAAGTTCAAAGTACTTTGGTCTTGCATATCCATGAAAATTTAAAAAAGCAAATTACTATTAAAACGACATTACAATTTTCACCCTCCTACGCCATTCGCGCAGGTGTGATGACGGGAGCGACTAACAACATTGGCGCTAGCGTATGTAATTATCTCGACGGTGGCGCTGTCTTGCTTACAAACAAACTACTTCTATTACTACAATGCTTCGCTTAAATACGATCTATATATAATATTAACGACTCTCGACAGCTACGTTGCTCATGAAGTGTGCACCAACATTTAGGAAGCTGTAACTGCAGTAATTAGACATGCGGCTTATCAGTCTCCGCTCCAAATACAACGAAAGTATAGAACAGAAAGTAACCGTAGCGTGACTAATACGTGATTAAACAGACGGATCGCGCCTGTGGTGCTAACATATTTTTTTTTTTTTTTGAAAGGACATTAAAAATAAAGAAAAATATCGCCGCAATGTTACCACTATGAAACTGTACTGCCTGAAAGTTAAATGACTCCTAAAAAGAAACTATTTTAGACTCAGGGATCAGGGATAATATGGAATTATATTAATGGCAGAACGATACAAAAATCAATGAGCAGCTAGCTTTAAATATTTTAAGGACATTTCCTCTAATCTCGCCATCTTTGGGTCTAATTCAATTTACCAAAAACATGGAAAGGGTTTAATGTTCAAATTAGTAAAGGACAAGGTGAGAAAAGGAAAGGGGAAAAAACGAGTGCGAAGAGTAATTGCCACCGGAGCGTGCGCTCCATCGCAATCAATTTCCTTTTTTTTTTTTTTCCTTTTCTTTTTTTAACTTATGGTTTTACGCCTTGTCGACGTCGATGGCCCTTATGAAGGAAGCATCCCGGCATTCGCATGGAGTGATTTGGGGAAAACATGGAAAACCCAAATCTGGATGCCCGGCGTCCTCCCGAACGCGAGGCAAGAGCGTCAACCACTCACCCACCACGCTCGGTCCGACTGAAACCTTCTAAGGTCATGGGTAACGACGTATCTGAAAATCAAGCGAAACATGATGCATGCAGTATTTTATCTAACTGTGCTGCATGTTTGAATTACGTGGTTGTACAGGAGGCTGAAACAGATTTAACAATACCGGATTCTGCGTTTGAATATAAATTTGCTACTACCTGGATAATTGATAATATAACAGAGAAGGAAGACCTGAATGTTAAATGAATGCTTTCTGCAGTTTAGCTAAATACTTGATTACCAAAACAGTAATTATACTCACGCATGAATACTGTATTTCGGTGGTCTACCAAACTCTCGTTCTCATATGAATGTTGACTGATAATATATTTAAGAGACAAAGGTAGAAATGTGTATTATGTGCATTATATTAGCTGTAACAGTTGAAGAATGTAGTTTTCGCTTACATTAGAAATCGTTATAGTTTTAATGACAGCGTTTTCTTTGGATCAACATATCTAAGGCTGTGCAACACATCTAAATTTCAATACTAATAATTTCATAACAGTGACTGTATCCAGAACGAATACTCGCTCCAAAACATTGTACACACTGGGATTCATTATCGCGACACATTGTTGCAGTTCTGCCACCCAGGACAGTCTGCGACAAAGAATCCCAACTCAAATGCGTATGCGACATTCAATATTGAGTCTCGACATGTGGAGCTGAATATTTGCGTCCTATTCGAAATGAGATACTCGGACGCATTGCCGCGGAACACGAGCAGTGTAGACGTGGTCCTAACTGCGACCGATATAGTTCTTCGAAAACTTTCGAACTGTGTGCTTGGGAAGTGGTCTGGGTTGTGTATAATTAGTTCACGTGCTGTTCTGTTCTCTTCTATAATTTAAATCAAAATTTCATGCGTCATTTGTAGAGCAAGCACCGAGTTTATTCTTCACCTAATGGAAAATCTGCAGGCTGATCGCTGTTTTTCGGACTTTTCATCATTTGGGTATAAAAACAAAATATTAGAGCATATTGTATTTAGGAGATACCTAATAAAATTACAGTTTCAATGGCCGAAATTGAAAAGAAAATTCATACGTTGAAGGAAGAGTTTCGAAGGGAACATAAGGAAGGAAAGTGAAACTTCTCCGATAAAATGCTCTTGATTCGAGAATGAATATTTGCTGCACGTAATTCAATCAGGAGGCTAGTTTAAATATTTTTTGGTGATTTAATTACAAATTCGCCGGCCTCGGTAGCGTGGGGGCTAGAGTGCTAGCTCCACGTGCCGAAGGCCGCCGGTTCGAATCCGGCCGCGGGCATGGATGTTAAGTGTTGTGTGTCTGTGTGAATGTCCTGTCCGTCCTGTGGTGTCCATACATTGGAAAAAAATACACATTGAGCTGGCTGTATGGCCTCCGTTGCCGAATGCCATTAAAAAAAAAAAAAAAAAAAAAAAAAAAAAAAAAAAAAAAAAAAAAATTACAAATTCATTGACAATTAGTGCCCGGCAAGGCCGCATTTAGGATCTGTAGGCCCCTAGGCTGTAACTGTGGTTCGGGCCCTTATACAGGGCGTTCGCCGGGAAACGCAACCCACTGTTAGCGCTACAAGGAAGAAACTGCTCCCGGCGAGCGAGCGGTCAGCTTCCGGCATTGTTCGACCGTCGGCCGCGGACTATTTCATAATAATTACGCTTCATAAACTTCATAAACTTGTATGTGCTAAGCATTTAAATGTGACGTAATTCATTAGTTTACCTTATAAAAGATGCTGGAAGTGTTGACCCTCTTGTGTAATGCACATTTCACATCTTCTGAACATATTTCGAGACACACGCTGCCCTAATTGACTTAATGATTTTTTGGGTGACTGTTCTAGTCGAAAAGCGATATCGTCAATTTTCTCCTCTGTGAGAATACGGTTGACCGACAGTCTCTTTTTGTTAAAAAATGAACCCGTTTCTCTTACTTTTTTAACCAGACGCAGAATTGCTGATTTAGCTGGCAGTAAAGCGCCAGGAAATTCGCGACGAAATTTACTGCGACACTTTTTAAACGACTTCTTCTTCACATATGTATCGTAGAGAAATATTCTTTGTTGCAAACTGTAACGTACCATAATTTTACTCACACTCAAACACGGTACAGATTACTAAGAGTATGAAGCCCCAAACCAGCCAAACCGCAAAGAAACGTTTATTCACAATACTGATTAATAAGAGACTGAAGTCACAAACTAGCTACAATGCAAGGAAACCGTTCTTAACAATGTAAGGGTCACATTATACTGCGTCAGTGCACTGTTGGGGCAGCGGAGGTGTTAAACAGTGCGGTGATTCACGGTGCCGTGTGGCGGGAGTCGCTGGCGCTACTGACCGAGCAAGTTGCCGACGGCAACAGACTGGGAGGGTTGCGTTTTCCGGCGAAAGCCCTGTATATATACATATATATATAAAACAATATCGATTACTTATTATTAAATTAATAAACATGTAAGGGTTTGGGAGAGACTATACTAACCTTTTCCAAGCAACTGTCAACCTCCCCTTCACGTGGTGCACCCTGTTTGTACAGACGAGGCTCTGGCGACAGAAAGATTCCCGGTATAAGGAGTCACCCACTGCTTGCCAACAGCCTCCGAAAGGAGGGCGGAAGAGCGGGGAGTGGTTCAGGGCACCTTCTTGTTCTTGGGGTTGGAAACGGCCCCTAAAGGCGGATTAATCAGAAATGATCAACGGCATGGGGATGCAGAAGGCAACGGGAAACCACTGCATTAAAGACCCAAAGGTTATCCCGAGGACATGTCATCCTCTCAAATTACATATATGATGCTGGCTTCTTCCTGGGTAAAATATTCCGGAGGTAAAATAGTCCCAAATCGGATCTCCTGGTGGGGACTGCTCAGGGAGGAGTCATCAGGAATGGATAGAAACATTCTACGAGTCGGAGCGTGGAATGTTAGAAGTCTGAATAGGGCTGGTAGGTTAGAAAATCTAAAAATGGAGATGGAACACCTTAAGTTAGATGTTGTTTCGGATTAGCGAGATTAAATGGAAGGATGCACAGGATTTCTGGTCTGGGGAACACAAGACAATTATCACACAAGCTGTCAATGGAGTCACTGGTGTAGGATTTGTAATGAACAAGAATGTAGGGAAACGGGTGAGTTCTTATGAACAGTTTAGTGACAGGATTATTTTGATGAGGTTAGAAATTAAACCCGCCCCAACCACATTAGTACAAGTGTATATGCCAACGTCACAGGAAGATGACGAAGAAATAGAGAAAATATACGATGAAATTGAAGAATTAATCCAATATGTCAAGGGAGAGGAAAATCTAATAATCATGGGTGATTGGAATGCGATAGTGGGAGAAGCTAAATGGGGGAACAATGTAGGAAGTTTTTGTGTAGGAGACAGAAATGAGCGAGGAAGCAGGTTGCTAGAATTTTGTGAAAGATATAAGCTAGTAGTGGCAAACACACTGTTTAAGAACCACGCAAGAAGAATATACACCTGGAAACATCCTGGGGATACAGGCAGATATCAGCTAGATTATATTATGGTCAAACAGAGATTCAGGAATCAAGTTCTAGATTGTAAAGCATGCCCAGGAGCAGACATAGACTCTGACCATAATTTGATAATAATGAAGTGCAGACTGAAATTTAAGCGAATAAGGAAGCAGTATAAGTAGAACAGACTGGAAGTGAATAAACTCCAACAATCTAGCACGAGAGAAAAATTTGCAAAAAATGGTAGACTTATGTCTAAAAAGTAACTCTGAAAGGAGCCCAACTGAGGAGGAATGGAATGCATTAAAGACCGAAATAATGAAAGCTGATAAAGAAACAGGCTTTAGGGAATAAGCTGCCCGAAAACCTTGGATCACATAAAAAATTCTGGAGCTGATGGATCAGAGGAGAAGATACAAATATGCTCAGGATGAAGCAGGAAGAAAGCAATACAAACAATATAGAAATCAAATAAATAGGAAATGCAGAAAAGCAAAAGAAAAATGGCTGCAAGAAAAGTGTGAAGAAGTAGAAAAGCAAATGGACGTAGGGAAAGTAGATGTTGCATATAGAAAGATCAAAAAGAATTTTGGAGAAATGAAGAAAAGAGGTATGAACATTAAAGCTGCCTATGGGAAACCTCTTTTAAGCTCAGAAGATAGAGCTTACCGATGGAAGGAATACATTGAGAAACTGTATGTTGAGGATTTTTTTTTTAACTGCTTTACGTCTCTCAACAGCGAGGTCTTTAGAGACGGGAAAGGATGGGGGCACGGAGTGTGAAGGAATTCGGCAATGGCCTTTTTATGGAAGCATCCCGGCATTAGCCTGGAATGATTTGGGAAACCATGGAAAGCCCAAATCTGGATGCCCGAATGCGAGGCCAGAACGCTAACCGTTACTCCACCACGCTTGGTATGTTGGGGACGACTTGAACAATAGTGTAATGGAAAAGGAATGCGATGTCGACACTGATGACTTAGGAGATCCTTTTTTGAGAACAGAATTTAATAAAGCTCTGAATAACTTGAAAGCAAATAAGGCAGTTGGAATTGATGAGAACCCTGCAGAACTTCTTAAATCCCTAGGGGAAGAAGGTATCGAAAGATTATTCAAGCTGATATCAAAAAGTTATGAAACAGGAAAAATTTCAACTGACTTTAATAAAAATATCATCTTCACACTTCCAAAGAAAGCACAAGCCGAAAAATGTGAGAATTATCGCACAATTAGTCTAACATCACATGCTTCAAAATTACTGACCAGAATAATATACAGAACGATGGAAAGGGTAGTAGAAGTGATACTGATAGTAGGTGAAGATCAGTTTGGGTTTAGGAAAAATCGTGGTACAAGGGAAGCAATTCTGTCTATAACAATAATACTTGAAGGGCGGATCAAGAAAAACAAAGATACTTTTATGGTATTTGTTAATTTAGAAAAAGCTTTTGATAATGTTAGGTGGGACAAGAAGTTCAAAATTTTAAAGAAGACAGGTCTAAAGTATCGAGATAGAAGAATACTTTATAATTTATATAAGACTCAAGTGTCAATAATAAAAGTGGAGAATCACGAGAGGACATGCATCAGTTAAAAAGGGTGTCAGACAAGGCTGTAGTCTATCAACGTTAATATTCAACTTGTATGTAGAAGAAGCAATGAAGAAAGTAAAAAAAAAATTTCCGTGTGGCATATGTTTTCAGGGAGAAAAAATCAGTATGCTACGATTTGCTGATGACATTGTCTTGTTAGCAGAGAGGATATTGAGAAGTTATTGAATGGCATGAACAAAATACTGAAGGAAGATTTTGGACTGAATATAAATCAAAGTAACAAAAGTGATGAAATGTAGCAGAAATGATACCAATACTAGCAGATTAAATATAAAAATAGGATCGATGCAATAGGAGAAGTGAGTGAGTTCTGTTACTTGGGAAGCAAAATTACAACCGATGGCCGAAGCAGGAATGATGTTAAAAGCAGAATAGCACTAGCAAAAAGAGCCTTCATGAAAAAGAGAAACCTTTTAGTTCAAATATTGATCTAGGAATTAGAAAGAACTTTTTAAAACTCTATGCGTGAAGCACAGCACTTTAAGTTAGCGGAACATGGACTTTAGGAATACCGGAAAGAAAGAAAATTGAAGCATTTGGAATGTGGTGCTACAGAAGAATGCTGAAAATTAAGTGGACTGACAAAGTAAGAAATGAACGAGTTTTGGAAATGATGGGCGAGGAAAGAAGTTTGTGGAAAAAGTTTTCAGAAAGAAGAGACAGGCTGGTAGGTCATATCTTGAGACATGCTGGATTGGTTATTTTGCTGGTGGAGGGAACAGTGGAAGGTAAGAACTGTAGAGGAAGACAGCGATTGGAATATGTGAAGCAGATAATTGAGTACGTGGGTTGTAAGGAGTATGTAGAGATGAAGAGGTTAGCACAGGATAGGAAGAGATGGAGGATTGCATCAAACCAGTCGAAAGACTGATGACAGAAAAAAAAGCATTTTAATGCAAAGTATTGGATAATGTAATGATAGAAAAATATACTAGAATAACCTACTGAAGAATTGAAAAATCGAAACGTGCTTTCTGGATCGTTTCCGAGACTGAAGTGAACGGGATTAGCAAGTGATTCTCGCACGTTCATTTTTTTTTTTTTACTGATGATCGACAGATAAGGTGCTGCCTATTCCTTTTGTGTTGTTGCTATTAAACACCCTCAGCAAAAGCCCGCTGAATAACAAATACAAAAGTTTTAATCATATTATGAAAGAGTAGGCCCAGAGACGGCCCTATCAAGTTTTTCATGTGGTGCGATATCTCATTGTGGAGCCTCGAATGTGCAATCGCTTATTCGTGTTTAAGGTGTCCATATAGACAGATTGAAGATAACATTCATTTGTTATATCTCACTAAAATTATAAACATGAAAGTTTGTTTTCTTTAATATTTGTTACTGTTCCGCATCGAAACGGCTGGATGGCTTAGGATAAAGTAGTTTCAGTGGGATTCGAATACGAATACGTATATGAATGCGTTATGAATTCCAATCGAGCAAAGCCAAGGGCAGAAATATAATAATAATAATAAGTGAAACTTCAGAAAGATTAGTATATAGGATAGCAATGGTATGAATGAGAAACAGCAACAGTGACAAAGAATATACATTTGAAAAGGTTAATTTAAGCTACTATAGCATACGCAATGCCCACATCACGTGTACGTCAAATCTACATAGTTTTTAAGAAAAATGTTTAAAACAAACAAATGAGGAAATAAAATCAAAACTAAATGGCCTGGTTTACCAACTTCCTCGGTTTTGCCCTTTGGCAATATCATTTTCTATAGATAAAATTGTAAGATCTGAAACCGAGCGTGGTGGTGTAACGGCTAGCGTTCTGGCCTCGCATTTGGGAGGACGGCGGTTCGAATCCCCGTCCGGGCATCCAGATTTGGGTTTACCATGGTTTCCGAAATCACTCCAGGCAAATGCCGGGATGCTACCTTCAAAAGGCCATGGACGAATTCCTTTCCATTCCTTGCCCCCTATCCTTTCACGTCTCTAAAGACCTCGCTGTTAGAGAGACGTTTAGCAGATATATATATAAGTAAGATCTGAAAGTCTATATAGAGTCCGTGTTTAATGTAAATAAATTTTAATAAATTTTAATTTACTGAAACTTCGGTCTCCCTTAACGACAATTGCAGGTGTCGTTAACAAAATTCGAAGTACTGTCCTCATATTCGGAAATATATCGTAAAAAATCGAAATAAAGAGTAAGTGCGATGTTGAAGGAGTTAGGTTGGGAAGACCTGGAACACCGCAGCCGTTGCTCTCGACAGAAGCTAATTGAAAAATTCAGGACTGACTTGTTTCGGAATGACAGCAAACAAATATTACTACCAGCAACATTCTTATTTGGATTGACCGCGAAAATAAGAAAGATCAGGGCCAGAATAGATTTATTTCTACTCATTTTTTCCACGAACGATTAGGGAATAGAATAGGAAGGATTTACCGAGCTATTAAACTTAAAATCTGACAGGAGTACTTCTCAATAAATCACTTCAGCCATCCTGATTTGGGTTTTCCAACCTTTTTCCAGATCGCTCCGGGCGGGATGGTTCCTAAAAATAGCCCACGGGAGCCTCCTGACATATCCCGTATATACCTTCCTATGGTCAAATGGTTACACATTCGGATTGGTGCAATACACCCTCAGCCACCCACTTTTAATGACTCGCGGAGTAATAGTAGCCTAATATCCTGCCAACCATTTAGTTTAATAAGGTGAACTTTATTGTTTCTGCCGAGTAAAGCCCTACCAACAATAGTTTGTTAGAAAGTTCCTCAGTCAATTCACAACCCGATATGTCACATTTTTCTTCATTCGTTAAACTCATTTCTAAATCTGCACAGGATTATTCCAATTATTACAATTCACAAATTGTTTTAATAATGTGAAAGGTCAACATTATATCATTAAATTTAGATAGTTATGAAAATTGAGTGACCTACGCCTTCTTACTTGTACCGATCAGATGCTAAATCACGTTCACTGTAAACGATTCTTCGGGATCTGTTGCTCTCTCATCTACAGCCTCGTACTCAAAAAATCTCTTCTTCCTTTGGTATCTGACTGGCTTAATAAAGGTACGTCCCAGTCCGAGAAGCAATTTCTCTAGGTGTTATCAGAGCAGGCGAATAACACCGGTACTCTCTCTCAAATTCCGAGATCTTTCACAGCAATTGTGAATGGTTTCATGAATCCCCTTTCATTCTGGGTAGCCTAGCTTACAATAATACTTGAATCATTGTATTATACCAAATCACCATTGTAACTATAAACTCAAGTTGCTCCATGATCTGGCTGAGGGACAAGGCCACTGTTGATGCAAGTGAAAAATTCGTTTTCAGAAGGGCGTCACGAATTGAAGAATAGTGATAAACTGATAACGATCTCCGAATGAATTTCGCAAATTTTTTTGGCAATAGTTCTTGATAGTTCTTGAATACCACTTCCCATCACTTTGTTGATTGAGAGAACGGAACAAATATTCTTTAAAGAAATGCGGACAAAGAAACCGATCTAATTGATGTTTTGGCGGTACCTGCTATTACCAAATTTAATGACAGCTAAATGGTTTAAAAATGCTGGAGAAAATATTGGTTCTGAGTTCTGCTTTGGTCATCTTTGTTTCCTTCTATCATATTGGATCCATTGTCATATCTTTGGCCTCGAAAATCGTTCATATCCAAATCGAACTTTTGCAAAGTATCATTAATATACAGACCAGTGAGTACAGCTCCCAGGTCCCGAATAGTCACTTACCGGATTATAAGCAACGAAACACTCAAGCACTTTGACTTCGTCATCATTAGTGTCAACGAAGGCAATGTAAAAGATAATTGTTCGACGCGACTGACAACAGGAGTTCAATTCAGTATAATGGAAAAGTATTTAGATGACTTAACCATAGACAAAATTTTATTAAGAACTTCAATCGTTTTAAATACATTTGACAAAATAATAGACATTAGTCTTCCAGGCCCGCCGTAAGGAGGCGTGCAAGGCATACACCGCACGCGGGCGGCACGTCCAGGAGGGCGGCAAATCGAGTGATCGATTGTCACCCCCCCCCCCGATAGTTGCCACTCCATTGTCGATATAGAGGGCGGCAAATGTTGGCAACATGGGGGCAGCAATTTCATGACCCGGTTCGCGGAAAATTCCTAGGTACACCAATGGCTGTAGTTAGACAGGGTGCGGCATAATTGGTATTGAACAATGGCTAGCAGCGGGACTGTAGTCTCCTTATTAGCAATACGGCGGAGATGCTCCATCACCACAGTGTCATATTTTCCTAGCAGTGGAAATATATCCAGTTAGTTACCATTATTAGAAGTATTTAGTGTTTCAGATCGAAAGCTTCTCCTGAACAATAATTATTGCATGTTAAAAAGAATATTTTGGACATCATTCATTCTAGGATAGCAACATACCATGATTTTTCGTCTTCAATCTGTATTTGCAAATGCTTGTCTACTATATTGAATTTCTTCAGTCTAATCAGCGCTTTTATCCAACTCAGCATGCTGTGCTGGCGATTTGAGGAAGTTTCGTGAGTTTTGAGATGCTCTGTTAAGTAGCTCCAGTCTTCCCAAATAAGAGTGAGTCCTTCTGTTGAATAAACAAGAGTAAAAACATTATACTTTATGTGCAGATTTCTCCATTACTCTTTGAAAATGCGTTTTTGAGAAATGACATCCATGATTTTTTTCTTGGATTTTTTCATTGCTGAAATGTTATTTTACAGTACACCCGCATTTCAGAGAATTGAACTGCGCATGCGTGAACATTGTTCATGGTTTTCACGAGCATTTCAGGAGTTTCGGTGATAAAAACGTTTCAGAAAAAAGTTAGAGGAGAAGGTCCAAATATGGGCTATCACTTTTATTTTGGTCCTACTGATTTACATGGTCACTCAATATGGATAATATTGATGTCACTTACTTCTATAAACAATCATGAAGCTGAAATGAGGGTTCCAAACTTCACTAACCGATTTTAAATTTCCAAAATCAAAGAATTAAAAAAAATGTAAAATGACTGATTTTCAAGAGGGGGTACAAATACGGGCTACTTGTATAAAAATGGAAATTTATCTCGTAATAAAATTTAAAAAAAAAATCAAATTTTGTTCAAAATTTTATTAACTTGAACTTTTGCAATCTTTCTTTATTTTTTTTTTTTAATTTTCAGAAATTATAGATGCGTACCTCATTTTCCAATCCAGCACATTGAGTCTGTGCCAAACCTTCACACTTGTAGAACTGAATCCACATTTCGCCTCTGACATCATTTGAAAAGAGTTCATCACAGAAAATTTATGCTGTATTGTCGTCATCACGTATATCACCCAGAGATATCGCCAACTCGTCAACGTCATTTGCCATCATCAGTAAGAGGGCCCCTATGGTCTTCTTCCGAGTCCAGCTCTTCACTGAGCCTTTCTAATAGGCATTTTGGTTTGGTTTGACAATTTTTTGATTATTTTCTTTTTACTGAGGCACCTGATTACACTTTCACACTCATCTGACAGTTGCTGAAGGCTGTACACTCCACACATTTCTTCATTCATTCGCTATAAGGAGATTCAGTTATGATGCAAGTCTTGACACACTTGCGATCACGATTGCTTTTTCTTTGCAATGGTGGGGATCGAAGGTACATCATATGGACTAACCTTCTTGGACGTTGAAGCTTGAGCAGTTGATCGTTGATCCGGGGTGCTGAAATCTTGGCGTTTACTTGTCAAGAGCTAGTCCGATATTGAACCGCCAATGGTAGCCCGTTTTTAGACCAGGCAGTACTTCAAGTTGATGGTCACGGCAGCCATTACAAAACAAATCAAACAGGACAGGTGTCCTGCATGAAGCTCAGGTCATCTACTTTGAGATGAGGTGGAAGTAATTTACTGTACTGAACAGGTAAGAAACAGAGAAATTAAAGTTTACATACCTTGAAAAGTTTTGAGTTTGTCAAAAGCATGTTTTCTGATAAAACAATTTGCGCCATCGCACGTGTGTCACGGGCCAAGTTCATTTGTTCACTATTCTTCCCCCACCACTTGATGTTCCTTTTGGTGCCATTTTCGTGCCTGTGCACAACCTCCCTCCCTACTTTCAGCAAGTAGACCCTAGCCCGTCTTTGAACCTTCTAGCCTACTTTCTTTGCACTTTTTTCGCATGTGGTGCGGGCGCATAGGCTGCAGCCTATGTAGCCCATGCCTAAATGTAGCCATGGTACCAGGCCTCACAAGGTAATAACAGTGGCCCAAAGAGCGTTGTGATTGAGCGGTAAGTCCTGCACCTGATATTCGAGAGGAGGCAGGTTCGAATTCCCTTCTAGCCATACAGATTTCGGTTTTCTTTGGTTTTCCAAAATCACCGCAGGCGAATGACGGAATGGTTCCCTCAAAAGGCCATGGCTGAATTCCTTCCAGTTCCTTGCTCCCAGTCCTTTCGCCCATCTAACGAACTTATGGTGGACGAGGTGTAAAGCCATAAGAGAGAGAAAAATTTGAAACATTAAATCACAAACTGTAAATTAAAAACAAAAGGGCTTATATGGTAGACATCAGACTCCAGTTCAGCAACCACGTCAGTTCCTTCTTCCTCTGCAATTTGCCTCAAACACACGAAATTCTAGCTCAACATCTCCATTCTGACAGTAATTCCGCTTCGAAACTTATAGTTTCTTCCCTGAGTTCTGTTAACCAGTATCCTACCATAGAATGTAGTTATCCTATAAGCAATCGTATTTTACAAACTACTCGGGAAATAGAAAGCTACAGATGTTACATGTTTCTTCAGTTCGCGTTTTACTAGAGCTGTATAACTTATACTTTTTAACTAAAAAAATTGATGGCCTCACACAGTGGCGTACAAAATGTGATACTACCTTGTAAAGTCCCACAGAGCACGGCGTCTCAGTGGCGGAGGGGTGCGCCACTCGTCCCCGTATTTTTCTGGGGACCTGCTGGTGATAAAGGAGATTCCTGTCCCGAGAGCCATATTTGCTTGGCGAAGGGGCGAGGGACAGAGCCTGCTCTTTCTTCTCGCGGTTTTCTTATTTTCGTGGATATCTTGCCGTCTGTGGTGCAGCGTGTGGGACAGCCAGCGGATGGAAGTGGTTGCATCTACTCCTACGAGGTTTTTTGGTATGTTCAATGTCTTCGGTAGTCGAGGAGAACGTTGCCGGATGTCAGAGAGTGAGGTCGTTGGCAGTGTACTGCTGGAGTGAGTGGACGTAGTTCCTCTGTACATCAGCTGGGTACGCTGCACAAACCCTGGCTCACCAACTCCGCCGACACCGTCGACCAGTCGATGTCGGGTAATGTGTACCGCCTGCTGATATAGAGACATTCTGCAACATCTCAAAAGCCCTGAAAACTACCATGAGAGACTCATGCCCAAATCATAGAACAATAAGCCTGGGTGCCTAGCATATATTTGCCGTATATTCCTGATCTTTGGATGACAACTATTTTACCATTATAAATAAATTAAAATTTCTTTTATTGTGAACCCATTTCTTTTGTGTAATCTCCTGAGAAGTGTCATGTGAAGAATCTAATAATAATCGTATTTAATGGAATTAAATAACCTTTGGTACTTTTTGCGAGCTAGGGTGTTATTCAAGTCAAAACTAATACCCCAACCAAAGGAGTATTATAATTTGGCGCGCCAACCTGTGGCATGACTGTTTGAGATGTTGCAAACGTATCGTTTCAACGAGTAAAATGGAATATGTGTAATAATGTATTTGTTGTTTTGTAACAGCATAGGACTCCTGAGGGCGTTCTGAGCAAGGTGATAGTCTGTTCACGTGTGTTATATTGAACCACTGTTTGTTGATGCATATGAAAATATATATATATATATATATATATTATGTTGTTTGTGTCCCCAGTTGAGAAGGTTATTTGGTGATCATATCAGACAAAGTAATAGTTTGCATATGTGTGTTAGATTGAAGAGCTTTTTATTGGTTTGTTACATTGGTTGTCAATTTTTTTAAAATAATGTATATTTATTGTGTTATCTTGTGAAAGTGGAGTTGTTAATGTCTAATGGTCCGTACACAGGGATAGTATGCACACCTGTGTTGCATTGATATAATCTTTGTTGATCTTTCATGTGTGTTGTCGACGTTCGTTGCCAAGTGTTGTGTTCGTTGTTGTGCGAGTTGATTTAGTCATGTCTAGTGTTCCAAAAAAGTAAAAGAGAGGAAATAGCATGATGTGGATTTTATCTTGGAGAGATATTCTTAATGTTCACATGTATTTTCATACTAATGGGAAATTTAGTTTTTGATGTATTAGCTATATCTAGCGTCCGAGAAAAGTGATGGTTGGTGCATATGTTTGGTTTCGAAGTGTTGTTCGTTAATATTTCATTTTTGTCGATGGTTATTGAAGGTTTCAAAGAGTTTCTGTTGCCTGGTTGCAGAAGCTAACTGATGTCTTACTAATCAGCGTTGATAAGCTTGAGGGCATCCTTGTTTGAGTATGTCAGTGTGTGCTGGTTGTGTTTAGGGAAAAGTAATTCCATTTCGACTTTTTGCTTTTTTCTATTGGGTCTTCTAATTTGTACGTGGGTTGACAATGCATTTAAGGACTGGGAAGATAACGAGTAAGTTGACAGAATCAGATAAGTATTCTGCCACATCAGTCCAGAATGTCAATAATGCGAAGATGGCTGGAGAAGGACAAGGAGTACAATTTTTGAACACGCAAATGTTGTTATCGCAGACGACACCACAGGTCACAATGAAACTATGCCCGTTACGAGCATTTTGGGTGGAATGAATAGTATGGATGAAAGTACCGCGTCAGGTTCTGGAGAACATATTGCGCAATAGCCGGAACTTGTTAGAAATACGGCGAGCCAAGCCGAGCAATTTGAACGTCTGCTCGCGCTTATGGCGGACATGAAAAGCGGACAGGCAGATGTGAAGAACGGTCAAGGCCAGCTCAGGGCAGGAGTTACGTGTATCGGCGTGTTCGGAATCGACACGAAAGGACAGACGGACGAAGCCGCTGAGAATGCTAACTGTCGAACATGAAAGACGAGACGTGCGATATTTGTGTCTATTTGGACAGCTCTACTGTTCAAGGCCGAAGGCCTCTCCGGAACGCAAAGCCACGAGCGATGTTTTTCGAATAAACGCTACCACACGGGCGGGACGCTTTTTTGTGACTGTGTGAGCGAAACCCAGCTTATAAGCCACATGTGGGAGGTGCCGAAAAGAGAGATTGTCGTGGAAGCGATTCAAACATGATTCAAGAATGGAGAGGTGTAATAAGTGCAGTCTTCATGTGCAGTTAATTAGAGGTTTTTGTTGAGATGAAAGAAGATTCCGAGAGTTTCCGAAGTACGAACGCCAATGATGTTCGAGTTTTGCATGTGTGTTGTACATGGAAAGCTTAAAACAGGAGCGCTGAAGAATAACTACGCTTAGCTCCCTTCCAAAAAGGAGAATTGCTTTTGACAGGGAATATCCACAAAGATATGAACAGGCGAATGATTGTGGGGATCATCGAAGATAATATTAGGTTCATTTGGAAATGAGTTAGCTTAAATGTGCACATTATGGAAAAAAAGAAGACAGTTCTTCCTAATATACGAGGAAGTAAACTCGAGTAGCGTTGAATGGTTGACAAAAAAAGAGAAAGAAACCCTCCACATCTTGATCGTAATTGAAGTTTGTCTGAGCCATAACAGCAGTTAATCAATTGTGGCGCATGGGATGGAATTGAAGAACAGTCACCGCGTACAGAGAATGTTACGATGCCGATGATTTGTGTCAGGTGAGAAGGAAATAATTTATAACGAATGTGGGAGTGATTATTAATTGGTACACAATTTTTCTTTTGCTAAGCTTCTCTGGATAGTCTGGCGAGAAAGTTGCTGAGTTGGGAGGCCCGTTTTGCGAGCTTTCACCGTGTTCCGTGAAAGTATTGAAGGTTTTTGCGAGTTAAAAAAGGGGGTATTTCTGAGTGAGAGTTTTAGGCAGAGCGGCAACAACGCCCCTAGAGCACACAGGTTTGGATACAGGAGATCAGTGGATAAGTTCCAAGTTGTATTTGAATTTTCATCGAGGGAAGGACGATGTGATGGGTGAAGAGACAATGGATGTGGATGGATTGGAAGGTTTCAGACGTCCCTTTTGGCGACTTATGTAAAGGCCAAGGACCTCTTTGTGCTGAACGTATAAACCATCTGTTTTGCCGTTTATTTATATGGTGGTAGTCGATGGAGGAAGTTTCAAAAAGCGGTGATTTGAGGGACAAGCTGAGTATCCGCTAGGGTTCCATTGTATTGTGTTTGAGGCAGTGGCCTATTTTATGTACACGCTCAATTTTCTCAGAAAGCGGGAAGCAGGATTAGAGTGGCTCCACCAAGTTAAACAAGCACCATGTTCTCTCACATTGCTCGCCTGTTTTTTAAAGCCATGTGTTAGCAAAGTAATTGTGCCGTTCACACGAAAAAATTCATGAAAAGTGACTAATTGAAAGTGCAAATCCCAGATGGAGATTGTCGTCGAGTACTGCACATTAGTGAAGGTTTTCTTACTGGATTCTCAAAGCAGACATGCTTCTTTCAGAAATTGAGATAAAAACATTGATAATTTTGTACGGTAGGGAATGAATTTCGATATTTTAAGTGGAGTTATAGTTTTTGGTGCCACACATGACGCAACATTTTTTTTTTTTTTTTTTTTTTAGATGTGGATGGCTGCATTGTTAAAGGTTTCCTGTGCGATTTCTCCAAGAATAGTTATTTCATTCAACGTTAGTTCTCACGTATTTAATAGGGTGACGAACTTCTTATAATTATGTACGCATTATTTAGCGTGAAGCGTGGAGAGTAGCCATGTGAAAACCTGCACAGGACAGAACACTAATGATGATTTAGCGTGAAAGCGAGTTTTAATGGGTTTTTTATGCTAGGTTAACGAGGCTGTAAAGTCTGTAGGATACCAGGAGTTTTCATTCTTAAAGTAAGGGATATGGAGCATGTGGGTGATCACAAAGTGGTAATGCTGCCTTATTGAAGGTGGGCGATGTTGTGGTAGTTGTGGGAAAAGTGCTCTAATATATCCGATATGACTTTGGACATGCTGTAGATATGAGGAATAAACGGTGATGGATAATGATGTTCCTTTATGTTATGGCTTTATGTATTTTATATGTAAAGATGATACTGATCATTCAGCATTTTTGCGCTCTCATTTATAATTTTGTTAATAGAGAGTGCTGAAAGGATGATTTGTGGGAGACATGGAAGGACACTGACATTGGAAGCAAGAGTTCATGACATACCAAGAAGTCCTCAAAGACAACAACACACTACATTTGTGAGGAAGTTTATACTGTGTATGTTATATCTGTAAACATAAGAATAGGTGGACAACAGCACCAGGATGTATTTTCGAGGCCACAATTTTCTATAATTAAGTAGTTTGAACCACTATGTGGTCGTATTTTGAATTCTGAGCACTGTTTGTGTTATATCTGTACCCATAAGAAAGCCTGGACCCAACTGTTACCACTTACGTCATGCCCATTATAACGAATGTCACAGAGAGAGTATCATGGTCGCACCGATGCACTTTGTAAGATTGGAGAGTCACTGCAGGGGTTATTGACCAAGGAGAGAGTCTACACGACCTTTCGGCAGGAGGCAGCGTCGAAATGGGTGGTTTCATCAAAGTATTGTATGACAAGGGCAAATGATAGGCTGAAAATACAGTTCTAGCTAAAGAGGGTGAGGATGAAATGTTTCGGAATAAAGTGAGAGGATGTGTCATATGAACAAAATAAAAAAATTAACTTTAAATGGAAAATTTCAAATTTTTCTGGGGGTGACAAGCGAAGCTGTAATGTACCACACAGCACAGTGTCTCAGTGGCGGAGGAGTGCGCTGCTCGTCCACGTGTTTTTCTAGGTACCTGTTGGTAATAAAGCAAATACCTGTCACGAGAGACACGATTTGCTTGGCGAAGGGGCGAGGGACAGAGCCTGCTCTTTCTTCTCAAGTTCTTTTTTTAATTTTTTTTTCTGGATATCTTGCCGTATGTGGTGACAGTGTGTAGGACAGTCAGTGGATGGAAGGGGTTTCATCTACTCCTCCGAGGTTTTTTGGTATGTTCTATGCCTTCGGGAGTCGAGGAGAACGTTGCCGGACGCCACAGAGTGAGGTCGTGGGCAGTTTACTGCTGGCCTGAGCATGGAGGAGAAATAACGCCCAATCGGTGAAACCTCATATAAAAACACGTTTCCTACTGCGCATGCGCGGCGGCCACTTGCGGCCATAGGAATCATCCCAAAACATTGGGCTGTTTAAAATGTGTGTGCTGCTGTGAACATTTCATTTTCTAATATTTCAAAGTTTCTTATAATGCCAAGTTGTATTGCATACGGTTCCACAATCAGACAAGACAGGAAACAACCTGGAATAACGTTTCGTAACTAAATCACTTTGTAATAATTGTTCTTGAAGTGTTTGATAGATAACTGCAAGATTAGAGCCTATCGCTATAAATTTATTCATTGCTCTCAATAGGATGATATCGTTCTCAAATATTAGTGTAGACAATCAGCATATGTTACTACTTTGCACCTAAATGGCTAGCCTTATTGTAAACAAGTATTGAAAGTCTAATTTAAGCGGGTCAAGTTTACATCGCGATACAGTGAACGTACATACTTTAGTCCAGTTTCAGTTTACACTGAAAGTGTACGACGAAATTAATTGTGATAATTTGTGCTATGTGAACTACTAAACTTGATGATGCAAACGTTGTTGTTACCTGAAATGTGGTTCGCGATGTATTTCATGTGTTTAGATCTGACCACATAGTTTGATTTTGTAGCGGAAATATTAATGGAAATGAGGGTAGGTTGAAATGCGGAGTGTACCAGAAGGATGCAAACAATTTATTTATTATTAGTTGTTACTAATTTCATGAGCACTATGTTAGTGACACAATGTGTATCGCGATGTAAACTACTCCCATCTAAGCTTCTGACTTTTGGTGTATGGTAAAAAGATAAATACACTGATGTTGCTAGCAAAGTTACATATTTCTTCTTCTTTTTTTTAACAAAAAAGATCTAATCATTGACTTAACCTAAACTAACCACCCCAATTTGGAGACAGCATATCTCGAGAAATAAGCGAGATATTGAAAATATATATTCTTCACTTTCGAGTTATCTCGTTGCGTTACATAAGAATCTATCATCAAATTTGACCTTAGGGAAATTTTTCTTCTGAATTTCAACCCGAAACTCCTCTCTCTTGAGACAGTATATCTCGAGAACTAAGCACGATATAAAAAAATTTTACTCTTCATTTTTTATCTCTCTCGACGAGTTACATAATAATCCATCATCAAATTACGGTGCCACGGTTGGCTTATGATTCCATTGAGGTTTTTGTGCCTTTTCCCCGCGTTTCTAGGGCCGAGCAATATGGCGGCCTCTCCACTCCACTTCTCTCTACCCGGTTTCACTCCAGTGCGCGGTGAAGGTCCCTTGCATCGTCTCCATATATTCCTTCCTCCATGAGCCTGAGTGGACGTGGCTACTCTGAACATCAGCCGGGTGCGCTGGTCGAACCCTGGCTGGCCGACGCCGCCGTCCAGTCGATGTCGGGTAAAGTGCACAGCGTGCTGATATAGAGACATTCTGCAACATCTCAAAAGCCCTGAAAACTACCCCCGAGACACTCATGCCCGAATCATAAAACTATAAGCTTGAGTGCCTATCATATATTTGCTGTATATTTCTGATCTTTGGAGGAAATCATTTTGCCATTATAAATAAATTAAAATTTCTTTTATTGTGAACCCATTTATTTTGTGCAATCCCCTGAGTATTGCCTTGTGAAGAACCTAATAATAATCGTATTTAATTGAATTAAATAATCTTTGGTACTTTTTACGAGCTAGCATCACACAGGGTGTTAGTCAAGTCAAAACTAATACCCCTGCTTCGAAAATTTGAAGGGAACGGTTGGCTTTTGAAGGAATATCCACTTGCAAGGAATCGGTGTGTGGTGGGCAGCTTGACATTAAGAAAAACAGTCTGCTTTTAGTCTCTCGTTTGGAAATCCTGTCCCCGAGCATTTCCGAAAGACATTCAAAATCACTGGAGTCCACCAAATTTCTGTAATCGATCCCATCTTCAGGTTTCAAGGTAGCCAGTACATTTAAAAAAATGTATTTAGCACATATTTTTTATAGCCTAATATCTGGAAAGTATAATAGGCCTTAATTTATTAAACTCTTTTACATCTGATACTTCAACACCTTAATTGATAAGGAATAATTTCAATTTTTAATGTTTATTTTCGGCAATATCTGTACAGTATTTGCATGTTGGCATGAAACATACGATTGTTTTGCTGTTAAGATTTATTATAGGTTTCTAAACTTGCCGCATTTCACCACTTCCATTGTTCTAATTGATTTGTTATAGTTTTCTAATTTTATAGTGTTTGCAGCTTCCTGTCCACTTTATAGTTAGAATTGTTAATATTTTACCATGTCACTTTATATTTCTACAACTGCTACTATTGCTAAACTGCAAGTATTTAATATTGCTACTATTACTACTCAACCATCTAAGAAACATTTTCCAGTATTGGAACAGAAACGGTAATCCGAATTCCAGATCTACCGGAGTAATGCACGTTCTCAGTCTCTGTGGCAGCCAGAGTGACCGAGAAGGCCGCCCATCGGGAGACTGGCCACCTGCATCACTGGTTGTGAGAACTAATATTCTTTAATAATATATATATATATATATTTCCAGAAGTAATGAGTCTTTAATATCCGGCTAATAGTTTGTTAGTTTTCACAAGTGTACTAGATAAGTTTAACATCTACTGCCGGGATTTTTTTATTTTCAATAATACAGACTTTAACAAAAATCCCATTATTTATATTTTTGGCTATATAATTTAGGAACTGACAGTTGTTAAATATTTTAAGAGATTACAATGTTTCACTAATTTTATGCCAATAAATGTATCAAGACCAGAATCTGCAGCAGCGTCGCGAGACTGAAACTATTATCTATTATTTGCTTCATTGCAATGTCAGTCCACATTGTATGCATCAGACCATATTTATGTAAGCATTAGTTACAAACTTATACATATTTTTATAAGTGTTCGTTTAGTAAGTCCATTTTGTGATTCCTTGGTATCATATTTTAACAATTTTTCGTTTACATTTTTTGATAAGGGCAAAATGGTTGTCCTCCAAAGATCAGAAATATACAGCAAATATATGATAGGCACTCAAGCTTATAGTTTTATGATTCGGGCATGAGTGTCTCGGGGTAGTGGGCACAACTCTTACTTCGAAATGGTACATTTAAAGACTTATATGGTTCAAGTCTAGCACTCCTCTCCGCAGAACAGCTGGTTGCGTCAGCACGATATTTGAATCTCTGATCGAGCGCTTAGACATGCATTCGCTTGTGGCTACTCTCGGGTGTTTCTCTGTGACCTCATAGTCGGCTTGACTTGGCCTTCCTCTTGTTGTCACTAAACTTTGCATGAGTCTCTCCTTTTACAATTTAGATACGTTTTGTGTTACTTCGTATACTTTGCATCACAATTGCTCATTTTTTAGTATATTTTCTATTTTCATGTTCCTTAATTGATGAAATCTTTCGATTCTGGCTTCTGCCATTAGGGTGCAATCACAGACGATGTGTTCGGATGTATCCTCTTCCCTGCTCGTGTTTTTAATCCTCTTTTATGTAGTAGGCTAGGATATGGCCCATCTCTAGTGATGTAATGAATAAGCCCAGTTGACGGATCAAGGTGACGAAGGTTTAATCTTTCTTAATTTTGGCCAAATAATGTAGGTTCTGCTGCTAGTCGCAATACGCGACCACTGTTCTTGCCATTCTTCCATCAACACCTTTTTTAGCTCCCGTGGTTCTGTAACCGGTTGTAAAACAAAATGCAAAATGTTTTACTGGAGTAATTTAATTAATAAAAATGATAGCCATTATAGACTGATGTTTTGACCAACCTAAAGCAAGGTTCAGGACTTCGTTTAAATTTATTTTCTACAATGCGTCGCTACAGCTGATAACCAACGTAATGTCAAGCAATTTATCAATCCTAGGTATAATTTAAACATGTAATACCCTACGGGGTATTACACCTCTGAACACAAACACAGTCGTTTAATGCTGTAGTAAGTTTATTCACAAAGTTTTGGTTTTAAAGAACACATATACGCCGACCACCAACTGAAAATAATATTAATCCGAGGTCTGCTTTGGTGAAAAGTACACTCGCTTAGCGTAAATTCAGTAATTATCGTGTCCACTGTTCACACAACAATCACTGTTCATCAACCACTTATTATATACTCACTAAAGGAACGTTAATGCAGTTTGTACTACTTGGTCTGTCCGATCGAGGCGTAAACGACAGCCAATATTCTGTTCGGCGAGGAAGCGCGAATTAGAGATCCATTTACACTACTCCACACTTACACGACAGTCCCATTGCTGCGCTACCTTCATCAGCGACAATCATACACCGACTGCGACTGCTTGCAGAGAGTTTAGTACTACGACGTACTTATGATGGATATCGATTATTGACATCTTTGATATAGATCAACTTTGACAGTTCGTTAGCTTATTGCTCTGTAATGTGACACGATCTTCTTAGAGTTTGTTTTACTTTTTCCCAGTCACCGACTCGTAGCTAATAGTGTGCTCCTCTCCTTATAACTTCTAGGTTCAGTGGCCAAACGCCAAACGCAACCAGTACTAAATCAGTTGCTGTTGTGCTATATGCACCACTTAGTCTTATTAATACGCTTATTTGTACTCATCTTAGTGTTTGGCGAGATTTAATTTGTGGCAGCTTATGCGCCCAACTGCTAGTAGCATATCCCACAATCGAGGATAAAATACTGTCCTGATACCTCCTTATTATGGACGTTAGAAGAAGAAACCTTCTTTGCCCAAGACTGAACAGTTTGTTCATCACGATTTTGGCACGACTGCACACCTCCGTTATATGGGCAGCAAAGTTTAGTCGCTCATCAAGCGTGACACCCAGATATTTATCAGTTTTAGCTCTTTTATGGAGACATTGTTAACTTTTACTATTGGATTCCACTTGGGATGGCCACTGAGAACCATGACTTGAGTTTTGTGTGGTGCAACGTTAATTTCACTATAGAGCACCAGTTTCGTAAATGTTCTATTGCCATTCTGCTTCTAGTCTCTACTTCGACTCTTGTTTCGTCTTGTATCAGCAGTAGGAGGTCATCTGCGAAGGCAACTATTCCCAGGAGTCCTTCTTGCCCATTCATGCTTTCTATGGATATCTCAAATTTTACGTCCCAGAACACTGGTCCACACACCGATACTTGCAGACAGCTCTTTGTTAATTTTTTCACTATAGTCACTCGTGGACACCTCAGTTTGGCAAATCGGTTTTTACAATAGTCGCGTAACGTTCTGTAGAGGTTGCTAGGAATTTAGATTTCTCGTAGTTTGCTGAAAAGCGTCGGCCACCATAAGTTACCAAAAGTCCCCGAGATGTTCACGAAAATGGCTATTACATACTTGCTATTACTACTTTTCACTAGATGTACGGCCTTATTTATGGCATCCTCGGTCGATCTGCCTGCTCTGAAGCCATATTAATGTATACTCATGCCATACTTTCCCTTATGTTCCTGTGATTTCCATACTAACATTTTTTCCTGCACTTTTCTAAGAGTATTTAGCAGGCAGATCGGCCGGTTTGATTTAGTATTTAACAGATCCTTGTCATTACCCTTCTTTAGGATCACCACTCTGCTTCCAGATATTTGGAACCCTCCATTGCTGGAGGCATTTATTAAATAGTATGTAGAGTGGTGAAGCCCACTGGACCAGTAATGCTTGGAGCACTTCAGCAGCGATTCCGTCCAGTCCCGGAGTCTTTTTCCGCGACATGGCGTTAATCGCTTTAATTACTTCGTCTAGTGTCACATCCTCCGCTAATGTAGCTGAGGTATAAATTTCATTGTGAACTTTATGGAGATTTTCTTACTCTGAAATTTCCCCTACTGCTTCATCGTCGGGTAGTAGCACTCTTAACAGTTCCTCAGCTGTTGCGCTCCAATTGGAAGTCATCATGGTCCCGTCTGCATTTCTTATGGTTGATAGCGTAGTTGGTGGTCTCAATTTGCTAGCTACGATCTTGTAGGGGAGGCCCCAGGGATCTGATTTTAGTTAGCATTTATATAATCCTCACAACTCTGCTGCTTTGTTTTTATTAGCCTCTTGAAGTGAACTACACTTAATGGTTCCTTGAGGTTTATTACTATGTACACAAAACACTGATAAACAATAACAAATGTGGTACAGTTAGTGGATGACCGTCGAGAAATTTAGCCTGGTCCTGATCAGGGGTAGAGAGAGACGGCTTCTACTTCTCGCGAACTTCCGGTGGTCTTCTGTAGATGAAGCTGGTTCCGCGGTCAGGCCGGAACTGGCGGTGGAGCGGCCGGCTACGCTTATATAGGCGGCCTGGCGCAGGAATTCCGTTGTGTGGTAGTACGGCGACCTCTGTAAGAAATAGTCCCACTTAGCTTCTAGATGATTCTATTTGTTTTCCTGGTTTGTTTGATGATGCTCTGCGCCTGTTTGGAGTCGTATATGTATCCCGGCGTGCAGGCGCGTTGTGTGTGAGGTCTGCCTGGCAGGGGCCTTTACTGGCAGACTGAACATACCTCCCTCCCGGGGGGGGGGAGGGGGGGAAGCGATGTCTGCGACGTCTGCGAGGTCGTCTGCCGCGGCGCCCTGGAGCAGACTATGAAGGCTACCTCCAGGGGAGTACGGAGCTGTTCCCCTGGCGATGCGTGCCGACCTGCGTCGTGGTGCAGGTTGTGGTGGAGGTACTTGTGGAGATAACGGCATCGGTTCGTCGGCGTCGATGGCCGGGGGCTGTACGGGGGGCGCTGAAGATGGTCCCCGCAGGTGGTCGAGAGGCTGCGGCTGAAGGGTGTCGGAGCGACCGACAGGTTGTGGCGTCGTTGGTGGCGCTGTAACTGTCCCTGAGCAACGGTTAGACGGCAGGAGTGGTGGAGGTGGCAGGGAAGGAGAGGAAGAAGTGGATGGCCGTGCCGTGGTGGAAGAGGACGGTGCCGTGGGGTAGCGGGGACGTAGTTGGTTTCGATGGCGTCGCACTATCCGGCCATCCAGGCTGACGTCGAACAGTTGGCGGCCCCGGGGCCGCTGGATGACCCCCGGAAGCCAACCGGCCCGGGAGCCAAACCCGCGGGCCCAGACTAGGGAGCCCGGGGTGAAACGGAATGGGCCCGAAGGTACCTGTACTTTGGGCGGGGGTAAGAGGAGATGGAGGAGAGTGCGAGGTTGGCGGCCATGCAGCAATTCCGCCGGGCTTTTGGCCCCCACTGGAGTGGTTCGATAGGAACTGAGGAAGAGTGTCAATGCCTCTTCGAGTTTGTGACTTGTGGTGTATTTGGTCATTTGGGTTTTGAATGTTCTGACTAGCCGTTCCGCCTCCCCGTTAGATTGGGGGTGGAAGGGCGGGGTGAGGAGGTGTTGGATATTGTTGGCGGTACAGAAGGATAGGAATTCCCGACTTCGAAATTGCGGTCCGTTATCTGTGACGATAGCGTATGGTAATCCTTCGATGGAAAAGATCTTCGTGAGGGCTGAAATGGTGACCTCTGTGGTGATTGTGGAGCAACGGACGACATATGGGAAGTGGGAAAAGGCATCCGTCACTAGGAGCCACTGGTGGCCTAGGAATGGGCCAGCGAAGTCGAGGTGAATGCGTTCCCAGGGTCCGGACGGTGCCGGCCAGGAAAGGAACTTTTGAGGGGGGCGGGGCAGTTGTTGGGCACAGATGGTACAGCGCCGCACCATCTTCGTGACATCCGTGGTAAGGCCGATCCAGAATACATGGCGTCTGGCAAGGGATTTGGTGCGGGCAATTCCCCAGTGTCCTTGGTGGAGAGTTTGGAGGATTGTCGGTTGTAGGGATCTCGGAACGACGACCCTCGGGGTGGAATTTGGTTCTGTGCGGAGGAGCACTCCCTCTACTACTGAGAGCTGGTGGCGGATGGAGTAGTAGAACTTGAGGTCTTGATGATGGCGTGGAGGGGAACGTGTTTGCCACCCGTGTTGGATGTGGTGTCGGATGACACGGAGGAGGGGGTCCTCCCCTGTGGCTGCCACGACTTTTGAGGCCGTGACTGGAAATGTCTTCAGTGCTTCTTGTATGTCATCGTCGATCTGGAACACCAGAAGTTCCGACTTGTCGAAGGCAAGGTCTGGTCCCTGCGGTAGTCTGGATAAGGCGTCTGCATTGGCATGCCTGGAGGTGGTACGGAAATGCATGGTATATCTGAACTGGGACAGGAATAGTGCCCAACGCTGGATGCGGTGGGATGTTTTGGTAGGCAGACGTGTGGACGGATCAAATAGTGATAGGAGTGGCTTGTGGTCGGTAATGAGATGAAAAGAAATCCCATATAAAAGGGAATAGAATTTGGAGCAGGCAAAAACAATAGCTAGCGCCTCTTTCTCGATTTGAGAATATTTAAGCTGAGCAGCCGATAGGGCTTTGGAGATGTAAGCTACGGGGCGTTCCGTGCCATCTGGTAATTTATGAGACAGAACTGCCCCCACACCGTAATCGGATGCATCTGTGGCAAGTATCAAGGGGAGGTTTGGAGTGTATGGCATGAGGCATGCTGCGGACTTGAGCTGCTGTTTAAGGGTGTGGAATGCGGTCTCGCAAGCTGGGGTCCAACGGAACGGGACATTCTTGCGACAGAGGTGGTACAGGGGTGCTGCCACTTGTGCTGCTGAGGGTATAAATTTTCTGTAGTATGAAATCTTGCCTAAAAAAGATTTCAACTGATGTAGATCCTGAGGCCGAGGTAAGTTGGAAATAGCGTCCACATAGGAAAATGCTGGGGAAATGCCTTCCTGAGCGATGATGTGACCCAGGTAGGAAATGGATTGTTGAAAAAATTGACACTTGGAAAGGTTGCATTTCAATCCTGCTGCCCGGAGGCGGAGGAAGAGTAGGCGGAGGTTGGTCATGTGTTCGGCAGCGGAGGGTCCCGTGACGACTATGTCGTCGAGATAGTTGATGCATCCCGGAATATCCTGGAGAAGTTGTTCGAGATACCGTTGAAAAATCGCTGGAGCACTGGCCAAGCCGAACATGAGCCGGTTGAGTTGGAAGAGGCCAGAGGGAGTGTTGATGACTGTGTATTGTCGGGACTGGATATCCAAAGGGATTTGAAGGTATGCTTCTGCCAGGTCAATTTTTGTAAAGTAGGTACCTCCTGCTAGTTTACGGAAGAGGTCGTCCGGTCTCGGAAGTGGATAGTCGTCTACCAGCAGATGCGGGTTGACGGTGGTCTTAAAGTCACCACAGAGACGTAAGCGGCGTCCTGGCTTCTGAACTATGACCAACGGCGTGGCCCAGGGGCTGAACCGCACCGGCTGGAGGATCCCTTCGTCTTGGAGACGTTGAAGTTCTTCCTGAAGTGGTTGTTGAAGCGCTACGGGTACCTGGCGTGCCCGGAAGTATCGAGGCCGTACGTCCGGCCGGAGTTGGAGTGATGCTTCGAAGTCCTTTGCACAGCCGACGCCTGGTGAGAACAGGTCCTGAAACTCGGTGCAAAGGGCGTCCACTTCAGGAAAAGGAACATGCTGAGATACGAGGTGTATGTTATCCTCAATTGAAAATCCGAATAAGCGGAAAGCGTCCAGTCCAAATAAGTCTGCTGTGAGAGAACTGTTAACTACTAAAAAGGGGACTGAACGATGTACAGACTTATACATGACGTTTGCTGTGAATTGTCCCAGGAGTGCTATTTCCTGTTTGTTGTATGTCAGGAGGCGCTTGGGGGCCGGCGAGAGGGGGGGCGAGCCAATTTGCACATAAGTAGTATAATTAAGCAATGAGACTGCTGCTCCTGTGTCGACTTGTAGGCGCAGGGGCTTGCCATTGACCGTAACGTCAATAAAAAGTTTGGATGCTGTGGAAGTGTCTACCTGATTGATATCCATAGGTGCGCCGCTCAACCTGTCTTGGTAAGACCCTGGGCGGCGAGAGCCGGGATTGGCATTGGTGGTGTTGGTGCGGCAGACGGACGCCAGGTGTCCTTCCTTGCCGCAACGTGAGCATTCAGCCCAACGATCCGGACAATTTTCCCTCTCATGTGCTGAATAACAGGCGGGGCAGGAGGGTAGGTGGAGCGGGCTGCGGCGTCGGCGCTGCGGGATCCGCTGCTGCTGCCGAGACTTGGTGCCCCTGCCGGAACGGGCCGGTTCGATGTCCTTCTGAGGAAGCGGTCCCCGGTTGTGGTGTCGGGAGGAGCGCGACTGGGAGCTCTGGATGGCGGCGACGTCCTGTGTGTCCTCTACGTCGGTTCGGATTGCGGCCACATCCGCCCAGGACTCCAGGCGGCGATCTGCGGCCGTAGATATTTCGAATTTGTAGGCAAGTTCGATGACCTGCTCCAGGGATGGGTCCTCTAACTTGAGGGCGTCATGCCGGAGTGCGGCATCTGGTGCAGCCTGTATGATGTGATCACGCACCATGTCGTCGGCGTAGGATTCGTGGGAACAACGAGTTTGAAACTTACATTTTCTGCTAAGGCCTTGGAGTTCGGCCGCCCACTGGCGATACGTCTGATCGGGCTTCTTCCGGCATTGATAGAATTCGACGCGGGCCGCGACGACATGGTACCGGCGTCTGTAGTATGCATTCAGTGTCGTACAGATGGTCGTGAAGGTGAGGGTGTCAGGGTCTTGTGGCTGAAGTTTGGTGAGCAAGACATACATCTTCGATTGGTTCCAGGAAAGGAAATATGCACGCTGGTCTTCTTCTTTGGATATGTGATGAATTGCGAAGTGTTGTTTTATGCGCTTCTCGTAGGTCTCCCATTCTTCGACGTCGTCGTTGAATGCTGGGAACGGAGGCGGGGCCGTGGGTTGGCGGAGATTCCTGACTTCCGCAATCAGTTGTCTCTGAGATTCGAAGAACTGATGTAGAAGTCCTTGGAGGAACTGTTGCCATTCCGTAGGTGCTGCTGGCGTAGCCATGATGGTCGAGAGTTCTTATCCCATCCTCGTCGCCACTGAAGTGAACTACACTTAATGGTTCCTTGAGGTTTATTACTATGTACACAAAACACTGATAAACAATAACAAATGTGGTACAGTTAGCGGATGACCGTCGAGAAATTTAGCCTGGTCCTGATCAGGGGTAGAGAGAGACGGCTTCTACTTCTCGCGAACTTCCGGTGGTCTTCTGTAGATGAAGCTGGTTCCGCGGTCAGGCCGGAACTGGCGGTGGAGCGGCCGGCTACGCTTATATAGGCGGCCTGGCGCAGGAATTCCGTTGTGTGGTAGTACGGCGACCTCTGTAAGAAATAGTCCCACTTAGCTTCTAGATGATTCTATTTGTTTTCCTGGTTTGTTTTGCGCCTGTTTGGAGTCGTATATGTATCCCGGCGTGCAGGCGCGTTGTGTGTGAGGTCTGCCTGGCAGGGGCCTTTACTGGCAGACTGAACACCTCTCTTTAAAGGCAGTCTTCCTTTCTCTGTATCTATCGAGAAGCAAGCACCTATCAGCAGCAATCATGCACCGTTGGTACTCTTTTCTCGCTTTCCTCATCTCCGATCGTAGTCGTTGTCGGTCGCTCCACGGTATGTCTCTAGTATTCGTTGATCTTCTGAGAGGAATAGCCATTTTCATTACGCGCTGAATCTCGCGCGTAATCCCTCTTGCTATGACATCTACGTCATCGCCTTTTAATAGATCCGCTGGTAGACGGAATTCATCTCTTAGTTTTGCCTAATCTGCTCTACGTAAGTTATATTTCATCATTGTGTCGTTAATTTCATTTACTTTACAACGTACCTTTGGCCAGATCAAACAGAATCAAGTTGTGTTCGCTTGTCATTTCGTTTTCGACTACCCTCAAGCTTCTCGCTAGATTTCCTACCAGCTGGTTGGTCAGCGTTATAACGATATTTGATTCTGCACCAGTTCTATTACTGAAAGTTGGAATATTGTTAGCGCAGTTCCTCACTTTCAGACATAGCTCATTTAATAGTTTCTCTGCCATTAAGCCTCGTTCATCCGTTTTATCACTGAACCAGAGTGGGGAGTGTGTATTTATATCTGCTGTTATAATTATCTTATGCTCTTTAATTGAGTGCAAATTGTTCTTATTTTGTTTAAATACGCATCTATAGGGTAATTATATCGTATTGGCAGTACATCGATACCAGAATAACGCTACACCACCCGGTATCGAGCTCTGCACATGCTGTGTGCTCATCGCAGTATTTCGATATTTTGGTTACAGTTAGTTCTTTGTTTAGTACAATCATTCCTGTCATAGGTTTAGGTCTACTTGCTATGGTTTGTGATGATACTGGCATGTGTGGTATTTGTCCGCCTTTAGATTAAAGGCTCTTGCACACAAATAACATCCCAGTCATATTGCGCAGCATGATTCCTTAGCTAATGGAGGACCATATTTGTCCGCCTTGCAATGATTCGTGCAATTTTGATTATACCTTTCATCTATGGGTGCCTAGTGTTAACGTTACTCTGAGGGAATTGAAGTTTCGCGTCAGAACGACCCTTCCATAAGTCACCACAGATTGTTTATATATTTGGCCTGGGTCAAAAATCTCATTTTTGTTGTTGAGTACCTTTTTAACTAGCGTCACCAACTTTGCTGGATCCGTGGGCAAGTTGCTGCCCTTCAGCTGTATTCTATGCTCCTCTTCCATTTGGGGAAAGGTGATTGTTTTCCCTGCTGGGTGCAGCGTCCTAGTGAGGTGCCTGAGCGCCATTGTCAGCACAGCTCTTGTTCTAGTATATTAATTTTTACCGTGTTCTCAAGGTCTATGTATATCTTTGTAGGAACTAACGCAACCTTTTTTTCGACTTTGTTTGCAGTGATATTTTAGGGTTTTTTGGGTTGCGCTGCAGTAGGGTTTGCATCGACCAAGTTAGGCCCTGTACACCAACCACGTCCTACCCTTCTTCCTGGGTAAGGAGGGTAAGTCATAGTTGCTGTGGTTGTATCCTTCAGTTTGCTTTTTATTTCTGAATACTCTTCCATCTGAACTGCAGTGTCTTTCGTTATGTGTTGGGTCTCTACATATTCTTCAGTATGAACTACAGCGTCTTTTCTTGTGCTTTGTGTCTGCGACTTCTTCAGCCTATACTGATGTGTCTACCATTTTGGGTGCTAAGTCACGGCTGCTTTGTTTTTGACGTCTGAACTTTGCTGCTCGCTCTGCAACTCTACACTTCCCTGACGGACAGTGCTTGACTTAAATCGCAGCACCTTGCGCAATTTGGTAGTGTAATGTAATGCTTAACCGTCACAGCTGAAAATTCAATGAATATTTTTCCTGTTCCAAAAATATGGTTCTAACATTTCCACTAACTTCCACAACATGGTGGACAGAAGCTTTATTTGTCGTACCTGTTTTTAATCTTGGTTTGAAACTTCTACAAAATCAGTCCTGGCTACTTTATCTTCAAAGTTTTGCTCATAAACAGTGTCTCTTAATTTCTCTGTATTGATGGAGACTGGTATATTATATAGAATAATTAACTGCTTCCGCTTTCTGGGTAATTTGCATTTCATGTCAGTGTTAAGTGTTTGGTTATCTAGAATTTTCTTTGCATTTTTTTTTAACTGCTTAACGTCTCTTAACAGCGAGGTCTTTAGAGACGGGAAAGGATGGGGGGCAAGGAATGGTAAGTAATTCGGCCATGGCCTTTTTGTAGGAAGCATCCCGGCATTTGCCTGGAGTGATTTGGGAAACCATGGAAAACCCAAATCTGGATGCCCGGACGGGGATTCGAACCGGCGTCCTCCCGAATGCGAGGGGAGAACGCTAACCGTTACACCACCACTCTCGGTTTTTCTTTGCATCCTGCACGGTATTTGTCTCAACAGTTACAGCTTTCTTTGTTGTCCTGGCTCTGTTTATTTTGATCTTATCTTTCTGCGGCCTTAATATCGTGGTGACCTTTTCCGCCACTTGTTTGGGCGTCTCCCCCTTTTTGTAGGAAATGAACACAAGTCGTGGTCGGGGCTATCATACTTTGTGGTGTATGCTTTCAACTAACAGTTGCGACTGCAGCATAGCTATGTGTGAGCTGCACACTCCCGCTTTACTTAATTTCTTGTCTTAGTCTATTATTTTTGTTGATTAATTCTTTCAGTTTTCCCTCCATATGAGATGCAGCGACTACCCAGGACGCCAGCTTATCCTTAAGCTCTCTTAACTTTTACTCTGATAATTTTTGACCCTTGATCTCATTTAGATATTTAACTAGCTACTCGTTCCTCTCTCCAAACGCAAAAGGAATTGCATTTTCAGCGCAGTCACTAGTATCGCTTGTCGTATTCATTCCGTTCTGAGCCCCATCTGCGATTCCTAACACATGGATTAATTACAAAATGATCCCATTATGTTAACCTGCAGTTGCAGATCAATTCTCAAAGCCGAAACTTCGCTGGATCTATTTCAAAATATAGCGATTATTCACAGTACTTGCGCAATGCTGACGCTGCAATTGCAGGCGTATCCGGACACTGATAGAAACACAGAATCCACAAAACCCAAATCCTACACTGCAACAACACTACATACACTGCTAAGGCGGAGCGCACAGCACGACACGTCCGCTCACTCCAAACGTCAACAAGTACACAGTAGTCACAGTAGAGGCTTATTCGCTCCTTAAACAACTACCAGAACGTTCAATTTTCCTTCTGCATCCTTTTTCAAATTAACAAAAGAAGTGCTACTGACACTCCCACAAATGTGAAATTCTCGTAAATCTTGAAACCAAGAAAATCATTTAAAATTTAATCCTGATGCTTCTGGCAGTGTGGACACGACTCGTAGTTGCGGAGCTGTGTCAAGGCAGCATCGAGTCAGAATCGCGACATTTAATAGGGCCGCAAGGACGCAGCCCTGAGACAATGAATCGCGACAAAGAAGCCCAGTGTGTACTAGGCTTTAGAAAGCTACACTGGACTACATGCGGTGCAAGGGGAAGGAAGGGAGAGTATGAGCCCAGATATATAGTTTTTCATTTGTTTTAGGTGGCACAGTTCACTCGGGGTACAGAATACATAACTGCATGTGGATATTTTTTCCTGTAATTTAATTACCGCCGTAGTTTAGATACGCTATATACTCACAATGCCATGCGTGCGTATGACTTGAAGTCACAATGCTCCAGTTGCAGGGGCCTTCTCATCTAAGCAAGCCGGCACACAGCAACTAGACTTTTTACCCACCAGTGACAATTTCTATTCGAATCGGCCGCGTGTCACTACTCATTTGAAAAATAATACTAATTTTGCACTGTTAAGTGAACTTTGGTGCATCGTTAATTTTAGTGCTCGCTGAAGTGTTGTTTAAAGTGTAAAGTGTCATTTTGATGCGAAATGACACTGAACAATAAATTTAATGAGGCTTATCGGAAATGGAGGGGGAAAACAAATTCATGTTCGTAGTTCAGAAGTGGGCATAGAATGGTCATTGTGGTGGGGATGTGAATTTAACATACTACAAGTAAGGAAGTAAGTAAGTAAAGAAGAGGCAAAACGAAAGAGAAAGCAAACACAGAGAAGGACAATTAGGACAAACACAGAAGGGAAGCTGTCAGGCAAAATCTCAGTAACAATGGAGTAGGAAGAAAGGCAGTGAGGTGATATTTGTTTGGAAAGGAAAGAAATTTCAACCCACAGGGAGGGGGGCAGCAACAATTTATAAAAAAAAAACAATTTTTTGCAAAGCCCCTTTTCAAGAAAATGTACTGGCCTCCAAATTTTATTTCTATATCTGGTGTTAATCTACCTGACATATTGAACTGTATATATTGAATTTTATCAAAGTTTAAAGACAGACCATTAGTTGTGGACCAATTACTAATATATTTGGCAGAGAAATCTGGAGTACTTTTAATTCCTATAGTTGGTTGTGTCATCTGCAAATACAACAAATTTTGAGTTTTTCAGATGTAACACAGGGCATATCATCTAATATATTAAAAACAACAGTGGCACCAATATAGAACCCTGAAGTACTCAGCATGTGCTACAACCCCACTCAGATAACAGTGAATTAACATTGATTAATTAGGAATTAATCCAAAATCATGTTAATAAGCCAGACCTACAAGAATTGTCCTGTAGATGTGAAATTTAGTACACATATTCCTCGTGCAATATTATTTGAGAAAAAGTAAATAGAAACCCAGCAGATGTATAGAAATTAAGTAAAATTACTCAAAATGTGGGTATATACATGCAAGTAACTATGCAAGAAATACACACTGTTACCAGTTGATGTACATTCCAAATGTTCCATAGTCTTCATTCTTGAATGAAAAGGTGTTGCCCGCAATCATATCACACATAGTTAAGTAGTATTAGTATATTTTGAAGATTTATGAGTCTGTACAGTCGCCATTTTGCATTTCTTTATATACATTCTGCCTGAGATAGTAATGTGAGCAGTACAATGACATATCGCATGATATATAAATTTCTACTATGAAAGACAGCTTGGCTAATACTATAACAGATTGTTGACACAGTACAAGTTTGGAAATGTATTATGTCAAAATGCAGTCTGGACTAGAATGAAAAATAACGCACTTTGTTATAGCATAAGACTGTAGTAATTTAGTTTTTATTGATAACTTAGGATGCTACTAAAGTAGTCGCGCTTTCACATGTTCAATGTCCAGTCCCAGGTTCAAATCATGGTGTGGCCAGGAATTTTTAACAGTTGTGTTTGAACATATGAGCTATGCCATGACATTCCATGGGTCTGATTCCATATTAAACTGTAAGTACAAGAAGAAAGGAACTGGCCATACCACCTCTGACATATCGGTTTACTCGCGCCTCCTTCAGGGAGGTCCAACCGACTTTCTGATTGTGCACCAATCAGTTTAAGCTGCTACCAGTAGTTGTGGTTAGGTTGAAATTCAGCCTGGACTGGAATTAAAAATAATGCACTTTGTTGCAGCATTTTGCTCTAGTAATTTAGTTTGTATTAACAACTTACGTCCGTTTAACTTTGGCTACAATCTAATATGGGACAAGTCATAGCAGGAAGTTAGCTGCCATGTGATATGTCACAATATTGTTAACATTACTATCTCAGGCAGAATTTATACAGACAAATACAATATGGTGATTGTACACAGACTCATACATCTTCAATTTTATGCCTGACTACGTACGGTATAAATGTGGGCATCAGTTTTGCAGGGATTACTGCAGACTGCAATTCCGTGAGGAATTTTCATCATAATATTGTAAAATACTGTTGGACATACTCCCTGAAGTAGTTTTAGTGGTGTCATGCTGGAATATATCTCACGATTGACTACCACACTATTATGATGTCATTAGTCAGGGAGGAGGAATGTTTTCGTGGCGGAATCATGTTCTCCAGTAGATCCGTTTTTCATACAACAATGAAACTAAGAAATACTTTGAATAAACATCAACAGGAAACAACATGTATTTCTTGAGAAGTAACCCGGATTCATACAGCCACATTTTGACTGAATTTATTTTATTTCTACACATTTATCACTTCCTCCTACATTTTTCTTAAAGAACACTGCCTAAGGAAACTGTGTGCCAAATTTCAGACCAATAGGACTATTCTTGTAGGTTTTGACTCATTAACCTGTTATCAACAATTCTATCTATATCATTATACTTTTTGTATCGGAATTTCATGATCAACACGGTCAAATACCTTACATAAGTCGTGTAAATATGTCTTCCAGCGATCACTTTCTGTTCAGTGTTACAGAAGTTTTTCTGTGAGAACTGCCAGGATGTGTTTGACCCGGCTATAAAATACACAGTCTTAAATAACATCACTTAATGAAAGTGTGCACAAATTTTCAGATGAAAAGGATAATTTGACAACTCCGCAATTAGAACCACATCAGAAGAAAATTTAATTGTTATTATAATTTTCACGCATGTTCCTCAAATGATATGATTTAAGGGGAAAAAATTATTTTACAATCAAATATATACTAAATAAGTAAAATCGTACAAAATACATGCAGTTTCATACAAGTTATTATGTGAGAAATGTGTGTTATTACCTGTTTATGTTCCTAATAGTTGTTTCTCAGGATTTATTTTATTAAAAAAAAATGCATTCTGCATCCTTATGACATGTAGGGGAGAAGTTTTGGCACACAAACATTTCTAAATGTAGACCACTGAACGACGATAGTAGACATGTTGTACCATAGATTAATAGTTGAATTCTCTATGATGTTAATAATCTAATGCAGTTTACATTATAGCCAACCCCTCATAATGACATGTCAATGTTATCAGAGGTAGTGCTTGGGTTGAAATGCAGCCTAGACCACAATGACAAATGGCATATAATAGGTCTACAATATTAGCGGAGATTGAGATTAAGTTGAAATACAACCTGGATCCAAAACAAAACTAACGATGATTTTGTAGCTGGCTTTGTCATAAGAAGTTGGTTGCCATGCTAAATTATTAAAGTCGTAGACAGATCAACAATTAATCTATGGTGCAACATGTCTGCTACTGTCATTCAATGCTATACATCCAAAATTGTTTGTGTGCCAGTACTTCTTTCCTGCATGTGATATGGATGTGTAATGCAGTTTTTTCTCCAGAAATAAAGCCTGAGGGGGGTTACTGGAGATCGCGATTCCGCCAGGAGTTGTAATCATAATACTGCAGTGGTCAAACGCAAGCCACCACTATAAATTCTTCCCTAAGTACATTTAACGGTTTCATACTGGTCCAGGCTGTATTACAACCTAATTTGTGCTTGAAAATAATGGTCCAGGCTGTATTACAAAGGAATTACTGCTTGATAATAACAAATCTTGCGACTGACTACATCAGTATTCCAACGATATTACTATATGTTGTTGTAGCGGAATCGCGATCTCCAGTAGACCCGCCTGAGGAATAGCTATATGGAACATAATTTGGCAATAATACAAGTTTCTTGCATAATAACTTTTAAGGTATTGCCAATATTTGAAATCATTTTACTCATTTAGTATATTTTTGATGGTTATAACATAAAAATAAATCTTAGATCATATCGTTCAAGGAATGTGTCAGCAAATTTTCATAACAATAGTACAATTCTTTCTGAGGCGATTCGTATTATGGAACAGCTGATAATTCCTTCTCGAGTCTCACTCATTGTGTAGACATCCATACTTATTTTCTGAAAAACCTCCAACTCCTTACTACACTGCATGTGGAAATGTAAGTATAAGCATATGCATAGACTGACTCGCAATTTTGTGTAACGGGTGTCATCAGAAATGTAACATTCCCACAGCTTTCTACCTACATTAAAGCTGACCAAATTGATAATTTACACAAACAAAGATTTTTAAAATGTAGCTTCAATCCACAGCATAGCCACATCGATACAAAGATATTAATGTAAATTTTCACAAATTTCGGGAACATATTTAAAGTAGCAGTAATTTTGACAAACCGATTATTCACCTTATTGCTGTAGTAAAGAATTGAGTATCTTTAGAAAAAAAAGAGCAATAAAAATGGAGGATTCAACAGTTTAGAATTTTAAAAAAAATCGGGGCTACTGAAGATTGCGATTCCGCTAGAACATTCATTAATGACGTCATAATACTGCTGTAATCAGTCGCAAGACGTATTATTTTCATGCAGTAATTCCACTGTAATACAGCCTGGACCATTATCTTCATGTAGAAATGAGGTTTTTGGCCAGAATGACAACATTAAATGTAGTTTGAGGAGTATTTCTAGTGTTGTCCTGCGTTTGACTACTGCAGTATTATGAAGCCAATACCTCGTGGACTCGCAATCTCCAATAATCCCAAAATATCCATAAGAAACTTCGGTTTAATTCTATATCACCATACCACTACAACTTTCCGCCACACTGAATATAATGTTGAAAAAACTTTCCTCTAACATTTTCTGTACCAACCTGAACTGTTTGATTTTCAACCTAGAAGTAATGGTTAGGTTGGACGAGCAGAAATTTTTTTTATTTTGTAACAGAGAGAAGCTTTTTTTTATGGCTTTACGCCTCATCGACGTCGAGGTTGTTAAGGCGGGAAAGTACCGGGGTCAAGGAACACGAAAGGATTCGACCATGGTCTTTTGGAGGAAGCATCCCGGAATTAGCCTGGAGTGATTTATGGAAACTATAGAAAAACCAAATCTGGATGGCCAAACGCAGATTCGAACCTGTGTCCTCTCGAATGCTGTAGGGCTGAAATGCCAAGTACTCATTACAACAAAGGAATTAAACAGCATTTCAAGAGATTTGGATGGTAGTACAATCACTGGTACTCATCAAAGAAGTGTTGTTTTGGGCTGAAAACTGTTGCACACATTATCTCGTAATATGTTTCTATTACACCCATCAAGATAGTATATAATGCACCAACTTCACGCAAAATATAGTAATAAAAAAAACCTGCTGTTAACATTACACACTAAGTGATCAGATGACGCCATTTGTTATCATATGCGACTTCCAGCAATACTAATATTACGTGCAACAAAATGCATCAATGACCAACAATGATGAAAGCCAAACCAACTTAACTTTATTATAAAAACAAAATTTTATGTCCATTAAGCTACAAAAGGAAGCATCTGTCCATTTCGGTCCAGGCTACATTCCAACCTATCCACAGACGCCGTTAATGATTCTGCTTGTAAATGATGATAACTTAAATGTTTAATAAATCCATATTTCTAGCGAATTATATTTTAACAACAAGAACCAAACGCCATTTTGGTCAGGTTGCATTTCAACTATAAAAACTAAAATCCTTCAACCTAACGCTGAAAGAAGGATATTTCCGCATTATCAACCTAAACATAAGCTAAGTTGATATTTGCAACCTACTTCGATAAATGCCGTAGAATATTAAAATATCAAACACAACATGCTGGATATGATACTTGACAATGTAATACCTATTATCGTCGCATTTGTGTACATAAATGAGGCAACAAACGTCCCCTTACGGTTCAAAGTTGTTTTGTTTTAGTGTGTAATTTTTTAACTTTTTACATATTTATAATTCATAGCAACATATTCGCAAGTAATATCGTTCAAAGAACGTGTGGATTATCATTATAATTCGCTATAAGGCTTCTCCCAGTCGCTTGCGGTATAGAGCTACCGCACCTTTCGAGTGAAGTTTGTGAGGTATCTGTATATTTTACAGCTCTAGGAGCAACATATTAAATAGTATTACCAAACGAACACGCGCAACATTTTTCAGACCAGAACTACAATTCCTTGATGAGTCCCAGTGATTGCACTAGAACCGAGATTTGAATCAATTTAGTAGTTTTTAGCATACCGGTATCCCGATCTACAATAAAACAGAAACTTCAATTTATCTCCCAGAAAATGAATGGATCCCATACAATAAATAGTAAGAGTTGTAATATTTACATCTGATGGAACTTTTTCTTCCATATACTATTGCTGTTCCAATAAGACTACAAAACTGTTTACAGGTACTTGCAAAATTGCACACATCATTTGCAGACAACAATTCAATAATTTTTTCAACTATCTCATCCGGCAAATTTGTTATTGCAGTCATCATCGAGATTACACACACGCGCACAATGAATTATACAGTTCAATAGCAGAAACAATACAATTGTACAATGGTTAAATAGTGACGAAAATTCATAAACACTGCAAACCAGAGACAACAAACATTATCATAGATCTTCAACGAAACTCAGAGACAACTTAAACCACTTTTCAATTCAGTACTGCCAACGCTAAAAGACGAAAAGTCACTAGGCACCAGACAAAATTCCGCTAAATACCGCGACGGGCTATCGAAATTCGGCTACACGTAAATAATTATTACAAAGAATATCAATAAAACCTACCTATCATGATGAATTCCATTGTCAAACATAAGGAGTTCGCATGGAGTGATCTGAGAAAACCATGGAAAACCCAGATCAGGATGTCCGAAGTGATTTATCGAGAGCTACTCCTGTCGGATTTTAAGTTAACTCGCCGGTAAATCCTTTCTATTTAGTCCCTAATCACTCGTGGGAAAAAATAAGTACAGAAATGAATTAGTTCTGGCCGTGATTTCTTTTATCATATTTTCGCGGTCATTCCTAGATATGAATGTTACTGAAAGTAATATTTGTTTGCTGTCATTCCGAAATACGTCAGTCGTGAATTTTTCAATTAGCTTCTGTCGAGAACAACGCCTTCGGTGATCCAGATCTTCCCAACCTAACTCCTTCACTTACGCTTCCCCTCCAACTACATATATCTGTAACGAATTGGGCGGCTCTTCTTTGGACATTCTCTAATACCCGAATTAACCCCTTTGATGGGGACCCCACACAGAACAACAATATTTTAGGTCAGGATGCACTAGTGACTTGTATGCAATAAAATTAACTTCCGGAGTGAATTGTTTTAAATTACGACCTACAAATCGGAGCATACGATTTGCTTTCACAATTACATTCTCGATATGCTCATTCCAAGACAAATTATTACGAATTGTTACCTCTAGGTATTTAGCGGAATTTACCATTCTAAGGACAGTACCATTAATTGTATATTCAGAGCTAAACGGCGTCAGTTTTTACTTACAAGCATGACTTGGCACTCTTTAGCGTTTAACTCCAACTTCCAGTCTTTACACCACGCTATTATTTTCATAACATCGTCTTGTAATAAAGCGCAGTCGTCCTGGATTTTGGTTTCACAATAAACAAGTAGCATCTTCGGCAAATAATCTTTTAATCCTCCTTATTATGTCACACAAATCATTAATGTATATGAGAAACAACTGAGGCCCTATCCAGCTTCCCTGGGGATGAACGCTCACAGTCGAGAACTACACACTGTGTTCTGCCCTTCAAAAATTCGGCAACCTAATCGTATTATTGTCTATGTCGTAACCACAAAGTTTCCTCAGTAAAATTTTGTGAGGCACAGTGTTGAAAGATTTTTTAAAATCTAATACAACTAAATCAACCTGGGATTCCTGATCTGTAATACGCCACAAGACGTGAATTAAAAGTGCAGTTTGTGTTTCCAGCATCAACCTTTTCTGAATCCATGATGATTTGGGTTTAAAAGCTCAAGTTCATCTAAAAATTGTATGACATTTGAATAGATGATTTGTTCTAAAATTCTGAAAAATATCGAGGTTAAAGAGAGCCGCCTATAATTTTGAGGATCATTAACATTACCATTTTTAAATACTGGACTTACCATGGTGGTCTTGTATTCAGCTGGTATTTTCCTTGATCCAAGGAGGAGGTATATAATTTCATCAAATGCGGCGCAGTTTGCTTTGTGTAACCAGAGTAGAATCTTGTAGGAATACCGTCTGATACGGGAGCCTTATTGGTTTTTACAGTCATAAGCAGTTTAGTTATTCCCTCGATATCAAGAACGAGATCATTCATTATTTTGTTGGCACGATTGTTAAATATCGGAATCTCCTCCGAGTTTTCTGTCGTGAAAGCTTTTTTAAAATATATTATTCAACACTTCTGCTTTCTCTACGCTAGTTCCTGATAATTCCCCATTTTCCTTAATCAGTGACGGCATAACTTAACGAGAGCCTCTTATTACTTTGACATACGATCAGAACTTTTTTGAATTAGTAATCAGACGTTTGGCTAATTTCCTGACTTGGAATTCTTCAAAAGCATCACGCATTGCCTTACGCACTTCCGCTCGCAACTGGACTAAATTTGCGCTATTAGATGAGATCCCCGATTTCTTCATCGTGGCATGTAAGCGCCTTTTCCTTCCGAGCCAACGTTTCACTTCCCTATTGAACACAGAAATGTCTTACTAACCTTGATAAACTTCTTAGTGTATAGGAACCAAAATTTAATGTTATTATTATTACTATTATTTTTGTTTAGCCTCGTCATATGATTGCCAAAGTGGGTTGATTTAGGTCATACCTTTGGCGCCAGTGAGTACAATCAAATACGCTGATGCATTCACAAAATAATGGATCATAATGAAAGGTGATCAATGTAACCGTATTAGTAATTAAAAACCCACAAATTAAGAAATGAAATTCCAATCATCTTTATTTTCTTTTTAAAGCATGTTTACGTGAAATGCTTTTATTTGACTAATGTAAAAATTAATGAAACAAGAAAGCAAATATTTAATGTTGAAACTGCTAACCGAATAATTCAAAGTAAATCAAATACACTCTCAGCAATTCATAATTGCTGCTCATTGGATCGCATGAATAATCCCATAGGCGTTACTAGGTTTTGCAAACTGGATTCTGGTTATAATTGAGGTGTGAACTGGGCTCTTTTACCGTGGGTTGGAGGTTGTTGGAAGAGGCGTAATGCAAGGGTTGTTGACAATTATGCATAGATGCAAACCTGGACTGCAACAGCTGTCGAGTCGAGCAACCACTGAGAATTAACTGCTCGGTGTGGCGACGCGTGTGGGAGGCGTCTGCACAACCCTAAAAACACATCTTGCTCCAGTACCCCAGTCCTTCATCGGACGACCGGTAATAAATTCAACACACCACTCACAACATGCCTGCAGCACTCTGATTTTAGCGCAACACAAGGTTCCCCTTCTGTCTTCCCTAGGGACAACATCGTTTTAGCCGTCAGGCTCGCTGATGCCTCTGCTCCACTGGACCCTTTTTTTGTGTCTGTGGTGAGCATCTGGTGATCTCGTTCCCCTCCTGTCTACGACTGCTCCTTTCTACAACACAGGCAGTTTTCGTTTAACGTTGCTAAACATCAGCTTTTATCTTTTGTCGAACCAGATGTAACATTACATTTCGCCCCACTGCTGTCAGGTAAAAATGCTTGGAACTGTCTATTCAATTCACCCACCTACACTTTCACTGATTCACTGCACTTTGTTGTTACTCATTGATCAGCTGTTCCTTGACTATTTCAATTCCGTATCCAACTCCCCATATATGAATTGCTAAGTGTTATATTTTACATCATATTAGAATGTTCCGATAAACGTATTTATGCATCCTCACACGATTGCATTAATGTTCCCTTTCATTATGTTGGATTTAAATAAGATTTAGAATAATACAAAAAATCTCTTAACTAATAGCTAGTTGGTAGTCCATGGCTGCAACCCATCCTTTGATGTTACCCAATGCATTGGTCGGCATTTCCGATGATTTGTACCAACAGTCACATACTCATGTACACCAAACTCACACACATACATATAATTTATCAACAAAAATCTTCTAATCAACTAATCATCTAATCAACAAAATTCTACTACCTAACTTGCTCGTGATTATTCACAATTTTATCAAACTACTAAAAGTAACCCTTTATGCCATTCTATAATCGTTATTTCTAAAATCTAGGATTATATCTATGATGAATTTTACATTAAATTGTTTCTGATCTTACACAATAAACAGGCTTCGAAACTCTCGTTCACAGTATCCACTTATTACTCCCTTTGATAATTTATCTAGCCAGCCACTATTTTCTCTGTGTTTATTGATTTAGACTTGACCCAACTTGCCCGACTTACGGATTCCCTCGGAACTGCTGCTCATGATGTGAGTTACACTCCTTATGTCAAATGTTGGCTGCCACTTTTTGTTGTCACACTTTCCTTTTTAAGTTTATCTGAAGTCTTCCGAAGTTTCAAAAGCAATGTATTATAATATCGTCTAGTCTCGACTTCCTCTCCACAAGTTATGTGTTAGGGTTTTTATCATAGTTACCACCGTAGTACGCAGATTAATTTTTACTTCCCTATTGAACTTCGTTTGTTCCGCAGGGGCAAATAATAGACACGCTAAATTCGGGTAGTCACCACGGTCAATAAGGAGTAAATCAATTGCTTGTATGCAATAAAACTTTAACCACGTGTCCTCAGGATTTAACATTTATTTGCCGGAGATGACACACGATTCACTCTTCCCGGTCCTATCAAACGTATTTGCCTTATCTCAATATATTTTTTTCGCACTCCCATAACAATAAATTCGTGAGTTATTTTGTGCATGATACATAAATTTTGTTTTACTACCGTGGATTCTCCTTCTGACATTAAATTCTTTTGATGGTGGAAGCCACATCTCGTTTTTAATAATAAGTAGTTTGTTGTTCATAATTTTTTTATTACTACTATTTTCCTCCGCACATCTCACTCGTTTGTTGGCTTGTACGTCCTGTAAATATCGGTGGCTCGAACAGGTCTCTCTCATAACAAAATCAGTTTTGAATTATACCTTATGATTAATTAATATCCTACACTTTGACTATTAGCTATAACTATATTCTATGACTAATTTTCCAATTTTATTTATATTAAATATTAGGCCTACACTTTACTCAGCGTTGTCCACTCTAATCACAGTTTTATAATTATAAAGCTCTGATATTCTTCCCGTTTTCTCCGCCTGAATCCCTCTCAAATCGTGGAGACACGATTTTTCAAATCTTTTAGACCGATCGGTATTTTCTGAGACTTCTTGCGTTATGCGGTCCCCATTGTTTAACTCCGTTCGTTAACAAATAGGCGTTCGGTGCTACCATCTTCGAAATTTCAAATGGGCCCTTATGTAGATGAAAAAACTTGGGAATAAGCTTTCTCTGAGCGTCAGGTACACGTACGTTTCTCAGCAATACTTTCTCCCCTACTTCATAAGTACTTGTCCCTTTGCGGTCCTCCCGTTCTTTTCTCCTCCTAGCCTTTTCCATGAGGAATTCTTTTACTTCTTCCGCTTGAGTCCCTGATCGGATTATCCACTGGGTATCTTACGATCTCTTCAGACAGTGTCACCAAAGGTTTCTTCAAATGTAGTTCCGATGGCACATGTCCCGCACTACAGTGAACTACTTCATTAAAATATTTTTCAAACTTGTCTATATATTTTACCCACGACTTGTGATGGTCTCCTACCAGGAGTCTGAAATACACGCCTAGCTGACGCATATAACGTTCTTCGATATTTGTTTCTCGTGAACTTGTAGAAGACATCATCACTTGAATCCCGGCTCGTTCAACGTTTTGCTCCACTTCGGACTTGTAAAAACACTTCTGTGGTCCGATAAAATCCGGACGTCCGGTTTCTCATATGCGGGATTATACTTGTTAAGCGCGATATTCAATGAATTTTTAGTGCTAATTCATGACACTGGGTTTAGATTCACGTATTTACTGAATGCATCCATCATTAAAAGTATGTGAAGCCACCCAAACCTTCCTTTCTGCAATGGTCCAAAATGATCAATGCATACCAATTGATTCACTCTCTCCACTGTTATGAAGTTGCATTCTCCCGCAGTGCGTCTATTTACATGTTCGATACGCTGGCACATATCACAGTTACTTGCACACTTTGCGGCTTCCCTCCTAAGAGAATTTCCGATCAATTGATGCTCGCCTGTCCTGTATAGTCTTTCTGCCCCTATATGCCCATGATATTCATGGTAGAATTTCATCGCTTTTAGAATCATAACCTTAGGCAACCATATTTTCCAACTTCAACTACATTGATCTTACGGAAACACACTTCATCAACGATTGTACATAAGATTACTATGTTTAATGTTGTCGTATCCTCTCCTCCTATCCCTCTCGTTCTACGAATTCCCGTACTTTTCCAATTTTCATATCTGCTATCTGTGTTGCAATCAATTCTGATTTAAGTTCTTTTGTAATAATACTGTGATCGTTTTTTACGGCCACCATCAGAACGTCACATGGATGCGGCAACGTCTCTTCGCATGTATCTTTTCCTACTGCGTTGCGACTTAACCAGTTCGCAATGACATTTTCAGTTCCTTTACAAAATTCTATTCTTAAGTCAGATTGTTGTATGAACATCGCCCATCTGGCTATTCGATTACTAACAATTCCAGAGAAATATTAAAGCCTCATGGTCAGTCCTCAAGTATGTCACTGCTTCTAATAGGTATGGTTTAAACTTTGTTACTGCGAAATAGATAGATAACATCTCTAACTCGCTTGCATAATACCTTCTTTCAGCATCTTTCAAAGTCCGACTCGTTGTTGCTACTATTCTGAAATTTCCCTCTGCATCTCGTTGCTGTAAGCATTATGCGATCCACATGAGGCTTGAGTCGCAATATAAGTAGAATGTTTCAGAAAAATTAGGATTTTCCAAGTACACATTCTTCAAGAAGGCACCCTTAATGTCCTTGAATGCATTATCTTGATCCAGTGTCCATTCCCAACGTCTTTCCTTCTTCAGTAAATTGTAAAGCGGTTACAACCATGCTGCGAAATTTGGTATATTTGTCCGATAATACGTACAAACTCCGAGAAATTTTTACGCAAGTCCTTTACTTTCTTCGGCGCGGAGAAATCTACTACTCACACACTTTTTCTCGCGATGGTCCGAAACCGTCAGGACCAATCGAGTAACCCAGATACTGCAACTCATGTGCACATAGCGTGGCTTTGTCTGGTAGCAGCTTTACATTGTTTTCATTTAATATACTGAATACTTGTTGCAAATGTTTGACATGTTGCTCGAATGTTTCCTCAATTATCAGCAGGTCATCTACATAAAACAGACAAAATTCTTTGATTTCAGGCGGCATGATTTTATTCATCGTCCTGATAAATGCAGAAGCCGAGTCTTTCAGCCCAAATGGTACTCGATTGTAACACAGCTGCCTTTCCTCAAAGATGAATGCAGTATATGGCCGACATTCAGGGTCGACTTCATCCTGGTTAAATCCGGCGGTTATGTCCAGCGGGCTTGGGACTGCGTCAATAGGTCGGGCATGATCTCGGTCCGTTCTCCATCAGCTTCTAGGCGTGCATTAAGAGCTCTCGCGGCTAGGCAGATTCTTAATGTGCCGTCCCGTTTTAAAACAGTCATCAGTGGACTTACGTGCTTGGAAGCGCAGGGTGAAATAATTCCTTGGCACTCTAGCGCTTCAATTGCTGCAGCTCTTTACTTCTGTGGGATAGGATAAACATGTGCCTTGAGTGCCGATTTATCATTTATACGAAACTTATGGCTTACACCCTTGATTTTTCCTGGTAGAAAAGAGAATATGACAAGTTTTCCGCAATCATCTGCTGCAATCTGTTCGTGTTGCATCTAGATTTTTATTGTGTTTTATTCCAGCGTGAAATCTCCATGTTTTCATCTGTGAGCACTGCGCAGGTAAACACGGATGTCCTTGGATCAGCCTCTTACAGGTAGTCAGGTGCTCCGACGATTGCTTAGAAATTCAGCGCGATTTGGATGCTATTTTCGATTTGTGCCGTAAATGGCAGCAAAAAGTGCAAGGCAATGCGGATAAGTAACAAGAAGAATCAGTTTGTTCACGAGTACAAAATAAACAATTCAGCTGTTAACACGGTTGATTCTGTGAAGTATCTGGGGGTGATAGTACAAAGCAACATGAAATGGGACATGCACATAACTTCCGTCGTAGGCAAGGCTAATTCTAAATTACGATTCATAGGTCGTATTTTGAGGAATTTTAATGCTCATACAAAGGATATAGAGTATAAAACACTAGTGCGTCCGCATCTGGATTACTGTTGTGGGGTTTGGGATACGTATCGCAAGGTTCTGATTGACTCAGTGGAGAGGGTTCAGAGGAGAGTCTCTAGATTCGTGACTTGTTGTTACAGCCCATATGAAAGCGTCACAGAATTGATACATAGATTGGGCTGGGTTAGTTTGGAAGACAGACGACGTAGCTTGCGTTCGAATATATTGGATTATATGCGAAAAAATTTAAATTTCGAGTGCAATGAAATACTTCTTCCGCCAACCTATTTAGGTCGCAATGACCGGAGGGATAAGATTAGAGAAATAAGATGCCGTACTGATGCTTTTATGTATTCCTTCTTCCCTCGCGCTATTCGGGATTGGAATGGGCGGGTTTAGGATTGGTGCTTAGCACCTTCTGCCACCCACAATGTTTGTGATTTGCAGAGTATGGATGTAGATGTAGATTGTGTTCACAGCCAAACCGGTAACAGCACCCTTACCTAGGGTCGTTCTGTTGTTTGTGCACCATGAAACAGATTCCTATACAAGGTTCTTGACCGTATGGCTTCTCCAGTCTAATACAACCTGTTTTTTTTTTTTTTTACATTATGTCTCCTCCAATAATCATGTCCAACGACAGCCCGTTTATGATTAATACGATAATGTTGACAGGACACCCCGAAATCATCGTTGGCAGCTGTACTCTTGTATTTAATTGTCTCTCACGGCTCCAAATGCTGCCCTGATAAAAATGGCTGGTACTGACATTAAATCCAACTGATTTCCTTTTGCTTGTAGCTAGAAAATGAGCTGCGCTGAAATTCCAGTTATTTCTGATCCGGAGTCCAGGGTACCCCATACGCTATGCCATAAACCTTGAATTTTTTGGGCGGGACCTTGCTTCTATCCACTCACAATTACAGCATTCTACTTCGTCGTCAGTCATATCTTCCGCACCATATTTCCTCCATCATTTCAAGTCGTCCTTTTCACTTATTTTTCTCTCCGTCCTGATGTCCCCCGCTGAACTTCATTGTGACGAATTTATTTGACCCTTGCCATCGTCTTGCCGAACCTGAGAAGGTTCCCCTCGTACTTCCACTGTTTTTTCATCATTGTGTACTTGTCGAATTTCGTTCATATTTTGTGCCCACTCCTGCGTTCTCTGACCCTCCTGAAAATTTCATTTCTGGCCCGCTCCTTGTCCACCTTGGAGTTGCTGATTATGGTGCGAAGACTGATTCTAGTTTCGCTACCATCTTCTTTTGTTATTCCCTCCGTTTCCTTGTTTGTGATATTGGCCATTCTTTTCGTCTCTTGGTCTTTGTTCCCGTTCGTAGTACATGCTGATTTGATCCAAATTTCCTAGCGTCTCTAAGAAGTGTCGCATTGTTGTTATCATTGTTGGGTTGATGTGGCAACTAATTTCTGGTTTGAAATGGGTGCTTACGGCTGTAATCAACTCTCCCACTTCCCATAGGATAGTCTAAATGCTCTGCTAACATCGCCAGCTTGGAAGCGTAGGATCGCATTGACTCCCCGTCCCCCGGATCGTATTTCCCTCCATAAATTTCCACCCGATGTTGCGTCTGTGTCACTTCTGACCAGTACATATTCAAAAATAGGTTGTTAAATTCGTCATATAACATTTTCGATCCATTATAAATACTGAACCAAAAACTCTCTTCAGAATCTAACACCAGTAATTTCAAATTATTTGGTTTGTTTTTTATGTGGAAATATTCTTCCAGTTGTTGGAGGAATACCTTCGGATTGATCCATCTCATCACACCAAAAAGTGGTAGCTGCAACTCCACTTGTCCCCGAATTACAATTTCTTGCCTGGTTACATATAACCATTATTTTGAATATTTTTCAAAGTAGAAATCTTTTCTTCTAACTCCGTCCGTGCTTCGTTAAAATTTTCTTGCAGTTTACGTTGCGTTTGTTGTATTGTCACGTTCTCGGCCCGGAATTGCGCAATAGATGAACTGGCAATATCAATTCCTTCCCTTACTTTCATGACTTCACGTTCAGCATTCTTTTCCAATTCATTGACTCGCTTTGTCAATGTCTGATGTTCGTTCGTCTCTACAAGTTTCCTACAAATCTCACGCTCTACCTTTGTAATTCGCCCATAACATTTCACCTGGCCTTCTTCGAGAATGATAGTTTCATTAACCAGTTGGTTATTTGTGTCCTGGATCATCAAGTTTCTGGTCGGTTTCCGAACAAAAACTGGCAATCCTGTTCTCGATCCGTTGAATGAAACTGTCTTGTTTCGCTTCAAGCGAATCAATTTTTTTCGTTCATATTTTTGAATTGAGAGTTTACAACAATTAGTTCGCTTAGCACAGATTTCATCTGCTCATTCATTTTTCGTAGCAAAGCAAACACCGAAGCTTGAGAAAATGCTTCACACTCGGTATCTGGTGGGTTATGTGAACTGTCATCTTCTACAGCATCCGTTACGCTATTGCTTGTGTGAACAGTTTGATTCATAATAGTTACCTCAAGACAGACCACCTCCGATTTACAGAACCGGTTGGAATCAATGGATTTTCTACGTAATTGTTTTGTAATACCGCGTCATTCGCCATGTTATCAATATTATTACTCCCATCCATTACTGTGCTAATATTTATTACCCCCACTTGCTTACCACAGCGTAGTTTCAAATATGAAACTCATATAAAATATAACAGATACTTTTAAAATCAATGAACAAACTGTTAACGACAAATCCCAGTGAATGTCTAAATTTCAATAGCAATGCAATAATGCAACGCCACACAGACACAAACAACGTCGGATGCAAGAAATGTTATTCAACCTTGAAACAACAAACTTAATGAAAAATGTCAGCTTCATTTGGAATAACTGTATCTGAAATTACATTCATTTAATGATATACTGTATTACTCTAGACTTCAGCAATTCTCCATCCATCGTACAGAATCTGAAATACATGCATACACAAAACTACATCAAAGAATAAACCCAACAGTATTCACCATGAATCCAGTTGTAAGCTAAATTATTCGCGCTAAACATCCTCCCACGTTCTGGTCGCCATTATGTATAGTACCCGCCGTTTTATGTTATTATTATTATTACTATTATTTTTGTTTTGCCTCGTCATACGATTGTTAAATATCGGAATCTCCTCCAAGTTTTCTGTCGTGAAAGCTTTTTTAAATATATTATTCAACACTTCTGCTTTCTCTACACTAGTTCCTGATAATTCCCCATTTTCATTAATCAGTGACGGCATAACTTAACGAGAGCCTCTTATTACTTTGACATACGATCAGAACTTTTTTGGATTAGTAATCAGACGTTTGGCTAATTTCCTGACTTGGAATTCTTCAAAAGCATCACGCATTGCCTTACGCACTTCCGCTCGCAACTAAACTAAATTTGCGCGATTAGATGAGTTCCCCGATTTCTTCACCGTGACATGTAAGCGCCTTTTCCTCCCGAGCAAACGTTTCACTTCCCTATTGAACTACGGAAATGTCTTACTAACCTTAATAAACTTCTTAATGTATAGAAACCACAATTTATTATTATTATTTTTATTATTACTATCATTTTTGTTTTGCCTAGTCATATGATTGCTAAACTGATAATTGGGTTGATTTAGGTTATACCCTTGGCGCCAGTGAGTTCAATCAAATACCCTGATGCATTCACAAAATAATGGATCATAATGAAAGGTGATCAGTGTAACCGTATTATTAATTAAAAACCCACAAATTAAGAAATGAAATTCCAATCATCTTTATTTTCTTTTTAAAGCATGTTTACGTGAAATGCTTTTATTTGACTAATGTAAAAATTAATGAAACAAGAAAGCAAATATTTAATGTTGAAACCGGTAACTGAATAATTCAAAGTAAATCAAATACACTCTCAGTAATTCATAATTGCTGCTCATTGGATCGCATGAATAATCCCATAGGCGTTACTGGGTTTTGAAAACTGGATTCTGGTTATAACTGAGGTGTGAACTGGGCTCCTTTTCCGTGGGTTGTAGGTTATTGGAAGAGGCGAGATGCAAGGATTGTTGACCATAATGCAGAGATGTCCTGGATTGGAACAGCTGTCGAGTCGAACACCCACTATGCCTTAACTGCTCGGTGTTGCGTCGCGTAGGGGAGGCACCTGCACCCACGATCAATATAATATGTCCCTGAAATTTTTTATAAATGTTAGTAAGTGACTCTCTGAATAATTCCACGTTAGCCAAATGTGAATCCGGATGTCGATAAAATGACCCGATTATGAACTTTAAATTTTTATCAATTTTTACCTTGACCCATATTAATTCACAAAAATTTACCGTTTCAGTTACGTCAGAGCAATTAACAGTTTTGTTAACGGCCACGACCACACCCCCGCCCATTGAGACAGTTCTGTCTAAGTGAAACACATTGAAATGAGGCCCAAATACTTCGCTAGATTCAACTTCTGGCGTCAACCAGCTCTCGGCTCCTAGTATGTTATTTGTGGAGTCTAAATTCGCATTTTTCATATTAGTATTTAGACGGGAAACTGGTGAAGGATTTGGGGCTGTAATATTCAATTTATTTTCGCCATCACTACCAGAACTAAGATGTAGATTATCGGATGCTGTCGTAGTATTAGTTGGCACCAGTTGTTACCGCTGACGGCGATATTTTTATGGTACGAATGAATATTTAACAAGATAAGTCGGAATTCATTAATTGGTTAAATCACGTAAGTGAAGAAGAAAGACCGTATTGAAGGTTAAATAATTTCACTTTTTTGAAATTATACAATATTTATTAATCATTTCAGGCAAAAGCAAAATAACAGTGTAACTACAGTTTACAGTCAGTCGTCATCAGGCAAGACAATGCTTTCTGTTTCACTTTCTTTAAACTGATAAATATACTTACCAAATTTCTTGAGATGATCATTGGTATTTGGATAGGTCAAAAAACTGTTTTTAGTTTGCAATTTCGCTCCTAGCAGATCGCTAAGGTTTGAAGTTTTAAGTTGTTCCTTTTCTTGGTCTTTATATCACCCATCATGGAGAAAACCCTTTCTACTTCTGCATTTCCATGCGGTAACACTAACAACAATTTTCCTAACATGCAGATGTTTGAAATAACATAATCTCCTTCAAAATTTTACTTTTACTTAACTCACACCAAAAACCAACAACCCATTGCCACTGCCCGGGCGGATAATGAGCGGATTCTTGGTTGAGGAGCTCCTCCTGCCATTCATTGTGCCCACCATTGATCGGCGGGCCCTTGGAAACATTTTTCCCGCTTATCCCCCCCCCCCCCAACCACTAAAGCCGGCCCGGTCTGCAGGGAGTAGCACATGTGGATCAAACATGTTCAATTTATCTAAGTTTTCCTCACTACTGAAGTGAAATGGTTTCACAAATTTCGCAGACAAAATCCCAAAAAAATAACCTGCTTTCAAGATAGAGATCTTCCCTTCCCGTTATCAAACATGCCACTGAACTGACTGAATGTAAGTAAGAGATGATTGAAGAAGGGAAGGTACGCTTTGATATAAGGATTTTGAAGATCTGAAAAAAATCATGTTACCCACGGGATATTTGTCCTCAACAAACAATTCAACGAGTACATTCCATTGTTGTGGAATACGATCAACACAGTTTGACAAAGCTAGCCATCTTGTCTTACACGAACTTAAAAGTTTTAATTCAGAAGCATGCATAAACTTTTGAATTCCACCAATTTGCTTTGTCGTTTTGGATAACGGGAAAAATAGTTATAAATGTTATGTGACAATGATTCAGCATAAGCAGAAATTTCATTTGGAACAAGATGTGCCGAGTGACATATGCAGTGGTTTAAAAAGATTCTGGATTGTCATTTACGAGGTAGATTCTGAATGATTTATTTTTACCAAACATAACACTGGCATTGTCAGAACAGAACCCTACTAAATTGTGAACATGTTTTTCAAAATTAGTCAAGCAACTAGAGAAAAGTCTGTAAAGCCCTTTAGCATGGGAATCAAATCAACATGTTGGGTCTTAAATTCGTCATGGTGTATGTACCTTGCTAAAATGCACAACAACCTAGTATTACTGACATCAGTAGACCTACTCTCATCTATAAGGACCGATAAAGTATTGTCTTTAAGTTCTTTAGTTACATCGTCCTTGATTTTTGATGATAGAAGATTTCAAATAATACCTGTATACTTTGTGCGACTTTGTTGAACATTTTTCGCTATAGCTGAATCCTTAAAATTTAGCTTTGCAACTTTAACTATATGACTGACTGCACTGAAACTAAGATTATGAGCAACAATTAACAAATTAAATATTATGTCTGTTACCATAGCTTCGGTTTAGTCTTTGATTTGAAAATCTGAAACAAAAAAGGAAAGAAAAGCACTAGACTTTTATATGTAGTTCAAATAACTGAAATAAATAATCTCGGCAAATTATGAGAAGTCCTGGTGTGCTAGATCGAATCCCTTTTCACGTTTTTTTTTTTTTTTTTTTTTTTTTTAAATTACACATCAGCAGACACCGGGATTCAAACAGCGGCCGTCGGAGAGAGAGGCCTCCGGCTAACTCATTAATCCCTAAGCTCTACGTGGTACAAATAAAAATCCTAGTTTAACTACCTGAGAAATCTGTTTTTTGTTGTCGATGACTTTCGCGTTCTTAAGGGTCTTTGACTTTCACTGTGCTTTAACAAATCAATTCTTTTCGCGCCCAAAACAACTCTGCAAGCTTTACACCTCGCTTTTGAATTGTCCTCTTTCACTGGTTTTATCCACTTTGAAAAAATATCTTCAATCAACCACTTTTCTGAAAATAATTTTTTTTTTATCTCCTTAACGTCTCTCTAACAGCGAGGTCTTTAGAGACGGGAAAGGATGGGCGGCAAGGAATGGGAAGGAATTCGGTCATGGCCTTTTCTGGCATATTCTTGGATATAGAAAAACCCGATTCTTCCGTATCACTCATCACGCGTCACATGTGAGTTACAACACTTAATAGCAGACTCGCACTGAGGGCTGAGGCAAACTTGTGCTTCAACAAACTGATGAGCAAGCATATTACATGAAAAGCGGAGAAATACACTTGTGGGGATTCACAACCATTCTACTTGCAATGATTGGTTATTCGATTTTTTAAGAGTGGGTAATAATTTAGTTTGGCCTATTTAGATGAAGAAACTATTAACAAAATGAATGTTGATCCTTTAGAAATTCATTTTCGAAAATTATGGAAAAATGTTGCTATGTTTTCGCTAAATTGCACTTTTCGCCGCTTTGTCTCCCTAGGAATAAAATACCGCTGCGCGTAGCGGAATTTCGATACGGTGGGAAGCACTGACTGCAGCAGTGATGCAATAGTAATCCAGCTTACTATCACTTATCTTCAAAGAAATGTTTTTCTTTCTGATATGAAGATGGATTTTGTATTAAAGTGATATAAAGTTCCAAGTATATTTAGTTTAACTAAGTTTCGGTGAAGCGATACGCTATGGTGACCCTACACACTACCGAATGTGAGGCCAGAGCGTTAGCCGCTCAACCACCACGCTCGGTACTTGAGGAATTGCCCGGGGAAACACAACAGGTACCCTCTTTATTTGAGGTGCGACACCGTGGCTTTGCTCACCCCTTCCTCGTTTAAATTCTTATGTTCAACCCTCATTCAATATCAAAACCTATTACTCTTACCAAGATAATTGCCCCAAAATCTAGGTAGAGATGAATTCGTTACGAATATATGCTGCAGGTATTGTAAAGCAACTGGAACGCCTGGAGTGGGGGAAAGTGCCGAGACTCGATGATAGCCCAGTAAGTGTGTTTTCAGAACATGCGACGAAAATCGAACCATTTCTGTCTGATATATACCGTAAATCCTTACAAGCGAAAAGGATTCCTTCTGACTATAAAACTGCACAAACAGACCCAATTTTAAAGAAAGGAGATGAACAGATCCTAGTAACTACCGACTAGTATCTGTAACATCTGTTTGCAGTAGAGTTCTGGAGCATGTTAAAAGCCCGGACTTTATGAATGTTTAGACGAATACGATTTGGGTACATCAAATCAACTTGGATTTTGGAAGCACAAATCGTGTGACACACAGCTGACCCCACTTTCACATAACTTAACGAAAGCTATTGCAGCCGAATCTCAAGTTGATGTAATATTTTTGGATTTTCAGAAACCTTGCGACTCTCTGCAACACAACCAACTTTCAGCGAAGATTCAAGAATACAATATATTGGAAAAGATTTGTGAATGGGTACGAGATTTTATGATTGGTCGGTTGCGGTAAGTCATCGTTGGTGGATACGCCCCAGCTAATTTGGATGTTATATCAAGTGTCCGTCAAGGAAGTACAATGGTACCACTTCTTTTCTTAATTTTTATAAATTATCTTGGACACAAAGTTAATAACTGTTTGAGATAGTTCGCTGATGATGCAGTCGTCTACAGGGAAGTAAGGAATTTGGCCCATTGGTTAGAAATTTAGTGCGAGCTCGATGTTACTTCGGCATGGGGCGACTAAAGGAAACTAACACTAAATTGTAAAACGTACAAAGCAGTGTGTATAACAGAAAGAATCCGTTTGTTCAGGAGTACAAGGTAAACAGGTCAGTTATTGACATGACTGATTCCTTGAAATATTTGGGTGTAACAGCATGTAACGTTCTGACCTCATTACCTGATTTGAAATTATAATTTATGTTATTATTTTATTGAATTATCGTGAAAGGTAGAACTTGCGTGAATACTTTATATGATAAATCACGAATAGTTTTATTTCAATTACTGACATGACATATACAACAAGATTAGTTAAAATTAATCAGTTGTCCTTCTGCGGACGCCAGGGTATTTTATATAAAATACACAAAATTAAACAGTAAACAAATTCAACATTTTGACTGTTCACTTCTGAGAGAAATGTTTGCTCCGGGCTATGAGAGTTCTTATCTGCATGGTCGTAACTGGGCAATGCTATGAACTTGAAAGTCTAGCTAGCACAGTGTTCTTCATTGGTGATGTATAATTACCGAGTTTACATGTCTGCCGCCACACATTGGATGGCGGTCTGTTCTGCTATGGACCAGTGTAGCACAGTTCCTCAGATGTCGTCCTTTGCCTGAGCAAATTTGCTCAAACAAAATAGCGGGTGTCCGGATCCAGGCAGCAGCAACAGTCCCACTAGCGAATAGACAGTGCAGAAGTCACATCGACCGAACGTGCTTGCCGGCCGGCACCGAATGTCCCTCAGTGCCACGTGAAAAACAGAAATTCCCGTCCCTCACTTTGTATATCTACCTGGATAGTACAATACTCTACTCTGTCAGGGACACACTCCCGTCGCCCAGCGTCGCATCACCCCAGCAAAAACTCGCTCCCCAGTTCTAGGAATCTGGCCAGATGACATTCATGACCAGCCGCTTAGCACCCACAAGCTAACTAAAATATTCTACATTAAAAAAAAAAATAAACATATAGTTTATTAATGTAAATAGCGGTCACAAGACGCGTTCGTTATAAGCACCAACCAACATGAAACGGGATCAGCACATAA